>ULGU01000006.1:1177813-1350001 GCA_900519015.1 Yarrowia osloensis
AAAAAAAAAAAAAAACTATGGCATTAGCAACCTTTCGCCACCTACAAGTACAACAGAAGTAAATAATGTAAATGATCAATTAATGTACAATGCAACGTTACTCGGGCTCGACGTAGTCGTAGGCCTGCCAGTTTTCGTTTTCCTCTTCCTCGACAATGCCCACCATGGCCAGTTGAGCTCGTCTTTCCAACTCCTCTTCGGTGATACCCTCAAACAGCCGCCCGTAGCAATCTCCTCCATCACCGTCCTTGTCTCTCCAATGAGCATACGGATCGTCTGAGCTCACTGGCGTGCCACAGAGGTAGCAGAAGGCAGCCAGACAATGAGCACACTTGATTTTGTTGCATCCATCTGCCTTTTCGATAGGCACGTGACATTGCGGGCAAGCAATAATGTTGGCCTCCTTCATGGCGTCCTTGAACAACTTTTCGTCCTCCTCCATGTGTTCCAGTCGTCTGATATGGGTCTCAATGTTGGCCTTTCCCCATTTGAACTCAATGTCTCTCTTTTCGTCCTCGTCAGCCTCGTCAACGTAATGCTTGATGAGCGAGTCTGGAGGCACGTCGATCACGCAGCCTCGGTAGGTGCCATGCCAGGCCTTTCTGCAGTTGACGCAAAAGGCGTACTTGCAACGAGAGCATCTGGCCATGTATTCTCCTGGCTTGCGAAACACGAGAGTCTCGCAGTTGGTCCGAGGGCACGTGACCGTGTTTGGATCTTTCTCCAGCCCGCGTTTGTTCACCAGTTTCTGGTACCGTTCGTAGCTCTCTTTTCCCACTATTTCAGCCAGCTGTTCCGGACTCAGAGGCTCCTTGCATTCCACCTCAACACAGTGCACCATCTCGATATAGCCCTGGGTGATGCTGGTGGAGTAGTAGTCCGCGAGACAGGCCGTGCACGAGACGTGGGAGCATTGTAGCTGAGTGCAGACTGCTCCTTTGCGAGTCTCCTGGCAAATGCTGCACGTGAACGTCCTGGTGGCAAAGTGCTCTTTATCGGCACACACGTCGTAGTTAAGAATGCTGGATTTAAGCTGGGCGGCAAACTGGAGCGGTTGCGGCATATCGAACAGTGTCTCTACCTGCTCCTTGATCAGATCAACGCAAGCAAACAATGTCGAGTCATCCTTGAGCTGTTCCCATTGGTGCACGAGATCGTCGGTGAGCCGATCTATCTGCTTATCTGACATCCAAAGCGACTGGAGATCGAACTGCGGCGGTTTCGCGTCCGGATATCCCTCTGGCAGCGCGAAAAACAGCAGCACCGGAGGCAGATTTCGAACCTCGTGCTCGGAGTCGCCAAATTTCACGCTCACGGGCTCGTCAAAAGAGGCGCAAATCTCCAGAGAGCCGCTCAGCGTGTCTGTGTCGTACTCCAGCTCGGGGTAGATGGCGGCGAGCGTCTCCAGCTCCTCCATGGTGGTGGCGAAAGAACTGAATGGCGGAAAAGGCGAGTGCAGCAAACAGAGTTTGAAATTCTCACAATCGCATCAAATCGTGCATGAGAGAGCATGTGGGGAGAGGGCTGAGTAACATGAGTGGATGATTGGTACCGGTAGTGGACTTGAGTCCAGCATTTTGAAAACACACGTTGACTGGTATTACTAAAGTGCGCCTTTTTCAATCCAGCATATTAGTATCTGGTTAGCTTCTTCTTGGGCTTCAAGTGACTAATTAGCTTCGTGGATAGGGCTGCATTAGTTGCCCTGATAGTTAGAACAGACCTAACTAGCAGTGTAACATGAGATGGAAGACGCACATCTGTAGGATGCGTACTGATCTGGTCTGTTAGGTGCCACAGCCAATCTGTACAAATTACCTTCTTGTCCACGAATGTTCATTCTTCCTGCCCTCAGGTCGTGTGCATGCCATATTTGAGAGAACACACTTCATTCGCTCTTGGTTGGCTTTGTTGAAGTTCTTGTTGAACGAACGATGCATATCACTATTTTCATTACAGGAACAACAAATCATTCTGACAGAAAAAAGAGCCCTTTTTTGGAACGTCCCCCAGTCAAGTCAGCTATTATATCAGATCAGTGTATTTGTTTTGTACTATGCTGAAATTGTGTGTCATAATGTCATGAGCCTTAGGTCTTTGGTGTGGACGATACATGTATATAAAAATAGTGAGACGACTTGTAGAAGCAGACCGACTTTCTCATAACGATCTTGTTTGTTTTAACAAATCTATCAGTAGGACCCATGCTTCACCCAGAGCTCTTACCCATCCCAATAGCTCAACCTCGTACAGCTCCAGGGATTAGTCATGAAAGCCCTACCGGTACATGTACTTCCAACACGACCAGCTCTGAAAGGCCTGGACTGCAAGGATCCAATCCGACCATCTCGACGGTTCCAACCTGCAATTACCACGAATGTACTTGCAGCGTTCTGCATTACCACGATTGTAGTGTTTATTGTACAGGTATTGCATCATTATACGAGATACAGTACAGGATCACTCTCACTCCAGCACACCTTACGCAGTTTATATGTCATTGTTTCTTTTGTTACAGACTGCCCAACTCACCGGTGGGCTCGCCAAATGCAGATCTAGAGGCTGTTTTGCCGGTGGTAGGCCGGGGGCCGGGGAGGAAGCTGGGGATGGGCCGGTTTCGACGCCGACGACGGTTTGAACGCTCCCGGCACTCCGGGCACTCCAGCGGGCTTTGAGGCCGCGGCAGCAGCGGCAGCTGCATGGGCTTGTTTCGAGGGTCCGTCGCCCATGAGATCCGTGTCGTTGAACGTCCACGCGACCTCTCGCTCGCTCCAGGGCATAAACTGCGACGGATGGGGCGGGGGGTCCGAGATTTTTGTGATGAGGTAGGCCGCGGAGGCCTCGGCAATGCCGTAGGTGAGCAGCCCGACGTAGGGGATCCGCAGCAGCAGGAAGAAGCCCGCTCCAAAGCCGAAGATGACGCCCTCTCGAGCTGCCAGCCAGTGCTGTCTGTCAGTCGTAGTAAAGGGGATTCGCTTGAAGTAGGGAATGAGCAGTTCTCGGACGAGTGATCGCGAGCCCCAGAAAGCCGAGAGGAAGACCAGCAGCCACTTTTTCGGCACCATGAGACCCAGTCCAAACACCGCTGCTGCTGCGGGAGTGCCAACGACCTGGTTGAACGAGTAGAACGACGCCGAGTTGATGGACAGCGAGCCCAGCACAGGCACGTCCTTGATGAGATACATGGCCAGAGTGAAGGCTGTTCGGGTCGCCATTCGGCTGAGGAAAGACGAAAAGTCGTTTCCACTGGACGATTTGCCCGACATGAACGACCACCAGGGCCGGCCACCCTTGCCGGTTCCGTACGCACGTGCCTGCTCCTTGTACGTCACCAGTGGCTGGTAGTACTGGGGCGGGTTTTTGATTTCGGGGTGTTTTTTGGCGTATGTCTGGTCAGCGTGTTGCAGCGATCGGAGGAAGATTTCGTCGATTTCGGGCCGGAAGTACCGCATGCCCGCAATCACAAACGGCCCCAGGTTGAGCACGTGGTTCTGGATGAACCGCAGAGAGCCCAGAGCGTCGTTGATGGTGAACCGTGCTTCTTGGCCCGTAAACGCCATCTTCGACAGATGCAAAAACCACTTGAGCACCAGAATCGGCGACCACAGCAGCAGCTGGATGCCCAGCGAGTACCCCAGCATCTTGAGCGCCTTCTGGTAGTGTTGTGTGCGGAAAATGTCCGGGTTCTGGAGCGATCGATAGGCGCCCACAAAAAAGAGCTGGAAGCCCCGAACAATCGCCAATGGCGAGAAATTGGGCGGCGGACGGGACAGGAAGATTGGCGACGGCATTTTGTGTGTTGTGTAGAGGGATGGAAATGTAGCTGGGCTGATACTGGCCTATAGTAGGCTGGGTGTATTAGCTGATGAGCTAGACGTGCTCGGCTATCACTCTAATATCAGGTCGTGCATGTGAACCAAAGTTTGATTGGATTACGTCAGTGCGGGGGGTTTGAGGCGGGTGAAAGGACGGTGTTGTAGGGGTAATGGGATGGTGGAAAATTGATCCTGTGCTTGGTAGCTCCATGAAACCAGACTGCACCAGTTCTCTTCTCGCTGACATTATTATTGCGCCGTATAGACCCTCCCTGTGCTGCACCCAAAAAGGCAGGTTTGACGCTTGCCAAGCTAATTAGCCGAGTGTCAATTGCAGGTGAGTTGTAGCTGTAGGTTGATTGAGAGTGAATTGAGACTATCAGGAGGGATTCCCGACCCTTACTTCCTCACAGCGAAAAATACTTCAAATCTGGGCTTTTTTTACACCATTTTTCACTCGTTCAAAGACACACTCAACATTGCTCTTATTGAAGCTAATTTGACTGGGAGACAAGGGTGAGGTGGGGTGAATATGTAAGAGCAAACGGGGTCTGGATGCACTACATACTTGTAATGTGCTATTGGAGGTTCTCACAGGTAGTTTCAGTCACGTGACACTCTTTCAGGATTGGTCACGTGACGTTATTACCACAAAACCTGCTCCCCTCAGTATTGAGCAAGGTGGGGATCTGAAACATCCTCCCCGCGCTAGTGGCATGTGAACCAGGTACGTTATCACGTGCCGATTGTGCGAGGGAGAGGCGTGGGAAGTCACGTGAGATGGGGGAGCGTGCTTGGTGAAGTCACGTGAGTTGATGGAAGTGAAAGAACGGAAATGTAGTTATATCTCTGCTTTTTGTGGTGGTCTGTGACTGTCAGTGCTTCAGCCTTCGGAGACCAGTTTGGCAAAAAACTCTCCATGTCTTGACAGCTGACGATGTACTGTACCGGTAGTCACAACGACGTTTTGCTGTCAGAGGATTTTCTTCTTTTCTGATGGCCAACGGGATGCCCTCAGTCGGTGAACATAAGGCTTTCAGTTGGTTCATCAATCTTGTTAAGTGATAGATGTAAGCCTAAAGTAAAAGCATTGACTACTTACTGTATTTTGATGTATTTTGTTCGAACTGATATTTTCGATCAACATCTGGAAGTCTGGCTCATTAACATGTCCTGGAACCGCATCGCACAATCATATTCTCACTCACTCTCTGTAACAGTATGAGCCAGCCCTGGTAGCTCACAATTATACAGCTCAGGGCTCACTACTTGAAAACTCTCCAAACTCTCAACCCTGTCTCTCCACACACACCCAGCTCTCCAAGTGGGAACCCCAAATGACCAGTATTTTTCGGGGGTTCATTTTTCACGGGAATTTGTACATTTTCCCCGCCTTGGGAAACCTCGACGGGACTACACGGATGTCTGTGGGCCCGTTAGATCGCTGAAAACTCGCCCAAACCAGTAAAACCCTTGTCGGTGTTTCCCCATTGAATATCGTAGCCGCACTTTTATTATTACAAGTACATCTTCCGAAGGTGAAAATGTTTGAGCCGCACGGTTCGGCTGATGAACTTCCTTAAGCTCAAACTCAGTGTGGATAGAGAGATGAGAGCACTAGCTAGTCGATGAGTTGGAGGGTTTAGCGTGTAAGAAAACGAATTATTAGCAGGCTGATGACTCCTCGATCAACTTTTTCATCTCGCTAGCCCACAATTTGGCCACAGAACCCCCTGAGTGATGTCATCTCACTAACGCTCTGGAATGCAGCTGGGATGCAACAGAGGCTTATCAGTGAACGACCGACTTTGCGAAAAGAGCTGCCTGCATTCTTTCGTTGCAATGAAGGTGGGGAACAGAGACAAGAGTGGGGGTCACTGTTTCAAAAAGTAATGGAGCATTTGAGCTGCGACCCCAAGCCGAGGTGAGAACACACTGATGCCTGAAACCTTCTAGAGAGATGAGCAGTGAGGTTTAAACCAGTTTATAGAGATGAGCAGTGAGGGGGAACATATCAGTTATCTCAAGATCTAGTCCAGGCACTTGAATTTAGTCTTGACGCTATCACTAGCTACTTCTCGCTCCCCTTTCCAGATCCAACATAGCTCTTGCTAGAAGTAGACTTCACGCCGTTATTGGAGCTAAAAGAGAGCCACCATTTCAAACGGCATTATTCTGGACTTGTGGTGTGCAATACTTCGGGAAATTTCAAGGATTCAACACCAAAGCCGCTCCGACTCCACCGATTCCCACAGATGCATGAATACATATAACCCTGGAAGCGACGGAACAACTTGTGCGGCTACCTATTCGTACTACAGTAGGCAATACCGACAAGGGTTTATCCACTTTGAGACGACTTCCTGGGTCAATTCATATCCGCGTAGTTCCGTAGAGGTCCCTTCAAGGCGGTATCAAACGCCGCAGTCATGTGAAATTCAGGCTCTGTGATCGAACAGGTCAAATGAGGTTCCCACTTGGTGTGAGAAGATGAATACGGTGAGATTTTACCCAAGCTCCAGCCCTCTTGGGCACAGCTTCTGCAACGTCTTGCCGTGTTTGACACAGTAGCTAATCTACACCATCCATTTTCCACAACACTTCTACCCGTACAAAATTATTCGGGCCACCATATTTTGACAGTCGACGAAGATGACCCCCTCGGGGCCAGTTATCAAGCCTGGAATCAAAAGCACTCACAACTCTCAAAGCTAACCGTCTCAGTTTCTAATTAAGCATAACAGCCTTACGGCTTATGAGCCAGGTTATTAGAAACCAACACGAGACAGTCCAGTTTCTTGTAGTTCTGTGACCATGATTTGAAAGGTATGCAAGCAGAACTCCACCATCTCTGTCTTCCCTTTCTACTCCTCCGTTTCCCTCTCCTTTGTGTTTCCATCCTTCTTTCATACTCCTCCTTCTCTCGAACACATGATCGTTTCTCCACCTGAAAAGCCGGGTATTTTGATTTTTTTTTATTTCAACCAAAATAAATGCCGGCCACGTGACATAAATAGTCCCATTACTAGTTCCTAACCTCCCCAGATTCCAGTTGCGGCCATATCCTGGTGAAAATACGGCTTCCCGTCCGATCAGCCATAGTCAAGCACCAGAGAGCCCAGTTAGTATTGTAGTGGGAGACCATACGAGAATCCTGGGTGCTGCAATCTTTTTTTTACAGCTCCCGAGAGTCAGCGAGTGAGCTGTATTTTTTTGCCACTTTGTCTGTTCATGTTCTGTCTCCAACCTATGATTTCATATTTAAGGTTGCACGGGATAAATGTAATGTCCGGAACATTCCGTAGGATTTATGAACTATAGATGTTTGTAGAGGGCTTGATATTTTAATGGATTCCGGAGACTTGGGTGCTCTTCTTATACTGGCTGTATTTCTTTGATGTCTTTGATAACTTGTGATATCCTCCAATATTTCTTTTGTATCACAGTCCCAAAGTTGAGATTTAAGCTCATCGTATTAATGAGCTTGGTTAATGTTCGATTTTTTGAAATCATGGGAGAATGTGTGACGTTACTGCTGATCGAGTGAGAAAGAGATCGAAAAGTGTAGCGATCAAGTTGGAGTATGATGAGCTTTGGTATTTGGTTCTCTGGTCCAATTTTTCACCATACCATCTCCTCCCATCAACATCCACTCACTTCCCCCATCTTCCTTGTCATGCACACTCTGGGCTGTCTCTAATTATTTATGCGTTTTTGATGCGCATCTTTTTGCCACCAGCCTGGCTCCTGAACTGTAAAGACCTAGATCTCGTGTATAGAAACCCCATCCAGCCAACATCAGCCACGATCCAGTATAAGCCAAGTCACATCAAAGAGTAAGCAGTGAACCTCTTAGACAGAGGACGTGACTGACCGAACCTGTTATCTAATTTGAGAGGAGTAGGTGAGATTCCGAACCTCTTGGGTCAATGGAAGGAAGAGTCGCACCCGATTTCGATTTGTATTTGTAGTGTGTCAAGTGATTGTAGTTGTAGTACAGTAATCTGAGGGTTGTATTTTTTCATAGATCCTCGTCAATTGTTAGTTTTGCGACAGTGATAGTTTTTCCGGACAGTTCTTCTGAGTCATTTTTGGATAAAAAGGCGTTCATTTTCTTCTCAACTAACATCAACTAAATCTATTGACGTAGCTCTGTCTTAGTTCGTCAGATTAAGTTCAACCCTCTGAGCTCCATCCAGTTATCCATGCACCAACCTGCAGCACACTTCTTTATCGTCAACATCATGTCAGAAGTCGGCCACCTCTGTCAAGTTGCTGCACAACAGCTCGAGGAAATGGCGCACAGGCCAGGAGTGATCGGAGAAGAAGTCGTCGAGTTTGTGGAGAAAAACGAGTATTTTCGTTCGTTGGCTGGACGAGCTATCGCTGGTGAAAATACCGATACCTATCCTCATCAAAGCCAGTTTCCAGCCACCAGACCGCTCAGAATATCGCCTAAACGAAGACTCGACTGCGATTCACGTTCGTGTAGCTTCCCCGCAGAACTCCTCGACTCGATCATGGAGTTTTGTGATCTTGAAACATGTGTGACCATGCGTCAAACAGGTTTACAGGGATACTTTTGGTACCAGCGGAATGATAGGCTGCTCAAACGAAAGCTCCAAGAGCGCTCTTTGTCTTTGGAGCCTGGAGAAGGAGGAACCGAACTGTTTACATGGGGTGACTGTGCATTAGTTTTTGTCGGTCGATTGAACAGCTCGAAATGGAAACCCTTCAATTGTTTGGATGAAGTTGGAATTGTCGAGACAGGTGCCTCCAAACAGCTCCATTGCGAAATACAGACTATGGTGACGGATAAAGCTTTACCGGCGGACTTTCAGGGACTGTTGAGAGACTCCGTCTCCAGTATCAGAGACGATCTCATACTGCGAGACAAGTACTCTCTGGACGTGCGTACGCTGGTAGCCCGTCGACTCGACTGTCCAGAGGGGTATACTTTTCCACAGGTCACTTCCTGCAATGATGAAATGACCGTGGTATCGTTTCTGGGCATTGATATCGTCATGCCAGGCAATATGGACGACTATGACCAGCTGTGGATGAACGAAACCGCCGTCATGGTCACCTACCCTTACCACGATAACGCCGCCTTCTATTTCCTTCCCCGAGAGTTTCCGGACTTTCGACAAGGCCGTGGATTGTGGATCAATATGGTCGGAGAGGAGTTCATGCCAGGGGTATCAGGAACGAACTTCTCGTCCTTCAGCTGTGGAGACGACGGGTGTGCCGTCCGACTTCTCGACATGTCCAGAAAACGCATGTTCGAGCTCTTCTCACTCACTCAGTCGTCCGATGAGGTAACAGAGGTCATAGCTGAGTATTGTGGACTCCAGTGGTTTACCCGAGGAGGCACCGACAATCTGATTCCAACTTTTGTGGACCTTCATGACGTTCATGAAACCGAACCTGGACAGTTCAAAGCTTCCAAGGTGTACTATCGAGAAGACAGAGTCCTGACTGGTCTAGAGCGGATAGACATAGGCGGTCAAGGCAGCAAGTCTCGAGCAGCTTCACGGTACTTGGTTTCACGGATTGATAAACCCTTTCTTGTTGATCTGGCTACCGGCACAGTTATGGCGGTTGATGAGATCGGTCCTACACATCCACTTGATCTGTGCAATGAACATTGGCTTCCGGGATTTTCAAATGGAAGGCTGGGAGTGTGGTGCTTCTCGGAGGAGTGTTTCGAGACTATTCAGGTTGGACCCGATCAGAGAACCAGGGATAACGAAGGTCTGGAGGAGTATGATCTAAAGGTGGGCGTGGGTAAGCCTACTAGATACTGATCCAAGTGAGAGTGTTTGAATAGCCTGAAACACTATATTTATTATGCTGAAAATGCGCTTTACTAACCTTTCGCCTCCGTCTTCAATTGACTGTAGACTCCATCCTCTTATGCTGGACGATGACTTTTGTGAGTGCGGCTCCGACCGTCCATCACCAATTGAGTACCGGTAGGCACCTTTCCATCTACCAGAGAGTACAAGCAAGTTGATGACTCTTGCCCGTAGAGAGTCTAATGCTCAACTCGTTGATTCAATACCGGTTCCCTAAGTACAACTACTGTACTTGTATGCTCAGTTGCTTGTTCGTTCAACTGGTGTCCTGTTCGTGATGGTAGTCTATAAACAACGCTGGGTAGATGTGAGTAAATGCTGCCTAAAGAGCTTTCTAGAGCCAAAGAGTAAGTTCAAATATTACTGACGAGGTTGCTAGCCACGCAAGATATGTCTTCTACATTTATTTCTCTTTTTCGCTATTTTTCAGGTGTTTTGTTCAGGTTTTTGGTGAAAAAGAATTAGTCAAGTGTAAATTTGCAGGTTGGAGTTTTTTTGTCAGTCGGAAACCACGACAGACCCGTTCTTGCTAAATGAAAAATCAGCGGCGCGGTTCAGGTCCTCAGAGAGTGACCTGGTCAAAATCGAAGTCCTTGAGTCTTCATATGCTCCCACTGTTTAAGCTGCACAACATGCGTCTCAAGCACCACAACAGGAAGACGCAAGAAGCTCAGATATGGGTCGAATGGACTTTCAGCCATGTGAGGATTCCCCAAACAGGCGACAAAATATTCTTTTATTTCCTTTCACCAGAAAAAGACATAGTCTTCTTGTTTGTAGCACTCCATTTGGCACTCACTCTGGACCATTTCCTCCGCCTGCACTTGAACTTAATCACCTGCTGTAATTAACGAGACGCGTTTCGCGACAGTGGCAAACAACACACCCGACATATGCTACTGGATGATCTGAGCGACAGCGAATTCGATGCGCCGCCGAAAAGCAAGGCTCCGGTCGTGCTGGACGACTCGGATCTCGACGAGCTCGACGATCTAGACGACTTTGACTTTTCCGCGGTTGTGAAAGAGTGAGTGTGGAGTGGACAAGCAAACGAGTATGAGTACTAACACAGACCAGCGAGAGTGGAGACGCGAAATCCGATTTCTTCCGGCAAGTCGGTCTCTCGACAGAATCCTTCTTCTTCCTCCTCTCGACAGACTTCTTCAACTTCTTCGACTTCCCGACAGGCTTCTTCTCGTCCATCTCGACCTCAACACGATGATCCAGAGGACACCCCAGAAACCCCAGAAACCGAAGTGGAACTCATATTTCCCCGGCCAATGAACACAGCCTGCCACCACGAAACCACCAACCTCACGGGCTCGTTTTTGTACCCCTCCAACCTTCCGTTCCGAACTTACCAACACACCATCATCCAATCCTGTCTGATCGAAAACACGCTCTGTTCACTCCCCACAGGTCTGGGAAAAACATTCATTGCGTCGGTGGTGATGCTCAACTTTTACCGGTGGTTCAAGGACGCCAAAATCATTTTTATGGCGCCGACGAAACCGCTTGTTTCGCAGCAGATTGACGCGTGTCTAAGAATCACAGGTCTCCCAAGACACGATTGCAGTGTGTTGATGGGAGGCGTGAAGCAGAGAGACAGGGAACACGAGTGGACCAACAAGCGGGTCTTTTTTGCCACCCCACAAGTGGTCGAGCTCGATCTGGACGGAGAGATTCTGGATCCCAAAACAGTGTCTTTGCTGGTCGTCGACGAGGCTCACCATACCAGTGGCAAGTACTCGTACGGAACGGTGGTCAAGAAGCTGCTGGATTCGCACCAGAGTTTCCGGGTGCTGGGACTAACAGCTACTCCTGCCTCCAAGGTCGAGGGAGTGCAAAATGTGGTCCAGCATCTTCTCATCAGTCATCTGGAGGTCAAGGGAGAGCAGGATCCAGACGTGCAACAGTACATGCACAACCGAGAGGAGGTGAAGATCAACGTGGATCTGGGCACCGATATCACGGAGCTGTTGTCGATAGCAGGACAGGTCCTCAAACCCACGTTGTCGATGATGGGATCCAAGGGAGTGCTACATAACACAGACATCGCCAAAATTTCGCTGTTTGGCGTCAAGAAGGAAATCGAGCGTTACATGTTCCGAACCAAGTACCTGGGACCTGCTGCCCAGTACAAGTATCGTGGTATTGGTGCTGTTGTGGCTTCCATAGCTCATGCTACTCAGCTGTTGCAGCATCAGGGAATCACCCAATTCTACGACACTCTGAAGCGACGACACGACGAGGAAATGGCCCGAAAACAGCCCACAAAGTCGTACGAGCAGGCCGGAGACATTGGCTCGATTCTGGACGCTGCCAAGGAGACTATGAACAAAGTGGGATACCTGGCCCATCCCAAATTGAACTATTTGGGATCAGAATTGAGCGAGTTCTTCAAAAAAGCGCCCGAGGGTGCCGCTACGGGTACGTGTATCATTTTTGCGCGATTCAGAAGCACAGTGAACGTCATCATGGAGTATCTGACCAAGTTCTCTCAAGTCAAGCCCCACGAGTTTATTGGACAGGCTCCTTCCCGGGAAGAAGGTGGAGGACGAGGAATGACGCAGAAGAAGCAGCAGGAGGTCATTTCCAAGTTCCGAAAGGGCATCTACAACACTCTTGTGGCCACTTCGATTGCTGAAGAAGGTCTCGATATCGGCCAGGTGGATCTCATCATCTGCTACGACTCCAACGCGTCTCCAATCACATCTCTGCAGCGAATGGGACGAACAGGACGATCCAGAGACGGTCGTGTGGTGCTTCTCATGACAGACAAGGAGATGGAGAACAACATTAAGTCACGTGATAACTACAGTTACATTCAGCGGTTGATGGAGGACGGTTCTCGAGTGAAGCTGTATCCTCCTAATCGGGTCATTCCCGGCGCTCCTACGGATCCTGCTCCACCTCATTTCATGCAGCAAGTTGTTTTGCCTGGAGAAAACCAGGAGATTCTGGACAGAATCGACAAGGATCACCTGGAGCTTGCGGACGTGGTTGCCAAGGGGGACAAGGAGTTGCGGCTGAGGAAGGATAAGAACGGGCACTTTATTGTGCCTCAGAAGCGCAAGAAAAAGGTGCTGAAGATGCCCAAAAACGCGACTCTCGGGTTCATGACGGCCAAAGAGATGGCCCAGAGAAGCAGTCAGTCTAGTGATGGTCAGGCTAGCAGCCAAGATGTGTCCAGCAGTCCTGCTCCGCCAGCTAAACGTTCTAAAGTTGATGTTGGCGATCTGGAAGAAGATCTGGAAGCTGATCTCGACGAGGCTCTGGGTACTAAAACTCAGGGTGACTTGGCGGAGGACATTGAGGAGGAGCTGGAGAACGAACATTTGCATGACTTGGTGGAGCTGGACGACGAGCGGGAGCAGGATCTGACGCTGGAGGAGTTTCTGAGTGACGATGGGTTTGACAAGGAGCTTGATGAGGTGTTGAATGGCAAAACTGGGAGCAAGAAGACTGGGGATCAAGAGATACCGGCAGCTCAGTCACGGTCTGAGCTGTTGTCTGTTCCAGAGAAGGCGCCAGTTCCACAGAAACCATCAGTTCCTCAGAAAACGTCAGTTCCACAGAAAGCGTCTGAAGGAGAAATGAACACAAACAGCGATCAAACTGCTCAGACGTCCCAGAAACCGTCTTTTAACTCATCTGATGCAAAACCCACACCCCAACTGGCCGAGTCTATCAACTCGTCCTCTTTCGACGACGACTTCTTTGATAGACTGGACGAGGCTCTTGCCAAGTCCGATACATAGACTATATTTATTATCACCGTTAATACTTCGCCTTCAGTCGACAGAACGATGAAGTTTACGCAATCAACTGCCGACTTGTTGAGATGAAGTGATGAAAGCTACTATGCACTGTAGCTGAAAAAATGGTGAACGCATCGTGCTGATTACTTTGACTTGTACTTGTACGCTTCTCTTGTGAGCCATCACACAGTCTTGATCGATGTTTCTGGATTCCGTGACATTGCTGTCACAAGTAACAGCGAAAAAAGTGTTCAGTGACTTTGAGCTAGCGCCACCTAGAGTGTACTTTTGTTAAATAATTCAACAGTTCAAGACTCGGGTGATGTGGTTGCCTACTGTGTGAAGTGCATGTTTTTTCCCCCAATTTATACGTATTTTTAACTGATTTTTTCTTTCGTTTTAGTATGATTCATCAATGCAAGCTACCGGTAAGTCTGCCTAATCAAGCTAAACGAGACAGGTGCAAATTGTCGAATGGGGGTCAGCGGGTGTCATGTTTTAGTGACACTAGTCATCTCCACATTCGCTCGTAATCTCTTTCATCACCATCTATCAATCTCATCTCATCTCATCGCGCGGAGACTTACACGGAGAATAGGCTCCAAAGAAGCCGATCATTGTCATCCAACTTAATGGTGAAGATTGAGTGGTGAGATAGTGAGTGAGCCGTCGGAAACTTCATCTAAAGGATGCGGGTGCTGTAATAGCAACAAATGTATGAGCAACGATTCATCTCTGTCACCATAGTCGCTTGATTAAAAGACATTTTACTTCAACTCCGCTCATGCATACCTGCTGTTCGATTAGGCACGGGGTGAGACTTGTATCGCCCCAGAGTCGCCCTAAAAACCAGTTGAAACCCCCTTTTCGATACGTGCAAAAATTCTCTTTCGACCAGATCATGCACTCATGTCTCAGACGCCCGCGTCGTTAGGCTTCACTAATTAGATTAGACTTGGTTAGACTTCACTCACCCCCCAAAGGTCTCATCTCAGCCCACGTCGACGACATACCACAGCCCTATGGAATGGAGCGAATCGATAAAGGACCGTGTCGACCGCATTTTGGGGACCGGCGAATACGAGGGTAAGCGGCCTCGCAAAGACGGCTCGCTGGAACGCTCCCAGAAGACGACTCTGGATTCGGAGGTGGTCGGAGGGCCCGGCGGCAAGTCCAAGGCCTTTCGAATGGTGGAAACGACGGAAAAATGCGAGGACGGAACCGTCAACATCGAGGTCAAGGTCCACGACACCTTTCCCGACGTAACCGGGCAACACAGCGAGATTACTCAGCGATACCACCAGGAGACGACAACGGCGACAGTGGAGCCCGACGGACAGGTCGCCAAGGTGACGATCCACCACACGGAGGACTCCGGCGAGCTCACCAACTCGCTGGTCGAGAAGGAGTCGTTATCGCGGACACACAATCATCACAAGCTCGAGGAGAATGTGGCTGACTACAATGAGCAGCTGGACACTACGGAGGTGGATCTTTATCAGAAGACTCGGGGGGAAGCCAAGAAGGTGTTTTCCACAGGTTACGAGGTGGTTTCGCAGGAACGAACCGTATGGGAACATTCCAGATCGAGGTCTAGAAGTGGAGAGAGGGTAAATTCGAAGGCAGTTTGTGCTGGAGATGAAGACGTCAAGACTGGTGCTGTGGATCCATGCGACGATGTCAACAACCCCCCTGCCATCATGGTGGAAACTACGCAGTACGTGTCCAAAGCCGAACTGACCCAGGTTGTGCATCTCTACGGAACTCCTTGTGACAAGATTGCCAAGCCCGACGAGACGAAAAACGTGTGGAGAGTGGCGTTCGCAGACGATAAGTCGGCGTCGCTGTTTCTGTACGCCATGCAGAAAGAGCTGTTTCGGCATCCAGGGTTTCTCAATGCTTACCACGATCATGCCAAGGCGTTGGCGACGGACGGCCCGTCTAAGCGAGGACGCAGCCGCGAGAGACGCCGCGACGACTTTTCCGACGGCGTTCGGTCTCGCAGCAGATCCCGGAGTGCCGAAAAGAAGATCACCAATGTCGAGCGGGTGAATTGGACTGAAGGGAGTCAGAAGTGATATGAGGAGGTGGTGAGCGGTAAAAAAAGTGGATGGAGTGGAAGATGAATATATTTGATAGCCATGAATGCGGTATAATGACGTTTCTCGTAGAATGGCTTGTTTAGCCACCCCGTTGGATGCGGGAAGGGAATGCTCCTCCAATAAAGTTGCATTGTTCGGTGACTCTTGCATGACACTGAGGTTTGAGCTGCACAGGCTTTTGTTTTTTTCGTGCGTCGGCCTTGTGGCGAAAATTGGCGAGTTTTCGCTTACGAGCCGAGACATGCTGACGTATGACAGGAGGGGGGGAAGGGTAGGAGAAGGGTGACAAAGAGGCAGCTTATGATAAATGGTAATTTATGACTATTTTCCTCGTTTTTGTCGTCATTTTCCCGTCATTTTGCCATCATTTTCCACCTTCTTCCCGTCGTCTCCCTCTCCTGATTCTGCCGTCTTCCGGTTCGCTTTCTGCGATTTTCCCTCGTTTCTAGGGTTCGGTCCGGTGGGTCCAAACTTCCGCAGCAAAAGCCAACGGCACATGAAGGGGCCGAATCCCCCACCTGGAGGAGCAGGCCCGACTGGTGACGTGCGGACAACGGGCGGGGGGTTTAGATTGCTACTTGGCCTGACGTGGCATCGCACTAATGTGCCACTGGTGCCATTAGCGAGTTTTAGTGCCAACTTTGTTTGGCTCATATAAACACGGCAGCAGCTTTTCTACGATCTTCGTCCAGAGAAAAAGCGTATTATACGAGTGGGGGCGGTTGGTAGGACAACTGTTAAAGAGGGCTCACGGCCAAAGAGTGCCCACGTCCAAAGAGGGCTCTGGAGACGAGTATTTCTGCAGGGTCAAGCGAGCGAGCTGTCAATCGCAGCACAAAGAAACGAGCTGTAGCAAACAAGTCTGTTGTCTGAACTTCGCTGCATGCCCAGCAATCGAAGAGTACACTGTACAACAGGTAGTGAAGCGAGGAGTTGTGTTCTCTCATACAGACGTGCGAGTCTTCGTTATAGCCCACCTGAAGATGCTCCTCTTGTGGCACAAGTACAAGTAGCCACATGAATCGATTCTGAACTGTGTAACCTTTGTTCGGAACAGACTCGGCACAGCAGGGGTCGTAGAAAGAGTGTATGCACAGCACCCAAAGTAATTATGCTTGGAGCCATGCATCCCAAGCTTGTATGATACAAGGAAAGGCACATCGTCAACATTCATGCTCTTGGCCACATGATCATTACCTGAACATTCACTGAGGAGCCGATAGACAGAAATCTCCTTTTACGACAGACCAAATATCGAACTCTCACCACCCTCTAACGACTAATACCGCCTCTTGACACTCTACACGCCCTACAACACCCCCATTCGTCCACCTTCGCCCACCTCTAATGCTAGCTCTATCTCGACCCAAACGTCTGTTTGAAGACGAAAGCGATGACGACTCGCAAATGGACGACCCCGCCACCATCGGGCCCACGGGCTACATCCAACGAGCCCAGAAACCGCGGCTTCGACGAACGTCCATGGCCCAGCTCATCGGCGTCGATCTCTCCGACCTCGAGCTGCTCAACTTCTTCTACCACCACTCCATCGTCGACATACTCTCCGCCAACGACGCCCGCGACAAGGTGTGGATCCAGACGGCGCCGTCGCGGGTCGGCTGCAGCCCCACCATCAAAAAGGCGTGTCTGCTGCTCGCAGGCATGGACCTGGCCCAACGACGAGCTCCGGCCAAATACCTCATCAACAACGAGCCCCATCCGACCTACAAGCCGCTGCACGCCAAGAGCGACATTCAGGGCTACGTGCCGCCCTCCGAGGAGTTCCAGGCCCGTGCTATGATGCAGTTCTCGTCGCTACTCAAGGGTTTTCACAAGACCCTGGACACCATGCAACCAGGCGATATGGCCTGCTACGGCGACATGATGCTGTGCGGAACTCTCGTGTACATTACCGCTCTGGCTATGGGGCCCCTGGTGCCGCTCATCAACTACATTCCTGGCCAGGGAGACATGATCGGGCTGTCTCGAAGCATCCGGTCTGTCCACGAAACCATCACCGGCATGAGTCTCACCAACGAGGACGAAAGCCCGTACCCCATTCTGGACAACCCCGAGCGCCAGTACCTGCCGCGAGAACGCGATCTGTGGGAAGCCATCGAGCTGGCCGAAACACGCGAAGAACGACTCGTCATGCACAAGGCGCTGCACTCGCTCATCGAGTTCTACAACATGGACATCAAGGGCGGCTGTATCACGCATATGACGTCGTGGCCCATTTACTGGCCTCACGCCTTCCGTCAACTGCAGCAGGACAAGAACCCTTACGCCCTTGTCATCCTGTGCTATTGGTGTGCCTACGTGCACTCTTTCCACGGATACGCGTGGTGGAGAGACAGAGCCGTCGAGGATCTTTATACGGTGGTGGACGAGCTGCCTCAGGAGTACCACTACCTGGTGCAGTGGCCGCTTCAGGTCGTCCAGTCCTTTGACGTCAGTGAAGAGGACTATCTCACCGGCAGAATGCAGGTTCTCAACTTTTAATCAGTGGTGGAAATTAACACCAAACTGACGGTACACACGCAATAACTAACTAACAACGGAAATAGAATAATGGATATGGTATGGTGATTTAGGGGTGGAGGTAGTTGTGGTAATCGTACGAACGAACATGTCTACGTATAGCTTGAGGGAACACACCCACGGTGATGCGGTTAACGCTGACGCGATCGTACCAGGTACTGCCACTTGACCAGAATTATCATTGCTGCGCCAAATACGGTACCATCTGAATCAGGGGAGATTCGAATGCTATAGCTCGTGTGGGGAATCGCCCTGTCAACCTGGCTCCAAGTGCTTGGGCACACGACGACGAAAGAGGGCATAGTCCTAAGCTATCTGATAAGACCCCCATTTGCAGTGTGAGTAGCGGAAATGCCCTCTAACTTTTCGTTGTCGCTGAAGAGTTTAGGAGAGTTGAGCTCACTGGATCTACGACTAACAGTCTAGCTGCGAGCAGTCGTTCAAGCAATACATCGGGTAATTACAACTGTACCTCGCTACGCCCAGAGGACTACACCATTGTACAACTCGAGTTAACTCATATGATTGCAGTAGTCGCTGATGTTTCACGAATGGTTCACTTTATAAAGTACACACACCTTCATACTTTTTTTACAATGACCGGTCACAGCTGGAATCGTACACCACTTCTTCCGCATCCTCTACGGAGCCACTCATCATGTGGTTCACCAGCTGTTAGCTGTGACCTGGTGTGCTGAGACATACGGTCTGGATACTACACACAAAGCGTCGCTTCAGTCTTAGAAACCTTTCCACTCCAAATAACATCTTACTACTGTACATGTTCCTCCTCTACGGATATCTGTACAGCTAGTCGTTCAACCAAGCTCCTCCCAAAATCCACACAAACAGTCTATTATTTTATATCCCACCTCGCGTCAATAATTACATGGGGAAGCCCTGGCCTCGGCCTCCGCCGCCCATGCTGGGGGGCATGGCTCCGGCCTGGGGAGGCGCGTTTTCCTCGTTCTTGACGGTCTCGTCGACCGACAGCACCAGACAGGCCGCCTCGGTGGCAGACTGCAGCGCGTTGATCTTGACGAGGGCAGGCTCCCACACGTACGTCTTCATGTTGTCGGTCACGCCGCCGCTATCGTCTCTGAAGTCAACGCCGGCCCAGGTGTCGCCCTTGGCGTGTCGCATTCGCAGCTGGTTGAGAATGTCGGTACCGTCAAAACCGGCGTTGGCGCACAGCTGGCGGGGGATGACCTCGAGAGCACGGGCAAACGCGCCGATGATGAGCTGCTGCTTGCCGGCCACCGTCTTGGCGTGGTCCCGCAGGTACTTGGACACCTCCATTTCCAGAGCTCCTCCGCCGGCAACCACACTGGTGTTGGCCACAGCTCGCTTGACGATCATGATGGCGTCGTGCAGCGACCGCTCGACCTCGGCGATGAACTGCTCCGCGCCTCCTCGCAGAATCAGCGTGCACGTCTTGGCCTTGGGGCAGCCCGTGAAGATGTTGAACCGCTCGCCGCCAATCTGCCGCTCCTCGAACCGCTCACAGGTGCCCAGCGCCTCGCCCACGTTGGCCGTGGTGGCCTGGACCGAGGCTCCCACAGCCTGCACGACTCGATCCATATCAGGCTGAGCCACTCGACCGGCACAGAAAATGTCTCGGTCGGCAAAAAACTGCGTGGCCAGATCGCCAATGGGAAGAGTAGAGAGCACAATGTCGGCGCCGGACTTGTGGATGTCCTCCAGCTTCTTGTAGATGATGTCCCACTCGGCGTCAACCACCCGCTGGTACTCGGACACGTCGTCCACCCGCACCTCGGCGTTGTCCCGCTCGGCCTTGAGCTCCAGCTCAATGTTCAGACAGGCAATCTTGGGCGAGTCGAACGTCTTGGGCTGCTGCTCGAAGCCGGCGTACGCAAACGTCTTCTTGAACGCCACGCCGTCCACAAACAGCGAGTCCTCCACGCCGCCTCCAGGCACCTTCTTGATACCAATGAGCCGCTCGTTGAGATCCCGGGGATCCAGCGACAGCACCGCGTCGACCACCATCTTTGTGAAAAACGCCGAGTTCTGGTGGATCAGCTTGGAGCTCATGGCCGTGGCGGCGCACTTTTCCAGCAGCTCCCGGAAGTCGGCCTCGTCCTCCTTCTCCACAGACACCGCCAGCTCCTTGATCTTGGTCACGGCCATGTCGCAGGCCGTAGACAGACCCCGGCAGATGACGTGGGTGCTGACGCCCTCCTCCACAAAGCTCTTGGCCTCTCGCAGCAGCTCTCCAGCCAGAACAGTCACCGAGGTGGTTCCATCGCCAACCTCAGCGTCCTGAGCTCGCGACACGTCCACCAGCACTCGGGCGGCAGGATGCACAACGTCCAGCAGCTTGAGAATTGTGGCGCCGTCGTTGGAAATGGTGGTCTTGCCTCCCTCGCCAACCATGAGAATGTCTGATCCCAGAGGACCCAGGGTGGACTGCAGAGTCTCCTGAATGGCCAGACAGGCGTTGATGTTGGAGATGGTCTGGCCACGTCCCTGTGAGGTGTCGGTGCCCTCCTTGAGCACCACAATTGTCGGTGTTTGTCCTCCAAAGTTCATTGTCGTAGAGTGTGTGTAACTTGTTCTTGGGCTGTGGTGATGGCTGATATCCAGGCCTGCAGCAGATTTTAAAATAGGGTAGGGGTTGCAAGGAAGCATGGAGAAGGGGGTGGAAATATAGGGAGGAATTCGGATATATTAGTGATTTAAGCGGTAGAGATGATTGCTGTTGGTGTCGGAGTATTTCTGTCTACTCAGGATTGCTACACCTCCTCAATTGCGGTTCCTACACCGACTCTGGAGGAACGCCATCTTGGGCACCAGAACCTTATGTTGGAGTGAATCGTGTATCTTCTTCAACTGGGAGAAATAATAGTGTGGCAAACAAAATCAGAGCCAAGGCGACACATGACAACTCAGGCAGTTGTCTTACCTAATGGGTGGCAAGTGCGCTCATAATGGAAGGGTTGATTTCAGAAACTTGCGGTTGCTTACAAACTCGATTTTCGCCATATTTTCAGCGACTTCGAAGGACACTTGTTCTTCGTGTTTCTCCTCAGCCTGACGCGTTGTCATGGCAGCGCCTTGTCTGATTTCATCTCCGCCTGTCAGGCTTGAGATCGCGAGTTCGATTCACTCTCATGTTGAATTAAACCTGGATATCTAAGACCATTATTTTAAGGTTTGGAGGCTGTCAGTTCGACATTGATTTGGAAGTCGTCAGTTCGATTTCTCAATGTGTAGCTGCATGAGGGTTGATGCTCAAAGCACGCCCTTTAGTGCAACTAGCTTAGAGATGCGAACTAGGAGGTTTTCACGATAATGGTACTACCCCACCTACAATACGGTGACCTGCTCATAACACCAGAATCACGTGACCGCTTTCTTAGTGGTGTGTTCCATCCACCACTCAACACGACTCCGGGTAACACCATTACCAATCACCTCGATTATGCACGCTGACAAATATACGTTGACATGAGCCCAAAACTCGAACGGCGATGTTGGAAAACCCTGGAAGCCTTCTGGATGTTAAAGAGGCTTTTTCCGCAGCCAATTACATGCTTAGATCCTCCAGCTAGCGTCCCGCGTGTCTCACCCATCGTTTATAGAATGCAACCTCGTTAGTGTGGATTGTAGTGTCGTAGGAGCTTGTATACTGCCTCCAGTGAGTGGTACAGACGGGTTGCAGAATCAATTGTTTTCGTGGCTGTTAGAACTGGCGGAAGGAATATATCTAACTACTTTCAAATCGTCAGTGACACTTGTCGAGTTCACCTCACATCATTTGATTTCAAATAAACCTTTCATTTCGCCGTTATTAGCGAAACTCTACTTGCAGCATATAAGTACAGCTTCAGCAACCTGTCCTGATCACCAGCTTTCACCACTTACAATGGCCATCACTCTCTACACCTTCTCCACGCCCAACGGCGTTAAGATCTCCATTGCTCTCGAGCTGCTCAAGCTGCAGTACAAGGCCGTCAACATTGACATCACCAAGGGCGAGCAGAAGACCCCCGAGTTTCTCAAGGTGTCTCTGAACGGCCGAATCCCCGCCATCACCGATACCGAGGGTCCTGGCTCCACTTCCTCGGCCCCCTTTGCTCTTTTCGAGTCTGGAGCCATTCTGCAGTATCTGGCCGACAAGTACGATCCCGAGTACAAGATTTCGTACAAGCCCGGCACCCTGGAGCACTACAAGACCAACGAGTGGCTGTTCTTCCAGAACGCCGGTCTGGGACCCATGCAGGGCCAAGCCAACCACTTTGTCAAGTTTGCGCCCGAAAAGGTGCCCTACGGAATCAAGCGATACACCGACGAGACCAAGCGTCTGTATGGCGTGCTGGAGGAGCGACTGAAGGAGAATGGCACGGGATTTCTCGTGGGCGACCACATTTCCATCGCCGACATTTCCACCGTCGGCTGGGTCCAGTGCTCGCACTTTATCGATCTCGATCTCTCCGAGTTCCCCGAGGTGAGCAAGTGGCTGGACCGACTTCTCGCCATTGAGGGCGTCAAGAAGGGCTTCGACGTGCCCGTCAAGTGGCCTTTCTACAAGGAGTAGGCGAAAGGGTGTTGCTCAGGAGAGCCTATAGACGTTATGGATGTATGATTTATTGTTGTGTGCGGGTCGTGTACGTTTGTAAGAGGTTGGTATTGCTGTATGTTACACGCTAGGACTTGGATTCCAGATGTATGTACATGAATCTGGACTGCCCTGCGCGCCCCTTTCTGTAGTTGATACTATAGAGGCATGTCTTGTTTCGACAACATTACGGAGACAAGAGACTCTTCGTCAAATAGGTTGAATGTCTCAGATGACCATACCAATTCTTTACTCAATTGACCTCCACAATACTTTCCTGGTCACTTTCTACCCTCCTCCAAATACATTTCCAGTCATTTCTAATATATTGTCGTACATATCATTGACCACTCAGAATCTAACCAAGAGACTTGAGCACGTTCTCGGCCTTGGAGACGTCGAGACCGGTCTTGTCGGGCTCCTCGAAGACCTCGACGACCTTGCCGTCCATGATCACGGCGGCGTATCGGGCAGATCGCTTGTTGCCAAAGAACTCGGAGGCGTCGAACAGAGTGCCGAAAGCGAGCGAAAACTCGCCGGCCTGGTCGGAGATGATTCGCACGTCGTCGGCGGGCGCGTCCAGCGAGTCGGCCCAGGCGTTGGTCACAAAGGCGTCGTTGACAGCCACCACCCACACAGTCTTGACTCCTCGCTCCTTGAGCTTGGGAAACAGGTTGATGTAGCCGGGCACGTGGCCGGCGGAGCATGCGGGCGAGAAGGCGCCGGGCACACCGACAATGATGTGGGTGCCCTCCTTGGTCACGTCCTGGAGATCAAACTGGCACGAAGGAGTTCCCTCTCGAACAGTCACGGCGGGGACATCCTGACCTTTCTGCAGAGAAGCAATTGAGGTGGCAGAAAAGGCTCGAGTGGAAGGTCGGGCCATTCGGGCAATCTGGGGCATTCGTCGAGACAGAAACATGATGTGTAGTGTGTGTGATGTGGTGGTCAGAAAGACAAGAGCGTGAGGTTTGGCGCACACTAAAAAGAATACAGCAAGCCAATAAGATTAGGTATGGTTATGCATAGAGTTGGAGGACGGGCGGATGGGAAATGTAAAGGGTGGTTGTAGAACGCAGTTTTGGAGCAATTGAAATTTTGAAAGTCGAAACAGGACTTTGGGGGCAACTGCATCTGCTGACTGTTTTTTCCCGCCCAAAAGACCACCGTCTCGGCCTACTTTCAACCACCTCAACATTTTCGCTCAGGCGGATATCTTCTGCCTTACTGCTGGTTCCCAACTTTATCGTCTGCGGGGTTGTGAGTATTGCGGCAAGTAAAGATGTTAGAGTTAGTGGAGTAGGTAGTTGAGTGGCACGTGTTTGGTTACCAGAGAAAGATGTACCAGCACTCATTGTAGGGGAGATATTTGGGAGGAAATTTATCACACTGAATCAGGTATGTCTGTGTACAGGTTGAGACATCCTGTGGACTCATAACCTATACTTGTTGACTATGTACTATGAAGTGAACGGATGGGAAGATACATCAGGAGAAGACACATTATAGTGAAGGCGAAATGTCTGTACAAGTACTGGTACTAATTGTACGGTTTCCGACACTAGAATACATCCATCTCGTGTCCTATACTCATCGATCCCACCTATACCTTACAATTACACCCAGCAAACATCCATAACCATTATCCATTACCATTAATAAACCATCATCATACAGAGGCGTTTTAAAGTCGTTCAAAAACACCATTAAAGTCGTTCAAAGTCGTCCAAAGTCGTCGTCCACTCGTCCAAAGTTGTCCACTTGTTGTAACTCTTCACTCCTTTGCTCGCTCAAATATCATCGGGAACGTACGATGTCTGTGCGGAACTAAGACGATCAGACGCCCGTCGCAGCTCCTCCAGCTTCAGACTGGGATCCCACTCATCGTTGCTTCCGTACTCGTCTTCGGATGTTCGTCGCATGCGAATGTCGTTGACAACTTCGCTTCCCTCTTCTTCGTCGTCTTCAAACTCGGGAGCAATACCCGGAAGTCCCGTGGGTCGTCTGCCTCGAATGGACGCAAACGGAGTCACGGGATAGGCGATTTTCTTGCCTCCAGAGGGGGTGTATTCGTCATCGTCTTCCGACACGTCGTTCAGCGAAAACGACATGCCCTCCACGATATCGTCGACTTCGCCGTCAACCTCCACAACGTCGTCTTCCACGTACTCGTACTCGTCTTCCTCCTCTTCGTGGGTCTCTTCCGGAGCCACAAATTCGGCGTTTGGATGCACCACGTAGTCATGAAACACTCGTGTGACGACCCGGTTTCGTCGTTCCCACGGGAAGATGGGCGGGGGAAGAGCTGGAGCTTGCTTCTTGCTAGAGTGATGATGGTGACTTCCACCGTGATGATGGGGAGAATGATGGTGGTGACGATGATGAGGGGGAGGCGCAGAGGAAGAAGAAGCGGCCTGATTACCATCCCAAACATTACGGAACTCGGTCTGTTGCAGTTTCACAGCTTCTCCAGTTCCTCGGGCAGGAGGAGGCATGGTAGAAGGATCCCATCTGTTGACATCGGCTCCAATCGTGCGCTTGTTTCGCAACGAGTCCGCCAGTGCCGAGGGCTTCACAAACGGATACAGCTCGTTGTACACGCGGTTCCAGGCCACGTGGTAGTCGTTGAAACTACCCCCAGACGTCATCCACGGCTTGTTTCCGGGACCCAGAAAGTGCACGGCAGATACGTCGTTCTTGAACCGATTATAGGCCGGTTCGTAGCCGGCAGCTCCGGATCCCAGACCGGCGCCGGGACCTGCTCCAGCTCCAGAACCCACTCCAGAACCCACGCCAGCGCCGTTGGCAGGCACATTAAAGGTGAAAGGAGCTCGGATCCACGCTCCGTCGGGCTCGGAGGACGCCGAAAACGGGTTCACTTCGCGGAAATACTCGTTCAACAGTCCCTGGTCTCCTCCGTCGAACGAGACGCCCGATTGGGCCAGTTCCACCAGTGTGGAGTACACGTTTTGGTCCGGGACAGTGGCAAAAACACCCGAGTTGAACACATCGGGCCAGCCCACGTCCGGCGAGGCCACCAGCACGGGTTTGCCGCCATCTGTCTGCTTCTGAAGCACCGAAAACAGCACACTCACATCTTTGAGCGGCAAAACGTCCGAGTCTAGGAACAGAATCTGCTTGTATTGGGTCAGATTCCACACGGCGATCTTCGCCAGAGTCGTGCCGAGCTCGGGTCGGCCCAGCAGCTTTTGTGCGGCTCGAGACGAGTCATTGTAGGGCAGAATGTCGTCCACCAGAAACACGGACGAGTAGTACTTGGCGAGTTCCTGCTTGATGTGCGGAGAAACGGCCTTGGTGATGAGACACAGCCGGTCGCGTGACGAGTCGAGGGTTTTGAGACGATGCCCCAGAACAATGGCTCCAGGCAGGTAGTTGTCGCTGGATAGCAAGGTGCAGTAGGCCATTTATTATGCGGGGAAGTGGGGTGGTGGGGAATAAAATGCTGTGTTGGTGTTTTTGTGTCGGAACAACGTCTTTTTGTGTCGCCTGAAGTCGTCTTCTCTTTCGAAAAAGTGCAGTGTTGAGGGCTTTGTAGCGTTATCTACTGTCTATCGCAACTAGCGTGGTTTAGCCTAAGACCCGTATATGTCGATAGGAAATTAGCTGATTAGGGTAAGGGTAAGCGTGAGTGTGTGTGGGGTAGTGTTGGGGGTGGCTGGAGTGGTGGGTTTCCTTTTGTGTCTGTTTCCAGGTCGACTTATCTGTCCTAATAACCGAACACCCGCTCATATATATACACCTGTGCATCTTGTCGCTGTATGCTTGGACTGTGCGTGGTGTTTTGATTGCACTGTGCATGGTGCATCTTGTGCGGCGTTGGGGCTGATTTCGCAATCTTCGAAAGGGGTGAGTTTGGGGGTTGTGAGAGAGATAACCATACGGTTGTGATGAGGCGACTCCTCCGAGTACAATGCACTTGTCCATTTTTGTCTAGCTAGTCTCTATAGATTACCACACCCCCCTCCAGCACCTTTCAAAAACCAATAAAGTTGTCTTGCTGAACTAAAACGACAACCTAAAGCAGAGGGTGCATGAATCTGGGCAATCGTAGTGTGTTTTTGGGGCTGATTTGAGCTGTATTTCGTTTGACGAACGGCTGAGTGCGCTGACTGGCATGGAATGTGCGTTTTCTGACTTTAGTTTCGGGGTATCTTCATTTCTGGTCAAAACACTGTGCTTTTCGCTCGCTACAAATGTCAAAAATAAGACCATGTTTCCCGCTGAGCTTAAATGGAAAGTACGACTGTAGAGAGCGCACAGTAAGCGTCTCTTACCGCGGCCTATGCGACGTCTGGATAAGCCATTTTTTGACACAAACAGTTGCAGTGCTTGATGCGTTGATTCCAGGGTTTTTCTGCCCCAAAAAATTATACCAATGACATTCTTGACACATGTCCAGATTTGTCTGAAACATCAATCTCAACAACCTTCGAGGTAATAACAAGGCTTTATGATAATACGGACCTTGCACGAGGATGGATCTGGAGGTATTTCTGAATTCTCTGCAGTTGAGATGGTGCATCAGGCTGTCAAGTTCCACTCTCACTCTCAAATGTGTTCTTCTTGCACAAACATGATTTTCTTCTTTTTCAGCCAAGCCTATAGACCAGCTTCACAGTGGAAACAGCCTCAACGTCAACTCAACAGAACCAATACAACGGGTAGACCATAGCGGGGAACACTAAGAGGCGATAACCACCATCTTGTCAACCGCTTCGGGACGATTATACGACCCACAGCTGGGAGGCAGGTCTCGATACAATAATAGCAATTTTTGGGTCGAGAATGCACCACTTACGATTTTGTCAGACTACACTACTTTTAGTCAGACTAAATAGATGTGGGGCGTGCGAGTAACAGCACAGCTCTAGTACGACCCATCGACAACGACACAAAACCAACCCTCATCTATATAGCACTCCTCTACCCCATCTACCACCTCTCTCATTCACTCACACCTCCCCTACCTCGGCTCATCTAGGTTCATGCAACGTCCTGTGGGCGAGCTGATCAGACGTTTGGAATACGACAAAAAGAAATACAGGCACGTGTGAGCATTTTGCAAGCGTCTAGGACGTGGGGTGATGGAGATGGGGTGGTGGTGTAGCCAAACTGACCATCAGGGTTTCGGGGGCATCACTCAGGCACCATTGATAGTGAGCCGAGTGTTCCCACCTGTACTTCAATGTCTGTCTGACCACTCGCAGCACTCATGACGAAGAAGTGTCTCCTATTACACAAACAGAGAGCCGTCAGTCACAATATTCTATGACAACTGGTGGTAAAAGGCAAATCAGTGAACTCGTAAGCTCGCCCTGATTCAATTGGTACCAAACCATCTCACCTATTGTCTTACAGACGGTCTCTAAATGTGGTGGTATCGATACCAATAATTGTAGCCCACATGCGCACTGCACTTCGAACATCTACAGTTATCACGAAAACATCAGAAGCACGGCAATGAAAATTATATGATTCCACTATATAATACAGACGAAACACCACGAGTTCAAGTAACCGACAATTTTACCGAAATTAACATCAATTGAGCTATAACTGCCTCGGCCAGCTCACTGCATCGTCTCCTTGCCGAACTTGCTCTAATCACAGAGATTCACTGTTCGCCATAATTTCTACACCACACACACGCCCCTTACTCTCAGACAATGATGTACAATGAATCGCGACTCTTTTCTAGTCAGCCCTCCCCTCTCAATTGTTACAATGCCCTTTCTCTTTTCTACCCCCTAATTGCCGTTCTCTACAACACCCTCCCCCCCTCGACATCTCCATAACACCAAATAAATTCACTATTAGCAAACAAGCTACCTAAAATATTACATTACCCTCCGTCATGCCTCGTTTGAAAAACACCTCCTACCTACCGCTTGTAGTAGCCGCTGGGCACGGGAGGGGCGCCGACGGGCTGCTGGACGCCGTTGGTGTTGGGGCCTCCGGATCCTGCGCTGCCAGGAACGCCCGCGGTGGCAGCAAAGGGATGCTGGGACTGGGGCTGGGGCTTGGGCACACCGGCGGGCGAGATGCCAGCACTCTGGCCACTGCTGGTGTTTTCCTTGAGCGCCAGCAGCTGCTTGGACCGGAACGCCTCGTAGTGCACGTGGGCGGTGGTCTCGATAAGGTCCTGCAGATGCGAGCAGATGAGGAAGTTACGCAGGTACGGGAACTCGCAGTGGGTCTCGTCCTCCACGTTGACCACGCCCCAGCGGGTCTTTCGGCCCCGCACGGTCTTGCCCTTGACAACCACGTTCTTGTCGGAGCCGACCACGGCAAAGGGGATGAACTGCTTGATCTGTGCGTTTTGGTACTGCTCGTCCTCGTCGTAGTCGGCCGAGTCCAGGGGGTACAGCTTGAGCCGGTGGTGGGCAAACTCCATCTGCACCGTCTCCTTGAAGGCCTGTCGCTCGGCCAGGGTTAGCGAGTCGCTCTTGGCGATGACGGGCACCACGTTGGCGATCTCGGTCAGCTTTTTGAGCACGACAATGTCGATGGGCTTGAGGCCGTGGCCGGTGGGCTGGATGAAGAACAGCACGCAGTGCACACGGGTGTCGGGCAGGTGCTTCTCTCGCTGGGCCGTCAGCTCCTTTCGCAGGTACTGGCTGTGCTGGTCCTTGATGTACTTGGTGATGGGGTCCCAGCACTTTTCGTTGTTGACCTGGTCGCCGTATCCAGGGGTATCGATGATGTTGAGCTTGAGACGGACGCCGTTCTCCTCCACCACGTGGCTGACACACTTGATGTCGGGGGTCTTGGTGATGGGCTCACCGGCCTCGGTTCGGCCAGACGACGACGCCAGCTGCGACGCAAACAGCGTGTTGATCAGCGTGGTCTTTCCGAGCCCAGACTGGCCCACAACCATGAGATTGAACTGGAAGCCGCGCTTGAGAAGCCGCCGCTCAATCTGCTGGGTGATGGAGTCGAACCCGACCTTGGAGCCGGGCGTGATGGTTTCGGTGGACATCATTGTGTGTGTGTTGTGTGGAGGGACAGAGATGTATGTGTTTGTGATACGTACAATATAGGGTGTATGTAATGCGTGTCGCGTTTCCCCTGAACCTTAAATCTTGATGGTGCGACGCCGGGTAACCCCAGGGAATGTGTTGGTGCGAAATTAGCAAATGTGCCAGAAGGGTGGTTTTGGTATGAAAAGGGGGCAATATTATTTGGTCGTCGATTTGGTCACGTGTTTAAGATGAGACGGGGTGGTTTTTTGGACGATATTATGTCATCAATGGACAGATAGAGGGGTTTGTCTTGATTGATGTGGTTATAGTTAGATGGTCAAGGGGACACCAGATGAGCACTAACGGAGACAGTAATGAAAGGGCTAAATGTGTGAGTGGATAGCTGATAAGTGATAGATGTAATACCTCTTTTCAGATTTTCTCTGGTGTCTCTTAATGGCGGGTTGTCAAACATACTGTCGCCGTCTGTCAGGTGCTTACTTAATCAGACGTAAGGTACCACGAATTTGTTTATGAGCTCACCACCATCTTATTGACACCAAACACTGCCCATTTATCACGAGAATTGTGTTTTCTTCTTCATTCACACTTCTCCATCCACCCTTACCACCCTCCCCACCACCAACCCTAACCACCCCCACAACCTCTCCCAACCACGTGACTCTGAAAAATCCTCCCAACGGTATTCACCACCTCGAGAAGATCACCACACACAACACACGACGCAAAATGGCTCTACAACTGACCAAGCCGTTTGTGGCTGCTCTCAGCGCCCAGATCCCCGTGGCCGTGAGCATCACTCTTGCTCCCGGGCTTCTCGGCGGCCTTTTTGGAGGAGCTCAGCGAGACCTGGATGTCGAGACCCCCAGCCGAGAGGTGGATCTGGAACAGCATAAGCATGAGGACTGCGACCACGGCATTGTGTACGCGGTGCCCAAGAAGAAGGTGTCGTACGGCCAAAAACGAAAGCGGTTTCTGGCCGACACAAAGGCCCTCAAGCCCTTGACCAACCTCAACCGATGTCCGGCCTGTGGACATGTCAAGCGAATGCACACTCTGTGTATGCACTGCTTCTACGAGCTGCGATCTTTTTTCGCCAAGAAGACCCGGGACGCCGAGTCACTGGTCGAGAAGAAGCAGCCTCCCACTCTATCTGCCCAGGACGAGTCGTTCATCTACAAGAAGAAGATTGACCGACCCCATTACGACCAGCTCAAGGACACGGCCTCCTACGTGATGCGGTACCCCCGGTCGCAGGTGTACAAGAAGAAGGACAAGTCTCGAGACTGATCAACCCATATGTATATAGTTAAAACTCGATAGTTAGAGGAGATCTGGCTGTAGGCTGTGGTAGGAGATGAGAGGTGGTGTTAGGTGGAACTGCGAAGGGATAAGATTGAGCGGTCGATTGTCGACTAATTGATCAGTGTGCTTCACTACAAGATGCTGATGTTATTGATGTCTTTCAGAGTGGTGTCATACTACAGTGAACTACAACTTGGTTCTGACTAGTTTTAGGCATACTACCATTTTGTCAATGAAAACTACATCAATCAACTCAGAACTGTCTGCTGATTCTAACGCTACCAAAAATACACCACTTACCACACAAATACTCGTGATAAGCTGCGGCGTAGTTTCAACACCCTGGAGGGGTCTGTGTTTAACTGGCTGTACTGTACCTAACGATTACAAATATTGGACCAGCAATCGGAAAAAAGCCCCAGTCAAGAGAATCAATCCGAATCCATCCCCGTCTTACACTCAATTCACCGTCCAATTGCTCCCGCTCCACATCTCTAACTCACTACCCCACCCACCCACATTGCTCATCCCACTTCTAACAAAGTTCAACCACCGACAAAGATCACCAACTTTCAGAGCACCACCAAACCACACAACACAATGGAAAAAAAGCTGGTGACCATACTGGACAAGGTCAGTGGCCACTACAAGACGGACTACACCCGGCTGGAGCAGAAAACGCTGGAAAAAAGCGGATTCCGACAATGGTGCGAAAAATACATCGACGCCAACCCCACAGACAACCTGGACAACATCTTCCGACAAGTCATGTTCGAGAAGATCATGCTGCAACCAGAGGACAAGAGAGGCCGATCGCTGGCCGCGCTGCTCGACTGCATCACCTACGAATCGCAAACGACTTCTTCCGACGAAAAACCGCTGCTGGAATCGACACTGACCCTCGCGCTGGTGGAAGACATTTTCGACATCCACACAGTCGACTGGTGCCGCCACTTTTGGACCCACTACCTGGTGTCGCGTGAGGAGCAGCTCATGAACGTGTCACGTGACCAGGGAGCTTCAAACTCCGTCACGCGACTCAGCGGCCGTAAGGCTCCCGGAACGACGCTGATTCGGCTCGCCAATGCGCTGCTGCGGCGGGTGAGCAAGTCTCGTGACGCCGTTTTTGCCGGCGAGATTCTCATTTTTCTGTCACGTGCCTTCCCTCTCTCTGAGCGGTCTGGTTTGAACCAAAAGGGCGAGTTCAATGTGGAGAACATCACGGTGTTTGAAGGCTATGAGGGAGCCAAGGAGGACAAGGAGGACGATGACGATGACGATGATGAAGACGACGATGACGATGAAGATGACGATATGGGAGTGCAGGATGTCAAGGACAAGATCAAGGAGAAAACTGCGACCCCTGCGGCCTCCAAGGAACATACACAGGAGCCTGTGGACTCGCCATATGCTCTGTTTTGGGGTCTCCAAAAGTATTTTGCCGATCCCACAATTCTGCTCAACTCCAAGGAGCCTGCAGTCGAGATGACAAAGCTGCAAACGTGTCTCAAGGCGACTGTCAAGACTCTGAGATCCCATGATGGATCTACAGAGATTGCTCAAGGAGGAGGAACTCGATGGGCGAAACGAGACTCTCGAGAAGGTGGCAACGGAGGAAACCCATCGGCGGCCGGGGGTGGAAGTGGCGGGTCACGTGACTCGGGCAACGCGCGGGAGCATTCTGCCAACCACCACTCGTCTCGAACGCTCAACGCCAAGTGGCTGACTAATCCGGATCTGTTCACGCTGCAGTTGTCTGACACCAATTTCCGGCGGGCAATCTGGACGCAGATTCTCATCTTTTCCGAGTTTATGCTGTCGTTGACCGAGAAGAACAAGGCCAAGATCCCTGCTTCGGCTACAAACAGAAGCGTTCAGTATCCGTACACGCTTTCTGCCGCGGATGAGACGTATTTCGAGTCTGTTGTGGCTCATTTTGAGTCGCAGGGAAAAAACAAGCCTCCGTACAAGCCGGGACTCAGTCCTGATTTCAATGCTGTTCTTGCTCGCATCATTCGTCACGTGTTCCAGTTTGACGAAAAGTGGGTGGAGTGGAAGCTGGAAAACTGTCCTGCGTACGAGAAGCCCGTCATGAGTAACATTGACGAGATTGAGGGCGTCGAGGAACTGATTACTAAGCTGGGCCACGTGCGGCCTCAATGGAGGTACGAGATGGGCACTGAGGCACTCACCAAGATTATGGCTGTTGAGTGCGGGCTTTCTCTGCTTGAGAACAAGACTGAGCCTTCTACTGTTGGCACGCCTCAGGTGTATGTTGACAAGCTGAGCGAGCTAGACAAGGTGAAGAAGCTGGACTGGGACTTTCTCGACGAGGCTGAGCAGGCCAAGTGTTTGGAAGACATTTCTGCTGCCGACTGGCTGGGCTGGCGAGCTGCTCGAACGAGTGGTTTGTGGAGCAAGCTCAGTGAAGCCACCGTTCTAAATGACGTCGTCAACGGAGCCAAGGAGCAGAAGGATGCGCGAGAGAGTGTAGATATCGAGGAGGGTGCCGCGGTTGGAGTGGAGGAGGAAGTTGAGGAGGAAGTTGGAACTAAGACTGCTGATTCCGAGTCGACCAAACGACCTCTGGAGGAGTCTGAGGAGCACGAAGAGGGCACCCCTAGCAAAAAGATCAAGAAGGAGGAGGCCAGTGAAAAGGCAGCTGAGATTGAAGAGAAGAAGGATGAGGAGCCTAAGACTCTGGAGGTCGTCAAGGAGGAGACTGAGCCCGAGGCCTTGGAGGTCGTCAAGGAGGAGCCAGCAACGGACGCCTAGAGTCCGACGAAATAGCATTAATTTAATTGTAATTGTATGTTTTTTGGTGGTTTTTATGCTTGCATTGATTATTCAATTGCTTGGGTATTACTGTATAATCACAGAGTTAACAGAGGAGACGGAAGCTAACTTCACGCCTAATACCAAAACATAACTCGCACTGTTCAATTAATCAATAAATTACTTATAGCTACTAATTACTGTTGTTCTATCTACCAAGCTTAGGAGTGCCCATGGCCAGACCCCGTTGGTAAGCCAGGTTTGTGGCAATGTTTGAGGGAGGACGCCAGCCCATGTGCATGTTTCGACCGGCGTGCAGGCCCTTGAGATACTCTTTCAAAGCAGCCTGGTTCTCGGGGTGTCTGGGATCCGTGGTGGTCAGAGACCCAAACTTGTCGCACACGTCGTACACCAAGGCCTCAATGTTTTCTTCTCCCCGAAGAGTGGCAGCTTCTTCCGACCGGGGATCGAGATAAGCAGCCACAGGATCGTCGGAAAAGTCTTCCTGTTCTGCCTCCTGCTCCTCCTGCCCCTGCTCCTCCTGCTCCTCCTCCTGCTCCTCCTCTTCATCTTCTTCCTCCTCTTCCCAGTCTCCTTCGTCATCGTCAATCTCGTCCTCGTCCTCAAAGTCGCCGAGCTCCTCAGCGTCAAAGTCCTCCGGGCCAAACTCGTCAAAGTCATCACCTTCGCTCTCGTCAGACAAAAACTCGTGGTCTTCCCAGTTCTCCTGGTGGAAAGCGGCCGGCTTGTAGTCCTCGGGCTCGCCGTAGATTCTGTCGTCCTTATAAGAGGCGTCTTCTCTCATATAAGGGCTGAAATCAGCAGGACGAGCCTCACCACGGTTGTTGTAGTAAAGCTCGCCCCGCGGGAACCGATTATCGGCAATCTGGCCGTTGGCGGGATGATTCACGGCCTGCTTGTAGATTGCATTCCAGCTCATCCGCTCGTGACGCTTGGGATAGTGCTCCAGCAGCTTCATCTGCATAATGTAACACAGCCGGTGGTCCATGGTGAAGAAGCGCACTTTTTTGCCAACCAGGTACGGAATCATGAGCTGGCGCTCGGGACAAAACTCATCGGCCTGCCACGTCTCGCCAGTCTTCAGATTGGCCACCGTGTATCCTGCAGCTCGTCGCACCGTCACAAAGTGGTCCAGACCGTGCTCTTTGCTGCCCTGGATCAGCGTGTGTTTGTCGAAACTCACTCTCTGCTCGCACATGGTTCCCATGGCATGGAAAAACGGATGGCAGCCCACGAGACACTGAGTATCGTACGTCTGGGGCAAACGGGCGTGATCACCCACTTTTCGACGCGGAACTCGCTTCTCAACGCCCAGATCGGCCCACAATCGGAACAGCCGGCCCTCAAAGTAGAAGTAGATGAAGCCGTTGTAGAAGATGCAGTTGTGGGCCAGAGTCTCTGTTCCTACCATGGTAGCGATGTTATGGTAGCAGGGTAAGAAACAGAGGACCACGTGACGCAATTGAGGAGTGGGCTCAATGTAGCCGAGATAAGACTTGCCCTCGGGGTAGTACTTGTTGACCAGAGCTCCTCCGGCTCCAGGAAGCAGATGGAAGAAAGCAATACCTTGCAGTCGGAAAGCGTCCACCTTGAGAAGACGATTATGGTTGATGATCAGCACTCCATCATCGTCTCGAGGACACGACTCTTTGTGCACGAGATGAGTCACGTCATTGTCGTTCCAGGTAGATCCTCCGGGAGCCCCGTGCTTGGTTCGCACTCTGATAATCATCAGGTTGTCGTTCTCCTCAAGCACCTGAAGTCGAGTCTTGTTGTCGTGAGACTGCAATTTCAGACCAGATGGAGAGGTCACGTGAGTATGGCACTGGCGGAGAGGAGGGTCCACCTTGGCCGGATCGTAATCGTGTGTGTCTGTCAATCGAGTGTTCAGATCTACCTCTTGACCCTTCACCAGCAGTTTGGAGCCCTTCATGTGCCATTTTCCAGGCGCTTTGAGCACCGCGTCGGGAAACAGCAGTTTGGACGCGCTGGTCATCTTGCCAAAGTTGTCGGGACTCACATAGTGGGTTTTCGGAGCGACTCTCATAGCAGCTTCGATTTCTCGTACCACAAACCATTCTGTGGCGTAGTCCATGCCTTCGAGAACCGCTTTGGATCTGTTGATGACGAGCAGAGCACACTGCATCCAATTGTCCCTGTCGAAACCCGTTTCGAACCACGGGGCTCGGTTCATCACCTTTTTTTTGATGAGAGTATCGTCAAAGTCTGCCAGACAGCTGCGGAAGTATTTGTTGGCTTGCCGGAGCGACACAAGCGACTCCAGGTCGCATTGGTCGAAAATTGAGCGTCTCAGCTCGCGAGGAAGAATGTCCATGGTGTTCTGCGTTTTTACAGAAAATGTTGAAAGGTGTTGAGGATGAGATCAAGGTTGATGTAAGGGGCAATTTTTAGGTTGGCTGAAAGTTTGTCCAAATGGGCGCAGTTGGGAGAATAGTTGAGATTAGTTGAGGAGATTGAAGTGGTCGGATAGAGGTGGTGTGCAACCTATGATACAAGTACCGATACAAGTACCGGTACCGGTACCGGTACTAGCAAGCAATAAAAACACTACGTGAGCAAAAAGTAGCACAATAACAAAACTTTTGAATGCTTACTAGGCTCTCTACACTAAATCGAGTCGGACTGAAGCTGTCTACGGATAAAAGACCAACACGAGCTTATTTTCCTCGTAGAACTGGAATGTCTCCAAATTCTCCAATATCAATGCTTCTCAAAAATACTCTTCGGATTCAGAGCTGGCGCACTTTTGTGGTAATTTTAATATCACTCTAGGCACTATACGGAGAACCAGAAAAGTCCGTGATCTTATTGGACGCATCAAAGCCGCTCACAAAATCAGATATTGATACACCCATGAGCTACGACACAACCCCAAGCCGCCTCATGAAACCATTGTTCACCTATTTGGCCTTCTTTGCTGGCTTCGGCATGTTCTCCGCACTTATTACAGCGGTTAGCTTCTTATAGATTCCTCAAAAAGACACTGGCTGAACTCAACACCCCAGGAGATCACTCGTCCCTGTCATGAACGGAACAAAAAGAACCGCAAAAAGAGAAACACTTCAGAGCGTCTGCCTTCGACCAGATTTGAACTGATGATCTCAGCATTACTAGTGCTGCGCCTTACCACTTGGCCACGAAGGCGGGTTGGTTCCATCATGCAGATTGGGTGGTCATCAGCTGTAAAAAGATGTAAATATCCGGCTTAGAATAAAAAAAAAAGCTTGAACAAACGCAATACTGGGCCATATGGAGTGATTCTGGCTGCCATCTTTCATCTTACACTTGGTTTATCTCGTAACAGGTTTGCAAGCACCTGACAGAGTAGCTTCATTACAACATGTCGCCTTGAGGCCGTTCAAAAAGAATGCTACCGGTAGCGCATAGAGACTAGCTGTGATTACCAACAGTCAAAATACAACTACATTATGACTTGTTAACAGCTTACCACACTTTTTCCAGGGCAAAGGGTCACCTAACACGTTTATCTTGTCCTGTTGTGCCAGCTAGTACAACGCTTTAGTACGTTGTCTCCAAAAGATGGAATTCAAGACCTATGACGATACAATGACATTACCAGAACTGTAGTCGTATGCTGTAGCTATTTAGCTTGTTTATTCAAGCCAGTATTGTTTGTTTGTCGCCACTGCAAGTACATTGTACTTGTACAGATACGAGACACTAGTATCTAAGAACGTGAAGACGCTTTTGATGACTACTGTATGTAATCCGTCAGGGAGCCCACAAAGCTATGAGCAGTCGTCAATATCACTCATCATAACAAACGCATTTTTTCCCAATCACTAATAAAAACACTATCGGCATGTTTCCCGATTCACTCAGACTGCACCACGGCTCTTGCATGCATTCCGGTGAATCGCGACTATAGCGCCTCAGGACGTGTAGGTGCAATTAGGTCTAAATATAACCCATCTGTAGTGTTCCAAGCTCAACAACTAGCAACTTTACGAAGTGTTCAATTTGGTTCTTCATCGCTATCGAATATCACCAGACTCTTTACTTCCTCCCCCACTCTACCCCACATCGTCTTCGCACTACCCTTTGTTACAAGGGCTCGGAGGCCATCGACCTAGCAAGGGTATCCTTGTATCTTCCCCTGACCCGTCTTTTGGATAGGCGCTAAAAAGTGGTTTAGTGTGAGGAGCGAGTTTTAGTGCCGAACCCGAATCATGCACAAGTAGAAAGTCGAGTCTAGCAGAGCAAAACAATGCTGCAGTTATTTCTTGAATGCTGCTCCTGTGTTTAAGGGGTATCTGTACATTCCAGACTAGTGGATTGTGTTGTTTGTATCTTCTAGCAACTGCCATAATAGCTCTTCCCAGTGTTGGTGGCATTTCGCTGATAGTTCTAACAGAGGACTAAACAGCGTTAGTCGACGTTAATGGGAGCTAGTTCAATTGCTCCATTGAGTGCTTTATAATTTTGTTGAAGATACACTGCTTTTACAAGAAACAGCACAACAACGCAATTTTCCCTCAAGAATGTAACTGAGGAAGTGACGCAAACCAGTCGCGACGACGCGAAGTTGAACAACACACTAGCCCACAATTCTTTGTAATGCAGCGGAAAGAGGATAGTTGACTGTGCACGGCACAATAGTCGTGTGTTCTGCAGAAGAGACACTAGTGTTTAGGGCCCACAACGTCCTGTCGTTGTTATGGTCTTCTGGAACATGTCAGATCTCGTATCTCAAACTTGGCGTTCCACAAAGAACAATTGTCATATTTCTGGTTGTTGCCGAATTCCCCTAACAGCATTAATCCCCATAGAGAAGTGGATACAAACGGCATCGTAGTGCAGCTGTTAGCTCACTGCACATGTTGGTGTGGTTATTGAATGCACCGGTCGTTAGTGTCCTGGAGTGATTCGGTTCTCATTTCTGGACTTCTGTTGGTCAGTATTATATCATCACTGTGCCTAAAAATTGTGCGATCGCGCTCGTACAGCTCAATCAACAACTCGAAGCCCTTATATTGAACCATCTCATCTCATCCCTATCATAGGAAAAACAATGGATGATAAATAATTCAATTTGTGTGCTATTGAACCGGCAGCTAGAATACGTGTCCTGCATTAGTCTTGCATAGCCCGAGGAATAGTCCACGGGAGTCTGGCGTGACATTGGGCCAAATATCGTGACCAATACATCTACGACTGACACACTTATTCCAACAGAGCAGCTAACCAAGAATCTCAACTCCCCAAAGCCCTGAGAATCACCAAAGCTCTTCAACAATCGCTTCCTACACGCCCCACGGAATGATACTAACTAATGCACAAGTCTGTGCTGTACCCCTTGGTGCCACCTTTTAGCGCGTCGACATCCATCTGTGGAAGAAAGCATTCCAGTCCAAGGATCTAATGTACCCAAAACTGAAGAGAAAAAAGAACAAAGCCCAGACATACTATATAATCCAGCCCGGAGTCCTCCTAAGTCCACCAGAAAAGAACACCTTCCTCAATCTTCCCACCTCAGTCTCTCGTTATGAAGTTCTCTATCGCTACCATCGCTGCCATTGCCGCCCTTGCCATTGCTGCCCCCGCTGGCCCTGCCCAGAAGCCTGCCCTCAAGATCAGCATTGATGACCCCAAGGTCAAGAGCCTGCTGGTCTTCCCCGAGATGAACCAGTACGCTGACGGCAACGTCATCCGAACCATCGAGGCCACCGCCGAGTCCTACATCAAGAACTCCTGGGCCGAGGGTCCCGTCAACTGGGCCTCCAACTCGGACATCTACAAGGGCGCCACCGACCTCACCAAGCTCCAGGCCAACCTCCAGAACCTGGCCGAGTACGCCGAGGCCAAGTCCCTCCCCACCTGGGTTGGTGCCATTGACATCTCCACCTCCCAGTCCGCCATCCCTGTCCTGACTTACCAGCTCGACAAGCTGTACCCCGCTTCCGAGGTCAGCACCTACACCGCCGAGATGGTCATGAACGCCGCTCTTTCTGTCTACGCCATGTACGAGGCCCAGCAGCTGGCCGCCTACGTGGAGGGCAACCCCAAGAACCACGTCAAGATCATCCAGCACTACGAGCCCAAGCCCGAGCCCTCCAACGCCAAGCTCCAGAGCACCTACAACTGGGAGAAGCTGCCCTACTTCGATCTCAGCTCCGACTACGACGAGATTGTCAAGAACCTGACGGCCATCTACAACGCCATTGACAACCAGCAGCAGTCCCCCGTCCCCGCCGTTGCCGATGCCTCCAAGGACCTGGCCACCAAGGCCGACGATCAGACCACCCAGCTGACCAGCCTGCAGTCCCAGATCGACGCTCTCAAGCAGCAGCTCGCTGACGCCCAGAAGACCGGTGCCCAGCCCCCTGCCGCCGTCGAGCAGGCCGCCCAGGACGTCTCCAAGGGTCTCTCCGACGCCGCCAACAAGCAGGAGCAGCTTGCCAAGGACGCCGATGCTGCCGCCCAGACCACCGGCTCCGATCCCCTCAAGGAGATTGCCGCCCAGCTCACCGCCCAGGCCGAGGCCATCAAGGCCCTGCTGAAGCCCGCCGAGACCCCTGCCAAGGAGGAGACTGCTCCCGCTGTTGCCTCTCCCGCTGTTGAGTCTCCCGCTGTTGCCTCCCCTGCCGTTGAGTCTCCCGCCGTTGCTTCTCCTGCCGTTGAGTCTCCCGCCGTTGCTTCTCCTGCCGTTGAGTCTCCCGCCGTTGCCTCTCCTGCCGTTGAGTCCCCCGTGGCTTCTCCTGCTGCCGTTGAGTCTCCCGCCGTCGAATCTCCCGCTGTTGCCTCCCCCGCTGTTGCCTCCCCCGCTGTTGCCTCCCCTGCTGCCGCTTCCCCCGCTGCCAACGCTGTGGCCAACTCCAGCTCCAACTCCAACTCCAACTCCAGCTCCAACTCCAACTCCAACTCCAACTCCAACGCCAGCGCTAACGTCGGCATCTTCTTCATTGGTGCCAACGGCAAGCCCGTTCCTGCTGGAGCCTACAACAACGGCACCATTGCCGGCGTCAACGGAACTGACACCTACATCACCATCTACGAGACTGACTGCCCCGTCACCACCACCGACGCCGCCGGAGCCACCGTTGTCTCCCACACCAAGTCCACCGTGACCTCCACCGTCTGCCCCAAGTGCACCAAGACCTCTTCTTCTGCCGCTGCCGAGAAGACCAAGGCTGCCGCCAAGACCTCCTCCATCGAGGAGGACAAGGAGGACGTTGTGACCGTCTTTGTCACCGACTGCCCCGTCACCACCACCAACGCTGCTGGCGCCACCGTCGTCTCTCACACCCAGTCTACCGTCACCTCCACCGTGTGCACCAAGTGCACCAAGAAGGCTGCCGAGACCCCCAAGGCTGAGACCTCCCCCAAGGCTTCCCCCAAGCCCGAGGCCTCCCCCAAGGCTGAGACCTCCCCCAAGGCCGAGACCACCCCCAAGGCCTCCCCCAAGGTTGAGTCTCCCGAGTCCGACAAGACTGTGCGACTTACCCAGACCCTGACCCACACCCTCAACGGCGAGCCCACCGCTCCTGCCCAGGCCCCCAAGGAGTCCATCCCTGCCCAGGCCAACGGCGCCTCCAAGGCCGTTGCTGGTGCCGCTGCCCTTGCTCTCCCCATGGTCATGGCTGCTCTCCTTTAGGTGGTTGGATGATTATATCTGAAATAGTTGAATGAATGTATCTGAATGTATCTGATCGTATCTGAAAGGGAGAATTGGTTAGCGATTGTTGGCTGATCACGCACTGTGGTCAAGAAAGCATTGAAGTCATCGGTGACACTCTCTTAACGCGTCAAAGAGTAGTGATGAGTTCCGGCCTAAGTTCGGCACCCTCATTGAACCGCAATAGCACTCTCGCGTCAACTCGCTGTGTTAAACAAATGTGTGGGAGTAACGAATGTGTAAGAAAGGAGTGAGGAAGAAACTCACGGGGAAAGAAATTGATTTGTGTTGTGATATGAGTGACATTGAATCAGTAATGGCCTCTTCTGAGGCTCATCTTGCGTTTCTGAGATGTTCTCATAGCAGTGTCGTAGTTCTCGCCTGTTAGTTAGTCATCACAAGGACTTTGAAACCAGTCATTTCTGGTGTCTGGCTCTTGGGGTATCGAATGAGTAATAGATTATTGTTGGTTATCTTTTTGGTATCATGTGTCATCTCCGTTAGCGACCTCAGGTGTCTTCTTTGAGTGTCTTGTCGTGATGTGCTGGCAGTGTGACATTGTTCAGGAATCTCGGCTTTTAAAATGGAACAAGTCTCACAAATAAAAGGTTACGTGTTCAGCTTGTTCATCTTCGCTGCTGCGTTATCAACGTCTTGTTGAACTCAACCAACACGTCGAACCTAAGAAGAGTGAATAATTGTGAATTGAAACACCTCCAACACGAGGGAGAAGTGAACGGGTTGTTCCTCAAAAATTCTGGCCCTCTGTGCGCAAGATGCAATCGCTTCCAAGGCCAGTATCATTGGACATGCTTACAGGGTCACATCTAAAACTACATTCTCATTTTTTTTCAATAAACATACAATAAATTAATTAAACTAACTGGTGGTAAAGATTTCAAACACTCTATCAACCTCCTTTTCGCCCTTGAGCTGGAGGTAGTAAACGTTCGACGACAGGTCTCGCTGAGACAGGGCGTCGCTGCCGAGCTGCTGGTAGTCAGCGTACACTCGGATGCCGTTGCCGTCCTTGGCAAACGCCTGGGCGGGGAGAGAGCCCGAAAAGACGGCCTCGCCAAAGCCCTGCTGCTTCATGGTCACCGTCTTGGCGTTGGTCATCAGGTCCTCGGTGGACACGTTGACCGACACCAGTCCGACGCCCAGGCCGAGCCACAGCTTGGACATTCGGGGCGACAGAAACAGCCGGGCCTTGAGGTTCTGCAGCAGCAGCAGGCCGTCGTCCTGGGCCAGCAGAGACAGCTTGTTGCGGGGCTTGAGGCTCAGGGGACCGGAGCCGGAGCCCACGGTGCCCAGCGAGCTGTCCGAGCAGATGGAGGCCGTGTACGACGACCGGTTGGACACGAGTGGGCGCTCCACAAGGTCCTTTTTGGCCGAGTTGCATGCGGACAGCAGCGCGTCGGCCTCACGAGAGTTACGCAGTCGGAACGAATAAATGTCCGTCGACTGGCGCAGCTGCACGTCGACTGCGGTGCCTCGTCGTAGCGCAGACTGCTTGTTCAGCAGAATGGAGTTGTTGGTGCCAACCTCCAGACGACCGCCCTCGGAGCCAATGCACACCTTGAGCGCAATCATCGAGTCCGACAGCGTCTCCCAGGAGTTGCCCTTCCACCGCGACGTGAACGCGTTGACGGTGAAGATGGTGGTCCCGTCGTTGGCAGAGGACGCAACAACAGCAGGAGCAGCCAGACACTCGGCAGGGGAGCCCACTCGAGACGCCCGCTGCTTGACCTTGATCAGGGGAGCGAGGGTATCGGACTCCTCGGACTCCTCGGACGAAGAAGACGACGTCGAGGCGGCCTTGTTGAACGACAGAGGGCCGGACTTGAGCAGCAGCTCCTCGGACTTTGCGTTTCGCAGGGGAGTGAACCGAATGGAGTTCTTGGACGACGACGCAGAAGTGACCGAGGTGGCGGACGTGCCCGAGGCAATGGACCGCTTGGACGAGAGCGACGAGTCCGAGGGCTCCGACGGCAGCTTGGACGTGACCATGACGGCCTTGGCCTTAACCTGGGTCATTTCCAGCTGCTCGATCTCGGGCGTGTCCAGAAGATGCACCGAGTCCGCGTCCGAGTCCGAGTCCGACTCGTGGCCTTGCTCCTCGAGCTGCTCTCCGTTGCCAAAGAACCCGGGCTCGAGGAAGCTGAACCCGGAGTCCTCTCGGCCGAGACTCGCAATGCTCTTGGACGAGATGGAGGAGGGCAGAGAGTCCATGGACTTGGCGGAACGGAGGTGGTGCGACAGAGAGGGAGACCGAGAGGGAGCCTCGAGCTGCTTGGACGCCGCAGCGAGCTCAGCAGAGGTATGAATACTTCCGCTTCGCATCAGCTCCTTCTCCTCGTTGGCCAGCGAGGCGATGGTCGACGTCGAAGTTGACGTGCTCATGGTCTGCGACGCCGAACGCGACAGCGACTCGTTGAGCGACCGCGACATGGCCTGCAGGTCCGACTTGATGGATGTTTCGGACGAGACAGAAGAGGCACTGTTCTTGCGCCGAGAAGGAGGAGGAGGGGGAGCCAGCTTCTTCTTGGGGGGAGAGACCGAGGGGGCGGTCACGAACGAGGTGGTGGACGTTGAGGCTTCGGTGGAGACGTCAACTGAAGACACGTTGTTGGCGGTTAAAGTGGCCACAGACGAGTTGTCCATGTTGTAGGGCATGGCTGGAGCAGAGGCAGCCGGAACCGCCTCCCGAGAGCTCGCAAACGCAGCAGCAATCGTAGGCACCACGGGAATCGAGGCAACCACAGGGGTGGGAGCCTGGACCTCGACCGAAGGCACTGGAGGCACAGCAGGAGCATTCTGGGCAGCCATGACGGGCACCTGGGGAAGAGGAGCCGTCAGGGCGTTCTGGGCACGCTGAGTGACCATCTCAAAGCCGTCAGCACGCTCAAAACCGTGGACTCGCTCTCCGGGCACCGCAGTGAACCCCTCGTTGCGCTCAACGGTAACAGGTTGACCTCGAGCGGGGTTCTGGAGCACCAGGGGAGACGGCAGCAGAGCGGACATTCGAGGCGTGTCGATCGAACACGACGACAGCGACGAGGGGCTCGCGGAGTACTCGCCGCGGGGCTCGACCATCTGGAACGTGGGCTCGAACGTGGCGGGCTTCGACTTGACGAGCTGCGACACCGTTTTGAGCGCGGCAAACGCGTTGCGGCTCTTGGTGGCCGGCGTGTGTTCGGAAACGGGTTCCTCAGCCACGAGCGCCGCGCTCTTTTCCTGAGTGAGTCGCAACTTCTCCTGTCTCAACTCCTCCAGGCGGTCCTCCTTCTCCTTGCGGTTGTTTTCGTACCACAGCCGCTCACGCTCCTTGACGGCCTCCTTCTCCTGTCGCTTGGCCTCCTTCTCCTGCCGCTTGGCCTCCTTGGTCTTGGAGCCCCGCGACCACCACTTTTTGCCAAACTTGAACCCGGAGCCCTGCTCCAGTTCGGGCGAAAAGCGGCTCTGGGCGCCCTGAGGCGGCACAAACTTGTGGTTGGACCGCAGCATCGCCGACGACTTCCACTCCAGCGGCTTGGAGCCTCCCGGAGTCGCGTTGGCGGTGAACGACGTCATCGTCTCGTACTGGTTGCCGCCAATCACCGACGACGACTTGTTGAACGCCTCGCGGTTGACGCCGGGAGCCCGGGCCTCGACCAGAGACGTGGCGGCGGCACATCGACGAGTGGCGATGGCGGCGGAGTTGTCTCGGGGCCGAGGAGGGAAGTTGGGCGACGCGGGAGTCTGCTCGGACGCCGTCTCGTAGGCCGAAATGGGCCGCAGAGTCGATGCAGGGGAGGAGCACTCCTTGGGCTCGATGATGGGCAGATCAACGGAGCCCCGGGAGGAGTTGTCTCCAACGAGAGGCTTGGTCTCCTCCTCTTCCTCTTCCTCCTCGACGTCCTCCTCCTCGAGCTCGCTCCAGCTGGAGTCGCTGCTGCCTCGGTCCATGATCTCGCTGGTGAACGACTCCATGGACGTGGACTGGGAGGGGGCCTCAATCACGAGTTTCACGGGCTTCACAGAGTCAGCCTTTGTGACGTCACTAGCAACCAGAGCAGCAGCAGCAAACGAGGGCTTGGGAGGAGCGGGAGCAGCCTCCTTGGGGGCGGGAGGAGGCGGGGGGGCTTCCGAGGGAGCAGCCACCACCTCCTTCTTGCTCTTGACCACGTTCAGAGCCTCGACGGGCTTGTCGTACTTGAACTTGTCGAGCGACTCGCCGAACAGAGAGTCGCCAAGAGATAGCGACGACTCCAGACGGGGGATATTCTTCAAAGCTCGAGGCGCACTCTTGAGCTCCTCAAGTCCCTCCTTCTCCTCCTTGAGCTCCTCCACCTTCTCCTCCTCCTCCTTGATTTCGATTCCAAGACCTCCGGGACCGGCCAGAATGCGCGACGACTCAATGCCAAAGGAGTACTCGCGGCCAAAGGTGAGTTTCAGCAGATCCGACGACGCCTTTGACGCGGAGTAGTCGGTCACGTGACCAAACAGATGGCCCAGAACTCGTGACCACAGCTTCACCTGGTCCAGCTCGGGACAGTACAGCACCACAGTGCTGTGGTTGGACGCCTGCAGCACAATCTCGTACTTGGCCGTTCGGCTCGACAGCCGCGACTTGGGCTGCTCCACGAGCACAAAGTCGCCCCGCTTGAACCGCGGGAACAGCAGGCTTCGTCCGGGGTCTTCCAGCGCGCAAATGGCGAGCCCCGAAAACGTGTCTGTGAACGCGTCGGCCGAGATTTTGTTGCTGGGCATGCCCTTGTTGGGCGTGACTGAGTCGGTCACCAGAAACACCTCGACCATCTTCTTCTCAAACGTCTTGCCACTCCGGTGCTTGACGCACATTTCAAAGTAGTCGCGGTGCAGCGACGTGGTGTAGTCGAACTCGTCGTACGTCTCCTGCAGATTGTCAAAGTGAACGACGCGGTCAAAGTTGAAGGTCGTGAGATCGACACGCTCTCGCTCGGACTCGGCTCGATCACGTGCCTGGCGTGTCAGGTCACGGAACTTGATTGCCGTCTGGCGTCTGCTCTCAAACTCTGGCGAGTTTTCCGCCAGCTTCTTCATCACCTTGGCCAGGTAGCGGATTCGCACCAGGGGGCGTTTGAGCAGATAGAGCATGTGAGTGGATGTGGAGGCGTCGATGGCGTACTCGGAGATGTATGAAGAGTAGAGGGGGGTGATGTCTCGTGCCTGGGTTAGTACGGAGTCGGAAGCACAGGCTATGTTCAAGCACAGGCTATGTTCAAGCACAGGCTCTGTCATAGCGGATGTCACTAAACACAGCCTGTCGTCATGTGGAAGACAATGTCATCGTATCGCTATCACCGATCACAGACTCTGCCACAAAAGCACAGCCCGTTATTGTGTGCGACGTCGAACTAGTCACGGTACTGTCGGCTTGAAGTCTCACAGCAAGGCTCATTCTCACGAACCTTGCTATCCGATCACTTCAGTCAAGTCGCCACTGTCGTCTGTCGTCATTGTGAGACACATTGCCATCGCACTCTGTCCTTCTGCGTGTCCTTGCTCATGTCATCTGTGTATCATTGCTCTTGCTGCTCCCCAGCAATACCCTCCCTTGCTCATACTCACCCAGTTGAAAAACCCGTCTGTGGGCATATTATCGTGCAGCAGCTTGAGCTTGCGGACCACCGAGGTCATGCGCGGACTCAGATCGCTCTGAATCAGCAGCTGGAGCTCCTCCAGATAGTTGACCTCGCTCTTGCGCAGGTCCTGGAAAATCACGTCTGCCGACACGGACGAAATGGACGCCAGCGAGTCCATCGACGTCGATGCCGCCAGCGTCTTGCCCGCGGCGCTGGGCTTGTTGTGGCTCGGCAGTTTGTGTCCTTCCCGTCGATAGTTGCTGAGTCGTTTGCTTCGGGGACTGCTGCCGCTTCGTCGGTAGGGCGAGAATCGCAGCGGCGTAAGGCCCTGGAGCTGTGGCAGTCGTGGCGGGGTGGTTGACATGTTGTGTGTGGGTGTTGTTTTTGTGTGGGTGACAACAATGGTTGTCGGTTAGTGATCACGTCGAAAGATGTGTGGTGAGAAAGAAGTGTACAGACGGTGTAGTCGGTGTAGTTCTACCCACAGGTGTTCATGCAAGGGGGTTCCTAGAAATCTGAATGCACGACTGCATAGGGTTAAGGTTGGCGCAAAAGTCTATAACGCGTGTTGAATGGGTCTGCGAACGTGTTTAGCCTCAAGGTTCAGATTGACGAGTGCAAATGAAGCCCCCAGAAACTCCAAAGTCGACCGCACAATATATCCAAGACATGCGACGGAAACACAAAGTGAGGCATCAAGGGTGACGACCCGTGTAACATCGCTCACGTGACCAACTAGGGGTCGACACACGTCCATTATTCGTAGTGTCTATCGTCTAGCACATACCAGCCCATAATTGCGGCACCTGACTGTTGACCTACCTACCAATAGACACTAAATCGTAGCCTTGTAGAGGACAAATGCAGGTGTGTTGAGAACCGTTCTAATGCGGTGGGATAATATGGAGTTGAAAATACTGGCTGGAAAATATGCGCCGGAAAATATTTCTTCAGGGACGGATTCGGCGGGGAAAAATATCCCCATCTTCACAGTTGAACAATAGGTTCCGTGCAAACCGTGCTTGCGCGTAATTTTCTCTCTCATCAATCAAACACCTCTAAGCCTGCCTCTTTGAGACTGCCTCTGGGAAACCGCAATATGTCTACGCCAAGAGACTGACCCTTTGATGTCTTGGATGCATCGCCAGTGCTTGGACAGGTCGTATAGGCCCAGAATTATGTATGTGACGTCCAACCACCCGTTTTCTCTCAATGTCGGGAAAGCGAAAAGTGGAAAATGGAGAAAATATTAGAACAAATCAGAAAATTAAGGAAAAATAACATAATTAAGATAATTAAAAGGGAAAAAATCTCCTGTCGTGCCTGATTGATAGACGCGACTAGATTAATTAATTACGTACACACCGCGTGGAGAATATTTGGCACGCCCATACCATACAGGTATTTTTAGCCAACCTCGAGCTACACCATCGTGGACTCCCGTTAGCACATTGCTGAGCTTAGTCACTTGAACGAGGCAAGGTAACGGAACTAAAGGTAGTGGCTTGACCAGGACCCCTGCAGTCACGTGATGAGGCACAGCAGTGTCTGGGCACTTCCAGGAACTCCGGTCTGTGTTTCATCTCTCGTCTTGTACTTCTATCTGTACCACTACCTGGTACCAGGTAACGTCAGTTCCTCACTCCTCCACTAGACGCGAAATACACTTTGTCAATGCCGATCCGGACGCGTCGCCCACATGACAGACGTGGAACCGATGTTTCTAGTGCGGCAGAAAATAATATCTGTCAGTATGGATGGTGTGGAGCATGTAGGAAGACGAATTTGGGTACAGTGGTCCAGCCAGTCTCTGTGATACACTTGATCTTTATTGGTTAGCAGAGCTGTCGCTGAGCGTCCTGAAATCACGACTCATCGAACTTGTTAATCCCTCAGCCAATATATGCACGAGTTTTTCACCCACGCCAATCGTCAAAATTCAATTTGAGGGATGGGGAAATAATGAATTTAATAGAACTTGATATAATAAAACTGGAAAATTTTGTACCATAAAATACTGCAGCTCACGTGGCAGTCTACAAATGTATTTTAGTCTCAAATCACCACCTCCGCGTCCACCACCAACTTCTGCCGCCAACCATGGTCAGACAAAATCTGCTACGAGCAACCTCAGCAAAACCTTAATAATTCTGCACAACTTTATCAGGCGCCGAATTGGGAACCACCAAAGCCTAATGGGGAAGTGCAACCATGCGCGTCTGCGTGGATACTGGCCAAGAATTACCCCAAGTCGCGTAGACCAGGCTGGACGTGTTTTCGAGCGGGGTGCAGGGAGCGGTCACGTGACCCGGTAGCCACGCGAGCAGTCGCGTCTGTATTCAGTGCGATTTCGTCTTTTTCCCAGAGCTGGACGCGTCTGAAACATGTCGCCAGGGATGAAACCTGAAGAGGCGGTGAAATTCGCTGGAAAGGCAGTGTTGGGGGTTGCGGAGGTTTGGAGGGCGGTAGACGGATGTCACGTGACCTGGGGCGGTTGGGGTGGGGTTTGGTGTGTGACTGAGCTATAGGACTGCTCGCTGAATGCGTCTGATTTATTGACGAATATTTGTTTCCGATAATTCGTCGCAAATTAACCGAAAATCAAACAATTCACCGGAAAACGTCCAAAAATCAAATCATCATGTCTAGACCCGCAAAAAGCCACTCGTACTTCGCACACCACCCCTCTCCTTGCACAATTCACGTGCCCAGAGACAGCGACACGTTGTACCTTACACGACGGTAGATCGGTGCAGAAATGGCACTTTGACAGTGCGCAAATTGAGACATGGGCGGGAGAGAGGAAAATCAGGAACCTGATTGGCGATGTTATCTCAGTGAGTGGAGTTGATTTTGAGTCTTTTCTTCAATATTGCTTCTATGGTAAGATGTCGCACTTGTATAGGTATCGTATTATTGGCTATAATGAATCATACGACCAAGTCATACGACCGTATTGATGGTTGATTTCCCACTAAGCGCTACAATCGAGCAAGATCACCACTCGCGAATCGCTGCTAAAGTGACTGAAGATCCTCTTGCTCCTACTACCGACGATCTATTGTGCCCCTGCAGGGGAAAGGATAAGTTACGAGAACTGGTGATGAGGAGAGAAGAAGTGGTCACGTGAGGAGAGGGGGGTGATTCGGATGTGGTCTGTCCAAGATACAGCGACATCTCGGGTCGCCTACGAGGTGTGTTCCAACTTCCAGCGAAATTCGGAAGGTTATGGGAAAACTATTTTTTGGCCCAAATGTTTCGAAATTGGTCTCAAAATGATGGCTAAAACGAGCCGATTACGATGAATTGTGTTACAGCCTTGTAGCGTTGGTATTTCGGATATTGTCGTTGCTTCCATCTGTGTTCGAAAATAAGGTCGCCTTCCAGATTGGGACTAAATTGTCCCGAATTGTAAGTAACCTTGTCCAAATGCAGGCAAATTAGATAAAGATGGATTTTTGACAGTGTCGGAAAATGAGCAGGATTCAACGTCGTCAATAATTGGACTATAGAGATGGTTGAAGTTCTGGAATACTCCTGAAGCAGCCATAAATCTAACGCACTTTTCAGATTCTAGAAAGAAGCCCAGGATCCAATTCCAGAGCCCATACGCCCCATCTCACACCTCCCCACATGAAGTCTATCTTTGAGACGGAATATCGACACTGGACACGACATGGAGAGGTACTTATGAGACGGAAGAAGTACACTTTTTGAGCACACTTTTTGCCATCTTACACAAACATGATTGACTGTCCGCCAGATATTCTCGAACAAACACGAAACCTCCTTTTTGCCGTTCTCAAGGGCATCATCAAATCAAAGGACCGAATCAAAGAGAAAAGAAAGGCATTGATGGCGGCTGAAAAACAGGTGTTTGAGTGTCGCCAGGACCTGAAGAAGGAGCTCGTCTTGCTCAAGAAGTCTGAGATTCACATGCTCGAGCTGGAGGATGAATTGAGAGTGTTGGACGTGGTCAAGAGGTAGTCACGTGTCTGGAGATTGAGAAGTTATGGAATGAATTTATTTATTGATTTGACGAGTTGGTCTGGAGTAGATCACTGTAGCTGTAGTACGGTATGACTCGTTTGTACAGGTATTGGTTTTTAGCAATTGGACAGGTGTTTAATACAACCTCTCAAATATGCTAACCCATAGATAGGGCACTTTTAGATCTGGTAGTTGGAGATCGGGATGAGCTGATAATCAAAAGAAGCTGACTCTGAGTGACGTCTCAATCTACAGAATGACCACGTCGAGGTTGATTGAGCACCGTGGAGAGCCTGAGTCAATCCCATATAGACATGGAACAGCCACATTTCTCAAGAATCCGTTTGTAGCCGAAAACATATATGACTTGTAACATAGAGCTTTGGTCTGAAGAGTGGTCTTTTTGTGGTGAGATAGCTGTGCCAAACCCCAGCTCTTGGGGCTGAAAACAAACTGTTATTTGGTGCTATGGAAGTGACTCCACTACCCGCCTGATTCAGGTTCTAGGGACTCATGGCTTTCTCGATCACCGACATTAGTTTTTGATGTTATGCAACTGTTCTGAAACACTTGTCACAATGTGTCCCCTGGGCGTTACTTGACAGACTTGTGTCTTGAGAGCTTCTTCATCATTCTAAGAAGGTTCATGTCAAAGAGCATGCCACGGAGATAAGTGGTGCTACTTTTTTTACCACAAAGCAGTTTGCCCGTCTCGACATCTCAGACTGGATGATTCTTCCACACACTACCATCACCACCTCAAAAGCTGATCCTTCATTAACCCCTAATATTGACACGCTAGCTCACGTTCATTAACCGCCTTCACAACTCTAGAACACTACTAAAGCAGACCCTACCGCTTCCCATAGTCTCTCTCGGTCTCCACTCGTATATCTGGATAGTCTCGCTTTAGTGTCTTGACCTGTGCTAATTCATCTAGACCGATGTAACAAGAGATATTAATAGATCTACTAGTTTGACGAAATTGAGAACCTGTAAAATGAACACATTGACAATGGCACAATCGATACAGTACAGTGTACAGCTCTTGCAGGTGCTGATCGTGGCTGGGATGCAGAAGGTAACATTGTCAATCTCTTCAAACAACAAATACTCTACAATCAGGTCCCTTTCACTACCGCCTCCCACTAAGATCTCATGATCATTGTCTCACAACTCGTATTACCCCATAAAGTGACATCATAGCTTTGCACTAGGATGACTGAAGAGAAAAGGATAGAGATGTGATCACACCTCATGAGGATTCGAAAATATGATGAACAACTCGCCTTGATGAAACGACCCCAGAAGCACACTCTTCTTCGTTAACATTTCTCCCTCTCAATTTTTCCTAATCACCATCCCCTTCCATCCTCACCTACACATCCCCACACCAACACTAGCAGACGGCATCATCATCGGATCCATCTATTTTCAGCCAGCTTCTAGAACTCCACATCTATATTTGCACCCTCAAAGATCTATACTTAGCTCTACTACTCTATATAAACTGCAATCGACGTCTTCGCTCCTTCTCTGCTCCACCTCAAGCACTCTCTTCTCCAACATGCTCCTCAAGACCATCACTCTTCTCGCCGCTGCTACTGCCGCCGTCGCTGCCCCCTGCGAGCCTCCTCATCAGGACAACTCAAACCGGCCCACTTACTCCCTCCATCTCGTCCATCCTGACAAGGGCGTTCACGATATGCTGCCTCTTCAGGTGCGAGGCAACGACGTGGTCTACGGTCTCACCCAGGGCTACTCTGACTTTAAGGCCGTCGACGTCGGAGCTGCCATGGTCAATCTCGTCGGTCCCGGCGTCAACACTCGACAGCTCTTTGCCAACGTGAAGACCGGCAAACTCGAGGTCCTGGACCACCCTGCTCCCCTTGTTGGAATCGAGGGCAACACCGGCGGCTGGGCCTTCAAGGGCGACAACTCTGTCAAGGAAGTCTCTTCTTACGGCACCAACCAGTTTTATTCCTGCAACTCGGCTTCCGACCCTCTTCATGGCGGCCAGGTTCTGTACGTCTTCAACGGCGGCTACCAGTGTCCCGACCCCATCAAGTTCTCTATCGGTGCTACCCTCTAGTTGTATCACGTGATTCATAACTCTCTAGCGTAATTAATCCATTTTATTCTATTAAAAATGAATATTGAACTAAAAGCACGCTAAATTGTATTAAATTTGGGGCCTCTTCTGGTGAGTCTGAAATAACCAATCAGCTTATCTTGATGCTTGTAATAGTCAGCTTTATTGATAACATCTTTCTTTTTTCTATTACAGCCATTTCATTCGCCACTTTTCACCATTCTGACAGTGATTCTGAACTCCAATGTTCACTTTTCGATATGCACGACGTGCATGAATATTGCATAATATGCAACTTTTCTGCACTCTTTCTGCAAAAGCTCTGTCTACAGTTCTCGAAAGTTGACCTGATTTAATTGCCCAGATGTGCAACTTTAAATGTATTAAGGTTTGGACCATACGAAATGGAAGCAAATGACAACATATTGAGGGGTTTCAGCAAGCGATTACTCGGTGTTAATTATCTAACCCTTCCAATATCGCTTTCTTTAGAATATTGAGACTCTTGTTGCATTTGTTGTCATTTCCCAGGCACTTCAAATACTTTTTTGTCTTTTTTACAACTTCAATTTCAAATCGATAAAATGCATTAAATGTATAAATAGTTGCGCTACTCCTTGGTAGCAACAACCTGGAAGTGGACGGGGTCCTTGCAGGCGTAGTTGTCGCCCTTCTTGACGTAGACGACCTGGCCACCGTGAAGAGGGTCCTCCTCAGAGGTACAAGAGTACCAGTCGTTGGCGCCGTAGTAAGTGACAGACTTGACGGATCCATCACCCTCAAAGTCCCAGCCTCCGTTGTAGCCAGCTCCGACCTTGGCGGGGTGCTCGTTGATGAACAGCTGTCCGCTATCTCCAGCAAAGAGCTCCTTCGGGGGCTGTCCGTCGCTCTCAACGTTGACGAGATGGTCTCCAACGGCATCGAGCTTGAAGTAGGAGTAGCCCTGAGTGAGGCCGTAGACAATGGAGTCGCCTCGAACCTGGAGAGCCTGCATTCCGGAAGCTCCCTTGCCAGGCATGATGGCGTTCAGAGAGTACTTGGGGGTGTCGGACTTGGAGTTGGTCTCGACGTGATCCTGGGGCTGCTCGCAAGCAATGGGGGCGGCCAGAGCGGCGGTGGCAGAGATGAGAAGAGTCTTGAAAAGCATTGTGAGTTGTTGTTGTTGTGTGGATGTGTTTGATGAGGAGATAATGAGGGACCTTGGGGGGGATATATATACTGTTTGGGAAGTCTGCGAAGCCCGGTTTGCGCCTATAACTCGCTGCTATGATGACGTAAAGATCGAGAAGTTGATGCTTTTGCAATGTAACATTGTGTGGATAATGACGTCAATTGCGAGGCTTTTCTCCAGAGCTGTGCATGTCAGAGGTGATGGTCGATGCCGTTTGATTTAAGCGAGTGTGGGGGTGAGACAGTGAAAACGGTGTAGAAGGAGAAGCAGAAATGGGAATGAGAGGGGGGGTGTTTTGATCAGGTCTATATGGCTTACTTAATAATCTGATGGACCCTTACTTTTTCCTCCCCATCAGGCAAGTCCAACAATCGAGATTGTTCGTTCCCCGTCGAGGCAAATAAGGTTGGCTATTAATAGAAATATTTAGAATAAACCTGCATAAATGATCGTCATGACGTCACCTCCACGGAAGTCAAAGTATCCCAGAATAGCCCCGGTCAGCTGACGGAGTTGCTTGATATTAGGAGGAGTTGACGGGTGTCTAAAAGCGGTTTTGGGCTATTTTGGTCTGTACTAATTCAATCAGAAATCTTCCTTGTCTACATTGTCTATTGTACCCAGTCTACCACATCTACAAGTTGCCCAGAACTATGGCTTATCATACCACAGTAGTCAGGAACAGACCATGCACGGTAAGTCCGTTCTTATCCCCGATCGTTACATGCAATGCCAAACGGTTCTCATGCACAGACGATGTCACCCTGACAGGGGGTAGTTCTATTTCGAGAACATCTAGACCTTCATGTGGTCTCCCACTTCTGGCAAGTCTTCTTTCTGAGCAAGTCAGTCTTCTATTTTTGGCAAGTCCAGTGGATGTGTCAACATCTATTGCTTGGAGAAAAGAAATCCATGACATTATATAAACAGTACCAATCGTCCTCTCTATCAGTATCAATCACTCTACATCCACACCACAACAATGCTCTTCAAGACTCTTCTCATCTCCGCCACTGCTGCTCTCGCTGCTCCTGTCGCTTGCGACTCCCAGCCTGAGCCCCAGACCCAGAAGTACTCTCTTCACGCCATCATGCCCGGTCAGGGAGCCTCTGGTATGAAGCCTCTCCAGGTTCGAGGCGACTCCATTGTCTACGGACTGACCCAGGGATACTCCTACTTCAAGCTCGACGCCGTTGGAGACAACCTGGTCAACGTCGAGTCGCCTGGTCAGCCCCCCAAGGAGCTGTTTGCCGGTGACAGTGGCCAGCTCTTCATCAACGAGCACCCCGCCAAGGTCGGAAACGGCTACAACGGAGGCTGGGAGTTCCAGGGCGACGGATCCGTCAAGTCGGTGACCTACTACGGCGCCAACGAGTGGTACTCGTGCACTTCCACCACCGATCCTCTCCATGGCGGCCAGGTCGTGTACATCAAGAAGGGCGACAAGTACGCCTGCGAGAACCCCATCAAGTTCACCATTGCTGCCGCCAAGGAGTAAGGTGATTGCTAACCTGTACTATTTAATAAATGATTTACGTTGACTCAATAAGTGTATTCGCAGCCTTCTCAATGATCTCGCAATGAGGTACTTTTACACCCATCACTTTAATTCAGAATTTGTAGATAGTTGCCGATAACTCGGAATATATCGGCACCACGGATTAATGAAGAGTGCCATTAAAACCACCTTTCCTTGACGGTCATTCTGTTACCAATATGTCCTTTCTTCTTCGAATTTCACAGACTTCATCATCCCCCACCTTATTTTACGTACTGTAGAATTCGGTCTGTGGCTCGAGAGTGATTCAGCCCCACATAATCAAGGCTATTACCACAGAAACCCCCTCCTTCTGGTGATCATCTAGATACCAATATCGTCTACATCTGAACCTCTCGTATTCGTGCAGCTGCCTTCAGAGTGGTCCACCTGCAGTTACATAACTCTCTACGTGTAGCTCATGCGGACAAACAATCTCTGAGACTATACTCTTCACGTCGCCCAGGACTTACAATCTCTATTCAGGTGGTATCATAATTCATTTGGTTAGGTGATGCAGATGCAGCAGGGTATATGCGGTTGTGGAGTCTAGCGTCTAGCTGGTGGTGTAAGTGCGAGTGGTTATCGCATCAAAACGAGCTTTCTCTTGGCGGGATCGGAGGCCTTGAGTTTTCGAGAAATGTTGGCCTGGTTGGCCGCGCTTCCGAGAGGTTTTCTATGTGGTGCGAGTTCGGACTGGGTTAGAACGGACGGACGGAAACGAGTGGCCGAAGGTCACGAGTGGACAACGATATGCGCAGTGACTGGCAAGAGTGACTGAGCCCTTCATAGCAGAAACTGAGCTTGAAGACTGTAAAGTGCATAGGACTATTCTCTTTGCTCGTCTTCAGTATGAGAGATCGTCTTCAGATGGTCTAGGACTGTCTCAGATATCAGGCTCATCTTCAGAGGTTGAGACGGTCTCAGAGATCTGTCTCGTCTTCAGGCAGTCTTGTATTCAGACTTCCAGAAATCATTCTTGTCCTCCACAATTCAGATCATTCGCTTCGCTCATGATCTCGCTCATGACGTATGAAAACTCACAGTATAATAAACATAATCCTTCGGCTTTGGGCCCGGAGAATCAATCAAGCCCAGCGGCTTTCTCTTCGGAGTAGCTGGCGAAGCAGGACAAAGTGCCGGTCCCGACACAAATGTCTTGCCCTCGGGCACTCGGTTTTCCTTGTCGGCTGTGTTGTTGATATTCAGAGCAGCCACCTTGCGGGTAATATGGGTCACGTCGTCGGACGCAACATGCTGAGTAACCTGGTTGGTTTTGTTGGCGGTGTCTCGGAAGGGCTGGAGCTTTAGCATTTGTGCAGGGTCGTTTGATGGGTCGAAAAGTGGGTCGTCAACCTCCTGGTGGTTAGTGTAGATGAGGAAGAAAGGAGGCTCAAAACAAGCTGCATGGGGACCTACAGTGTATACAGTGCAGAGAGGTGAGACGAGAATAAGAAGAGGTGGTGACTATAGTGTGGCAACTGATATTTCCGTCATCAAGCCGTCCAGTTTATCCAATCTCTTGTGTCATTATTATCACTGAATCAATTGTACGCTGTCTAGATGACTGACTAAGATCAACCCCATCTCGCAATAGGAGGTTCCATGTCTCAGACGTTTAAAACGCATATAATAACGGCTAAAGACCCATGTCATGCTGGCTGATCACAAAGCGGTCGGTTTGGCGGTTTATTTGACGTTAGGCCACCCCACGAGTTCTCACTCATGCTCAGGTCCCTCATGTTCAAGTTGCAAGTACTTGTATACCCCTGCCAAACAGTCTGTATAGACCCACTTTTGCACTGAAACACCCAAATCCAATCGAAATCGATCGGAAGCAAGTTTGGGCCGCTTGTCGTCATGCGTTGAACACGTGATTTTGCTCTCTTTGAAAATACCCGCACCTTCGCGCCTCTGAACAACCTCTCAGTTCATCCAACTTCCGCACAATTGGATTGTGTTTAGGTTCTGTTTAATTAAGACCCTTTTGGGAGACGGTCTGAGACATGCCACGGCTGAAGGGTTGGTTTATTGGCCTGGTGGGCGGGTGGTAGAGGTGTGGAAAATGCTGGAGTGTTGAGAAAGCAGCTTCACAAACAGATTCGTTCCTTTATTATTTTCAAATCCACCCTCAGTCTCATTCTATACAACTGTTTGCTTTTTCTCCACTCTCCACAGTCACTTGCTACACTGTAGTGTCAAAGATCGATAGAAAGGACCGTAAAGAAGAGATTAAAAGCTGATTTTTGCACTCAATATCGAGTCTGCCGTTCTCACCAAGTCTATGCACTTTTCATTACGCCTCACCATATGAAAAACCACAAAATCACCTACTTTTCCCCCCCTCACCAAAACTCTGTTTGTTTACGCCGTTCCCAAAACGGCAAGACACAATCAGTGCATCAACCGTAACTTCATGCAGGCCAGAGAGCATATCCAACATCCCTCTAGACTGCACTTTTGTCCCGATCACAACTCTCCAAAAACACCAACTTCGCCCGAAAATGGACACGCCGATTCGTCCCCGCGCCGATCTGGGCTCCATCAATCTGCTCAAGGGCTCAATTCGCAACTCGATCCGCAAAAACGCCGACAAGAGCGCCAACAAGGAGAACCGGCCGGTGGTGGATGAACACAAGCAGTACGGCTCTCCGAGATGTGACACAAACGCCTTCAAGGCGGACACAAACGCCCTCAAGGCCGTGGGGGACACAAACAGCCCCTCTGTGATGGCTACGTTTGACTCCAACGGCCAGCGAATCGCGCAGCACGGCCGTCCAGCCAGTCCCACCAAACAGCTGCGAAAATCGCGGTCCAACGCCTCAATCTCCACCGCGGCCGCTGACTCATCGTTCAGCATGCCGTCGCCGCAAATCGCGCACTTGTCGCCCAAGTTCAAGCGAGAAAACGACTCGTGGAGCACTCCGCGGGTTCCGGCCAACAACCGATCCAAAAGACCGCCCAGCACGCCGCTGACCCCGGGTCAGTTCCAGCAAAACGTGCGACGTGTCAAGCTCGGCACCCCGGCTACCGTGAGCACGTGCAACCTGTTTTACCCGCCTTCTCACGGTCTGGCAGACGATGGAGACGACGACGACGACAAGGAGGACGCAGAGAACCACACGGCGCCGTTTCCAACGATACCGGCGTTCAACATTGACACGCCGGTCATTGCCAAGCCGCTGCCGTCGTTCAACCCCAACTGGGACTCGCCAGACTGCCATCTGAGCGACTCCACGCCCATGGGCACGCCCGACACGGTGCTCAAAATGCGACAGTACATCACCAAGCTCAAGAGCAAGCCGCGGTTTGTGTCTCTGGCCGATGACGATGCTGCCAACGTGTCTCTTTCGCAATCGCAAGACACGGCTCAGGACTCGTCGTTCGGACCCGTGTCTCCGGTCAAGTCCCGAAAGCAGCCTCTTGTTGATCTGGCAGACCTCGAGTCGCAGCTCGTGACCCAGAGATACGATCTGGAGATTGAGCAGATGACCGACGTGCTGGACTTTATGAAGTTGGAGGCCAAGCTCAAGGTGTAGATTCGAGAGAGGTGATGATGTGCTAACGAACTGATGTATTATAGATAATGTTATGAGATACCATGATTTCAGGAGGGGGGAGTGAGTAACGATGTTGTAGTTGTAAATCGATGACTTCTTGAATGGAGAGAAAGCGAGCGTTTGTACGTGAGACCATCGGTGCCGGATCGTTGAGTGAAGAAACAATGGATACATCTGAGGAATCACTTGGCGGTGAAATTGATGAAGGACAGGTTAGTGATATGGTGAACTTGTTTGGTGGAAGTGTGAAGCACAGTTTAGTAATTCTGTGAACTTGCCCGGTGAAGTATTCGCTCAACAGTAGTGAGCTGTATCATATCTCCAAGATCTCAGAAGTGCCCAGAATAGTATTAAAGTCCCGCCAATTCTCTACAGCTCAGTTCACAGGATCACTGCGTTTGATATGATGACCTCTTCAGTGGTGAGAAGATGTCGTTCAGGTTCTTCCTGTGCCAGTTGAAAAAAGCCAAGGCTTTGTGAAGAGCCAAAGAGAGTCATCAGATATGAAAACTTCAGGATCAACCAAACTAATCACTCAGATCAACTTGGTCTACGACTACAACCCCTATCAAGTTGTTCACTCGCACTTGTAGACGCTAGCACGCATTAGCTTGAAGACTAAGGCACCCCTTTACGCATCTGTGCAAAGGTGTATAATGGAGAAGTTATTGAAAAGGGGTATTTGTATATTCAAATGACGTGTCAAATGGCTGGTTTCGGTGCGTGCATTCTTTGCAGGCAGGTTGTGAAGCCGTCAGCGATGTGTTTGAGGGCGGAGTGGGGAGAGGGGAAATGGTGGGAGCGATTTTAGAAAAACAGTAGAAAAGTATCAGCAATAATTGTGACTGCTCTTGTATGTCCTCTATATTTTACGGCATTTTATCTCGCTCAAATGAGTCCTACACGTTCATCTGCTGCTCCACCTTCCCCGTTGACAGATTATGACGAGAATAAGCTTTTGCTTGCCATAGCACTAGAGCCTCAAAGGTAAATTGTTTTACTCCACACCACTTTTTGTGCTCCAACGACAACGCGACATTTCGTAGCAGAGACTTGCTACCGACACAAAAAGACCGTTAGCGCGCCACAAAGACGTGCCCACCCGATTGAGCGCAAAACCCGCGCTTCAGAGACACCCCAAACCTCGATTTGGCACGACGATCTTTTTCTAACACAGAAACAAGTAAGTATGGGAGACATCATGGACGACGCCATGGAGATTGTGGGAGACAGCGATTTCGGCACCGACATGGAGGGAGTGATGGATGGCGCCGTGGGCACCCACGACGGCACTCCTGAGCTGGATTACCCGATGGATGGCGACATGAGCGATGTAGAGGATATGCTGGAGTACGAAGAGGATGAGGCTGGAACGGGAGGTGGCGACGCAAACAGAGACAGCAACGACATGGGAGATGTGGCGGGGGATTTGGACGCGGAAGCGGATCCGGTGGTGGTGGACCTCGACGACGATAGCGACGAGGTGGGGGCTGGTGCTGACTCAGCCGCCACTGCCGCTGCCACCGCTGACTCAGCCGCTGTCTCAGGTACGGCCGGTAGGCAGGCGAACCCAAACCCGACCTCGGTTCCCAACGCTCCCAATGTGGATGATGCGACAGCCCATGCAAAGTCTATTTCGGACGCTCACATTCATATGCAACAGGGAAGCCCACAACAGAAAAAAGATAAGCTCCCCAACCAACAGCAAAATGAGATATCATCTGGACTCGGAGCGGTGGAACAAGCGGGGGACAATGCGGTGGAGCGAGCGGCGCAAGCAGGAGAAACAGGAGAAACAGCAGCACAAGCAGCCGTCCAAGGAGAGCAGTCCGGAACACGGCCTCTCAGCGGGATGGAAGACGTACCTCCCGGAGGACCTGCCTCAGGCGTCACGGTACCCGCTGCCGGCGATGCCGTCGATGAACATGCCGTCGATGGTGCCTCTGTCGCTACCGGGGCTGCCTCTGCCGCTCAGGCTGTTGACGTGGACCTTACTGGTGATGACGGTGCTGGCCATGGTGTTCGCGCTGCTGGTGGTGCAGATGGTGTTCGTGGCCTCGACCATGGGGCTGCTGCTGGTCATGGCGATGCTGCTGGCGACGCTGGTGCTGGTTCTGCTGCTGGCGCGGGCGGCGACGCTGCCGAAACAGGCGTTCAGCAAGATCCAGCGGACGTGCCAGCAGACGTTCATGACGGTGGTGCTGCCGCTGGTGCACCCAATGCTGTACATGCGGCGCATGATGACGCGGCGGCTGGTGGACATGAACAAGCTGCCGCAGATTCTGTGGCGCATGAGCATGCGGCTGCTGCGGTACACGGTGCGCATGAGCCTGATGCCGGTCAAGCTGACGGTGCGCCTGACGCTGCTGCCGGTCAAGCTGACGGTCCACGTGACCATGTTCCCGGTCAGAGTGTCGATGCGCATGTGGAGCCGGCTGCGGGTCAAGATGCAGCAGGTCTACGAGGCCAGGCTGATCAGGGGCATGAACGTGCTGCGCCTGAAGATGGTGGGCTAGACGACGGCGCAGACAGCGAGTTTGTGGCCGAAATGGAGGATCTCGAGGATGCCACGACCACCTCGGCTGCTGCAGAGTCTGCTGCGGACGGCGGACCCGGTGCTCTAGCCTCTGGAGTGACCGCTGAGGAGCTGCCTCTTGACGAGGCTGCGTCGGAGGCTCTGCAGGGCCACGAGGATGCCGCTGCGGCCGAGCTCGCAGACAACACGGCCGAGTACTACGACCAGTCGCTGGATGTGGATCTGTCTGTGCCTGTTTTGGTGCAGTTTGCAGAGACCGGCAAGACGTATCTCGTTTCCGGCGAGCACGCGGACTATCCTCCGCTGCTTGAGGACCTTCGGGGCTCGGAGCTACTGGAGTATTCTATGGAGGACGTGTTCGGGCTGATGCGGCGGTCTCTGGAGGGCTTTTGCTCCATGGACGAGGAGCTGGTGCTCACGTGTGCTCAATTGGGCCTGTCTCTGGGCGAGGACAACGTGTGCAGCAAGGATGCGACGCTGATGGACCTGGTGCGTCTTTTCCAGACGTTTGCGGCCAACACGGTCGATTACCAGCGGCCCGCCACGTTTGACATGCGTCTCAGCCTGTCCCAACGGTTCATCTCAAACTATAATCGGCTCTACAGTTTGGCTCAACAGGGCCATAGTTTGGTGGTATTGAGTGATTTGTCGCGCCACGTGCAACAAGGTTCCGTCGAGGAGTCCGCCGAAGTTGCTGGCGGCGGGAATCTGGGCAAGGAGATTCTGGGCAGCAACTCGGCTGCTCTGGAGGACGAGGCCCAGGTGGCGGAGGAGACTTCGCGGGCGCAGGAGGCCAGTCTGGAGTTTGCCAAGCAGGCGTTTAGCGGGCCTAAACCTAGTGTGGATCCCGAAGATGCGCTGGATCCGGTTTTGGAAACCAACTATCTGCCCTTGAAGCGAGGCGCCGAAGATGGCGAGGAGGCCGCGGGCTCGGAGCTCAAGAAGGCCAAGGAGGAGTGAGTGGAGCAGGTGGGGTAGGGTAGAATGTAATCTTTATCTAGATAGAACATAGAATGTTTTGACCTATGGGCGGTTTACGTAATTTCAAGTAGACTGCGGTCGTAGTACAGGCAATCTTATTGTTGTCTGAAATTGCTGCGACATGTTCCCATTTTGGTATGTTGCTTTGCTGCTATATTGAGGCTACAAGTACTCGTACTTTTTTTAGGATGGGTCTCTTAGCTTGCACTATCCTTCCGAAGACACTAACGGGCCACAAATGGAAGTGATACCAGCCTCTGTGGGACAGTACGACGGTGCGACATTACTTTGAGATTTGAATGCGACGTTACTCTGTGGTCTTGCAATCTCGTGATTACTCTCAGTGTTGTTATCGGTTTGTTATCGTGCTAATATTTGCAGATTGTAATCAGTGTATAGTTTGAGACACTCATCTGCCGCCTTGCCGATACTTTTGGGTGTGACGTCATTTGGTGTGAAGTGCTAGTGCAAGGAAGGGATAGAAGGGTTAGAAGGGACTGGAATGATTTCGGAGGCTTAGACGGTGATATGGATTGGTTTTACGGGCTCGTGTGATGATTTTACAGAGTTTTTGGAGTCTTCGTGGTGTCCACTGTAAATTGTTTAGGGATGTGAGACGGGATAAAACGTGAATACAAAACGGGACGAAACGAGTCAACAAGACAAAATGAGACAACGTGATATTAAAACGTGATTTCAGAACGTGTTAGATGAGACATTGTGCGTTGAGTATTTGTACGAGTATGTACGACTACTGCCACACTGATACGTGAATACAGATCGTAAATCAGTGCCGATCAGATGAGCCGAAATAATATCTGCGGAAATTAAATAGCAGCTGACTCTTGCACTGTATCGCGCTAAGGATACGAATATTATTGGCGATATTGGTTTAGCGTCTTGTCTCAAATACGACGGCTTGTCTCATTGGGTGTCTTGCAGTGTCTGAGGCGGAGCGTCCCGAGTGAGTAACCGTGCAGTAGTTTGAGCGATGAGACTACGAGGCTGGTGCTACCAGGGTACAATGTTGTACACGTCATTCGAAGGCGCTACAATAGGATGATTTTGCAGTAGCTCGTTACTAGCGTCCGTAGTGGGTCTGCCGTGGTGCATGAGGGTGTTGCAAATACGCTCAGAAAAAGGCGATCAAAAATGTCGAAAGTGTCTCTGGAGTCAGATCTACTACGGCAAGGGAAATGAAACTTACACTGTTCAACTCAGATCTCTCTGCTGATTCAAATGATGTCACAAGTGCTTTTTGGTGACTTTCTATGTCTGGTTGTCCTCTATCCTACAGTTCTCGGACCTGTTCTACTGTCCAGCATGTGAGTTTCATATGATGGACTCCAACATGAACGAAAGAGAAAAAGTGCTCGTGGAGCATCTGAGACAGGGGGTGTTTAGGGACTGAGTGAGGCAAGCAGTTGAAGCAGCTCATCTTGTACAGGTACACGTAATCCATGAATAATAACGGCAACTGTGTCTGAGACTTGTTTCAATGTACAAGTACCACACTGTAACCCCATTGATACGATCCAACACAACCCATGGGCGTAGCACTACATTTTAGGAATATTTGCGCAGTGTTACAATAATGCTGAGCCTCTAAAATAAACCGCGTTACTTCTTCGCCAATGCAGTTCCCATGAGTTCTCTACTTGAGGGACCAGAACACAGTGAAAACAATAATTGTTCATTATGTCCCATGTCATTCATTCTATGGAACTGAAACATAGGCACTCCAGAGCACGAATAATGTAGACATCCCTCTCAAAGATTGCACGGCGTATCCTATGAAGTCTCAATTATCATTCTAGACACTGAGCTCTAAACAATGGTAAAGAAGTGAAGTACCCGCACGTAAAGGCCCCTAGTCACTTCTAGTCACATGATAGCGAGAAAAAGACAGTCCTGTAGATCCAGCTTGGTCAAGTGGGTGACGGAGGGTCGTACCACACACAAACACATTAAATAATGGTTCAAACCTGCATCCAACATGCTCATCCTATCTGGGACATCTGTAGAATCACTTTGATACCATGAAATACCCATACCTCATCAGCATCCATCTCCTTGTCGAAAAATCACAATCGGTCCGGATTCGCGATGCCTCATGCGCAGTCGCAAACCTTGTTTGTACTGGGGTCGATGGAGGTAGGAGAGTTATTCGAGATGGGTGCAGGGGGGAAATGGTATTTTTAGCTCAGTCTATGAGCAGGTCTCTCTGTATCACATGGCCCCCTTCTCAACACGATTTTCCCCAAAATACCGATTCTACGTGTGTCGTATGGATCGTCGCTTTCAACGGCTATAACGCCGGGTGGCTGGTTGATGAGGTGAGGTTATGTCAGCAAGATTGGGTGTGATTTTGGCAGGAAATGAGCTTAAGGACAGTTAGTAACAGTGTCAGAAGAGTCTCAAGCCAGTTTTCATGCTGATGTCTCTCTTATTGACCGACTTGGAGACATTCTTTTCTTCCCTTCAACTAACCTTACACTTTAGTTGTCCTCATGCTTACCCAACGCAAGTAAACGAGGTCAGTGAAACCACCCCTTCCAGAGCACCTAGAAGCGATATGAAACTTTTGATCGGGTCTCCGTCTCACGGGGACTCCAAACACTAGACCCGACCTCTCCACTGTACCAACCATCACTCTGTAAGACCCTCTCCCACACCCTCCAACATCCTCCTCACCATCCACCAAACTCTAATATTCCAGCATGCATTCACCCTTTTTACTGCTGTGGAAAACCAGACTACCACCTGACAACAGCACTTTCGCACCTCCACGTCGGGCGTCTTTTTTCTCAGCGCCGGAAAATGAAGTTCCGCATCTCGCTCAAGTGGCAGCTGTCGTTTGCGGTGTCGTTCACGGCCTTTTGCTGTCTCGGGCTGTTGAGTATCATCACGTACTTCAACAACCAGGGCACGGTTCTGGACCTGCGACGCAACCGGCTGACGGTCATTGCCCAGCTCAAATCCTCGCAGATCAGCTACTATCTCAAGTCGCTGCAGACGGGCACCGTCTCCCTGGGCTCGAGGGAGTTCATGCAGACGCTGCTCATGGACTCGTACAACGGAGCAACCATCAACATCACGTCGCAGGTGGATCCGTTTGTGACTGCTCTGGAGAGCTCGGACGGGCTCGGCGGCGTTGTCTACGACTACGAGTTCAACCAGATTGCCGCGGTGTTGCTGGACGATCCCGTGACTCAAAACGTGACCGAATGGCCCATGAGCATGCTGCCCGTGACTCTCTCACCCTTCCAAAAGCAGATTCTGCGCACAAACTCGTGGATGCTGCAGGGCCCCGAAATCATCAACAGCAACAACGACTTTGTCTTCACCATGACCACGGCCGTGGGCAAAAACGGGTTCGAGTTCCCGCAGGTGAACGGGTCCATTGTGGGCTACATTACGGTGCTAGTCAAGGCCAACGGACTCATGGGCATTCTCAACATGAACGACGAGGTCACGGAAGCGTCGAAATCGGACCTCTCGCTGCTCTCGCTCACCGACGACACCTCTGAGGCGATTTACAAGCAATTTTCGTTGCAAAACAGCACATTTATGGCGTCTCTGGACCGAGAAGGAATCCGCTCACCACTCATCGACGACATGAAATACACCTACGCGCTGCCGACCAACTCGTGCATGACCTGCTACACCTACGAGTTCCCGCTCAACGCTAACGAGGGAGCGTTTGAAGCCTACCTGGGCTACTACTTCCACAACCAGAACAACGCCTCGTACGGCTCGATACTCAACGTGCAGTACGCGCGCACCAACGTGGCCGTCGGATACGCCAAGGTGACCACCAACTCGGCCAACACGTACCCCCGCTGGGCCGTCATCGCAGCCCAGAGCCACTCGGACGTCTACAAGCCGCTGTACACGCTACGTAACATTCTGCTCATTTCTGTCTTTTCTCTCGGAGCCGGCGTGTGTCTGGTGACGCTTGTTTTGGCGTCGTGGGCCGTGGGACCCATTCTACGCCTTCAGGCAGCCACTGACAGGTCGACAGGAAGGGCCCATAAACAGGCATGGTGGCAGTTGGTGAGATGGAAGAGAAACGAGAAGGACGACGGCGACGCCAAGAAACCAGCCACAAAGACGTCCATCAACACGCTGGACACGGTGCATTCGGAAAAGGGTGCCCGTTCAGATGGGGTTCCAGAGAGCACATCTTCGGAGGACACGAGGATCGACAGCCAGACCAAGGGCACTTCCACGGCGTTCCATCGTCGCCACGACTCGCAGGAGCTCAAAAAGATCGCCTCCAACCCGACCATGGAGTTCAAGGTGCCCGCCAAAGTCGAGAACCGCAAGCGGTTTGTGATTGACGAGCTGTCGGAGCTCACGGACACGTTCAACATCATGGCCGAGGAGCTGCGCAAGCAGTACGACACGCTGGACCAGCAGGTCAAGCAGCGGACCAAGGAGATTGAGAGTGCCAAGGAGCTGGCCGAAACCGCCAACGAGGCCAAAACGCTGTTCATCGCCAACATCACCCACGAGCTCCAGACCCCGCTCAACGCCATTCTGGGACTCACGGCCGTGTGTATGGGTGAGAAGGACGTGGTCAAGGTGAAACGCAATCTCAAGGTGATTTACCAGAGCGGAGAGTTGTTGTTGCATCTGCTGACGGACCTGCTGACGTTCAGCAAGAACCAGCTGGGCAAGCTGACGCTCTACGAGGTGGACTTCACCATCTCCGAGGTGGTGATGCAGCTGGAAAGTATTTTCCAGCAGCCGTGCCAGGACCTGAACATCCACTTTAGTATAGCTTCAGCTGACCACGGTCTGGTGCTGCACGGCGACATGAACCGAATGCTGCAGGTCGCCATTAATCTCATTTCGTCGTCGCTCAAGTCGCTGACCGGAGGCGATTCCGTCGAAGTCGTCGTCAAGGTCGACATTGAGAAGCTGACGTCTGGAGTTGCCAACAAACGGCATTCGTTGCTCGCCTCGTCGTCTACTCGAGGAAGAGGCAACTCGCTGACTCTGGCAACGTCCCAGAACTCGCCCTGTGGCTCCTTCACTTCTGCCACCAACCGCGAATCCGTGAGCTCCATCTCAGGCACGGGATTCCTGTCCCTCGTCGTCAACACAATGCACACGGAGCACGATCTCAACGAGGGCAGGGACATTTCCAACGCCATCCAAAACAGTGGAACCGAACTGGGTCTGTCCATTTGTCGCCAACTGGCCGAACTCATGGACGGCGAGGTGCATCTGGAGAACCCCTTCTGGTTCCGTCTGCCCGTCAAAATCGGCGACAGAACCAACTCGGGCATCGAAGAGGTGATGCAGCCCAAGACCAAGAAAAAGAACAACGTCAGCAGCGGCTTAGTCATCCAACCTCCACCTGCCAGCACGTGCGTGGAGTCTGCTGCTAGTTCCGCTGTTCCAGCCACTCCCACAATCCCCCCTCCGGCTCCTTCTCCGGTGCCCACACATCCTCCACTGCGTCCCACTCACAGCAAGGTCACCGCAGCCACGTGCAAGGTGCTCATTGTGGAGGACAATCACGTGAACAAGGAGGTGATGACGCGGATGCTCAATTTGGAGGGTATTCGGGACGTGTCTGTGGCTGTCGACGGTCTCAAGGCCGTCGAGGCAGTCGAGGCGATTCTGGCTCAGGGCCAAATGTTCGATGTCATTTTTATGGACGTTCAAATGCCCGTCATGGACGGACGAGAAGCCACACGGATCATCCGGTCCAAGCTGGGCTACACGAATCCCATCATCGCTGTTTCTGCCTACGCTGACCAGTCCAACATTAACGACTGTCTTGCCACGGGTATGGAGACGTTCCTTGCTAAACCTCTGAAACGGCCGCAGCTGAGAGAGGTACTGATTAATCTGGGCATTCAGGTGAAGGAGAGGAAGTAGAGGAAGGGGGTGAGGCCAATACGAGTGGGTCTGTGGGCCAGTACAAGAAGGCCAGTAGGAGAGGGCCAATTTTATTTATTACTAATGCATATATGATACACTATGAGGAGCACAGTAGACTCAGCGGCGAGTTGGACTTGATTTACAAGTCATTATTCTACGACCCAGATTGATACAGAAGTAAAAAAATACCGATGCCCAGTGAGATGGTATCTAGACAATTACCAGCACATGGATATATGTGGAATTGCTGGTGGTTGACTGGTGTGTGGACTGCAGATAGAACACATTTACTGGCCTCTTGAAGGAAGGACAAGTCCTAATCTCCTGGTGGCGCTATCGGAATGTCTTGTAAATTCGGTTGTACGTAGTGTAGAAGGACCGGTAGTTACAACAATTAGACATCAATAATCATTCATGCTGTTTTCCAACAACAGGCGCTGAAGAGGAACGAATAGAAAGCCCAGGGACTCACTGATTGGGGCACTGAGAATGGTCCAAAGAGTGAAACTTATCGAGGGTCAATAACCTGGCTCATTAGGTGCAAGTTCGATGTGTAGCTGTATTCAACTTTTAGAACCTCTACAACCCCGAGACCGATTTGAAGACTACCAAACCCCATTGAGAGCCAATGAGCTGGCTCCCTTTACTGATTACCTGTGGGAATGGAGGAGACCTCTCGTAAATGATACCCACTGGATCCCCCGGTATAGATGAATGAGTACTTTAGAGCCTTGAGTGCACCATAAGGGGACTTCCGCCATTCACTGTCACGGCCACAAGACAGTCAAGTTCTTAGATTTGCCGGTGATTCAGAAATGACGAAGTTGCGTTCTTTTTCGTGCACTTCTGCACCCAAGTGAATGTGAGGAGAATGTCTTACAACTGTTTCTTCAGAACAAGGGATGTGACGGAGTGACGGAGAGATATAAAGTGGAAAGAAGGTCAAGCAAGATGTAACACTGAGACATGGAGGCGAACAACAGATTCAAACCCTTGACCGACATAGTGTCACTTTGAGTGCTACTTTATGAGCTGTTTCTTGTTGCCAATGAGTTTCGCACGACAGGGCACGTTCTCAAAGGCCTAGAACCGACGAGACGTCTAAAGTCCATTTTTGTAAGGCCTAGAACCGACGAGACCGTCTAAACGTCACCATTACTAATGCAGATGAATATATCCAGTTCTTGCCTTGGGACGGCCCTCGTAAACCAGTCCCAAGAGTGTTATGAAGATGACTCATCCCGATTCACTCGCGCTACGGATAAATCGACGCCGCACCGTTGCATTCCACCTACTCCGAACCCCGAAGCCCGCTAACCGCGGTTTATGATTCTCATCACATGAGGTCGGAGCTGAGTCCGTGCAGCCACTTAGGTTTTTCCGACGCACGTTTTCGAGCGTGCAGGGATGCAGTGAGAGAGGAGAGAGGAAGGGAGAGGCGATATTACGGGTGTGGTGGAGCTTTGTGAGATGCGATTGATTGCTGTGATTGTTTTCGTTGATTTATTGACCCCTTCAGGCTCCAGCTATTCCCTGGATCAAATCACTGAGTCAGAGAACTGACTTTGGATCGGCAAAGTTTCGACTCCGAGCTGCGTCTTGCTTTTAATTTACAGTTGTCAGCCTCGAGTGTTCTACGCCATGTCTCAGTGGGCAGCTGGAAGGGGTCATTTGGGGCGAGTTTTAAGAGGAGGAAGAAGGAAGAAGAGATGGTTTGGGTGCTTGAAGATATCTTAAGCGAGAGCCAAAGAGTAACTGAAAGAGAGAGAGGGAAGGACTCGTATGTACCGTATCGAATCATATCGTACTCTTACTGGTAGCCGGAACTTGGCCCCCCTCGATTACTCATCATATAAGTTCAGCTATCATAAACCCTCTTAGTAATGCTCCCGTCTCCCGTCGCTCCCGTCGCACTCTCGACTCGCATCGGTTAGCTCGCAACGGCCTCCCAGGCAGCTGCGACAGCCCACCCGAAAGCAGCTCGTCCACTGGTCGGGCCACTGTCCCGGAGGTTAGCCGCATTAGACCGCATCTCAGACGTGGCTTTTATGAACCCGTAGCGAGATGAACTTGGAGGTGACGAGAGCAAAGAGGCGGCAGTTGTATTTGTGTCACTGAACCTGTTTCAGCCGCTTGATGCGGTTCACCCGTCTCGATTCTTTTCATTCGACCCAGATCAGTTGTTCTTGTTTTCCACCAGATCACCTCGTTCCATTGTACTCGTGGTTGCAGCCAAAGTGGTCCCAACTTTCAAAGCCATTGTGCAACTCTAAGGCCAGGTGTCAAGTCAAGGGTTGAGGCCACCGCTCGGTGGAGCTAGCGGATTTTGCGTAGTGCAACCCCTGAGGCATTTGCAGCAGCGTCCCGTGGCAATATTATCGCACGCTAACCTCCTCCACGCTCGGGACCCACTTTTGTGGGGCTCTTTTGCAGCACGCATTTGTAAGACCCGTTGCATCCGAAACTCAGACCCTGCAAAAAGTGTATTTGTCTCAAAAAGAAAGAGAGACAGAGACAGTCAGAGACAGCGAGAATCATGCGACTTTCCAGAGCCCGACCCGGAGCTGTTACAGCCGCGACAATGAGATACACTTTAGGCTAGAATCGGAATGACACATTCAGGAGGTCAGTCTAGGTGGGTGTATCTACGAGTACGAGTGTACCCATACTCATACCAAGACTGTACCCGTATAGAGACAAGGCTGTAGCCCGAGCACTCTCTGTACACCGCATGTAGACACGCAAGGTCCGGTCTGCTTGTCCGAGTGCTTGTCTGTGCGATAATCTCATCTCAATAGTTCTGGTCTCGCTCCAGACCAATCAAAGCTAGCCCAAACCACACCATAATATGGCGTGTGAGCTGCACCCTCATGCGTCGTTATAGGAAGGCTATCTCTCAGTGGGTAGGCCCTTATATAGACGTCAGATTCGTGAAATACGTGTACCAAGAAAATCACTAACCACCACCACAATGCTCACCGACGCCCAGATCAAAATCGTCAAGGACTCCGCTCCTTTCCTCGCCGATAACGGCACGGACTTTGCCGCCAACATGTACAAGTACATGTTTGCCACGTACCCCGAGGTGATCAAGTTTTTCAACCAGAGCGACCAGTCCAATCTGGCGCAGCCCAAGATTCTCGCCCATGCCCTGGTCGCCTACGCGTCCAACATTGACAACCTCGGCGTGCTGGCCGACTTTGTCGAGCAGATTGTCGTCAAGCACGTTGGTCTGCAGATCCAGGCCGAGCACTACCCCATTGTGGCCGCCTCCATTGTGCACACTCTCCAGCAGATGCTGGGCGAGGCCGCCACGCCCGAGTTCATCGAGGCCTGGACCGTTGCTTACACTCAGCTCGCCAACATTCTGATTGACGCCGAGAAGAAGCTGTACGAGAAGCAGGCTGCTCTGGCCGGCGGCTGGGAGGGCTTCCGGGACTTTGTCGTCACCAAGATCGAGACCGAGTCGTCCAACGTCAAGTCCGTGTACTTCAAGTCTGCCGACGGCAAGCCCGTTTCTACCCCCATTCCCGGCCAGTACGTGACGCTGCTGCTGACCTTCAACGGCCAGGAAACCATGCGATCCTACACCGTGTCGCAGAAGGTGACTGGCGACGAGTACCGAATCTCCGTGCGAAAGGTCGAGGGTGGACTCGCTTCCTCTTTTATCCACACCGAGCTCAAGCCCGGATCTCAGCTCAAGGTGGCTCCTCCTACTGGCCGATTCACCTACTCCGACGACGGCAAGAAGATCCTCTTTGTCGCTGGAGGCATCGGAATCACTCCTCTCATCTCCATCATCGAGGAGACCAAGGGCAAGGAGGGCAACGAGCTCATCTACTGCGACCGAACCCCCGAGACCCAGCCCTTCGGCAAGTGGCTGCAGGACGCCGGCGTCAAGACCACCAACGTGTACTCGGAGACGGCCGACAAGCGACACATCAGCAAGGACGACTTTGCGGGCGTCGATCTCGCCAACGTCAACGTCTACCTGCTGGGTCCTCCTCCCTTCATGACCTGCGTGCGGGAGCATCTCAAGGAGCTGGGTTTCACCGGCGAGATCAAGACGGAGTTTTTCGGCCCCGTTCAGGTTTAAGCAGCGGAAACCGATTTGCTTTTGACCGCGACCAGTGGAGTTCTGACCCCAACCAGCGGAATTTTGTCACATAGGGAAATGCCCGTTTGGGGTGTGGGGTAGTCTGAAATCACACCATCCGGGTGTCATCCAGGAACAGATGCACAGCCTCTTATTTAATTAATTTCTTGTTTATGCAGAAGCACACGAGTGCAGAAAGTCGGAGAATTGGCAAGGCCACAAAACCTGTCGTGTCGATACAATACTGCTGTAATATTGTAGGAAGCATAAGTCTTCCATATGGAAATCTATGATTTTATCAACCACCGTCACGATAATTTATCGTCTTTCAAACACCTTAAAAAACTTTGCCAATTCTGTCAACTTACTGTTCGTTGTTCCATCCCTGTACATCTAAAATGCACGACCAAAAAATGGCTTCCAGGGCACGATATCATTCTTTAATGTTTTTTTTGATTATTTTTTGATGACGCCGTATACAAGCAGATGAGGAGGATAATAATCGTGCCTTCAATTCGCTTCTCAGCCCATAGAATCGCGTTATTTGGCCTGGGTGTGCTAGTGGGAGAATATGTCTCGTGCGGAAGACGTGCAGAAGACAATGTATTGTACAAGTAGCAGAGGGGATGAGGGGATTTTTACACAGCCTGATCTGGTGGTGAAAAAGAAACTAGGACCAACAAAGATCTATCAATTCTCGATCTTCTTGATGACGTTTTGCTCTGTCTTGATTACTCCGCTGATGATGATGTCATTCTCATCTCGATTTAATCTCAGCCGTATCATCTGTCAATGAACATCTCGCTCACAGCTTTTCTGCCGGTACAGAATGTACCAGGTACGGCACAACTCCCCGAAGAGTACACGGAGTCCGTGGATAAGACGTGGACTGGGTGAACACCAACTGTGGGGTACAGACAGGCCCAGGCACACGTGTTGATCAATCGACAGGTACTTGTCTTGGTACGGCTGGTCTTGGTATAACTGCGGGCTATGATCTACGGAACAATTCGGACTCCATCCTGCCCCAACAATACAGCCAGTGAGGTTGAGCACAAGGGAAAAGTGAGTACTTTCGGGGCTGCGAACCCGACCGTCACTCTAGCTGGGGTGTCAACACGTCAAAATTTTCCGACCGTTCTCATGCTCTATTCCGTTAGCGTGTCTACCCCGCATTCTGCTTCACGACTCTGACAGCTGGGTGAGATAGCTTGAGCCAATGGGGAGAGCTGGTACCAGCCTGCGGAACAACTTGCGAGCTCGAGGAGAGCTCTGGGCCAACCCTAGGTGGCACTTTCTTTGTTTTCTGTTGAGATGAAGGAGTGAAGACAGACTGAACGAGTGCGGTACATTACGATACGACACACACCAGCACGATAGATACAGAACCACCGGAGTGAAGACAAACTGGCGAAGTTCACAACCTGAGTAGTCCAAGTTCAACCACAATCACCTCACAAACAATACCCCCAATGTTACCTCACTCTTCTCTGACAAAACCTCAGTGAACCCCCACACCCACAATCCCAACAATGCGTTAGCGTCGTCGCCATGCACGGCGGAGAAAATGGACGCGAGAGACGCAGACGACCCGCTAGTGCAGTGAGGTTTTCGTCTTGGCTCGGATTATCCGGTGGCTGCGATGGAGCAGTGTGAGCCCTTCTGTCGAATCTCGTTTCTCACACGACGACGCATTCTTGACACTGACGTTTGTGGGGAGTCGGGAAATGAGTCTGGCGGCTTTTGACACGGCATATAGCCGCCTGCTATTGGCAGGGACTCCCGGCTCATTCCAATAACCCCAAAATCTATGCTCTTTACCTCTCCTCGGAAAGCCCTTCCCGATCAGTATAACCCTTCTAGAGCTCCCAAAAGCAACTATTCAACGACCCTGGGGTTCCCCGCTGCGGCTACTTTCGGGTCTAAAAAAACCAACAATTTTCCGACGCTCCAACTTGCCCCGTTTTGTTCCTTTTCCTCCCTCAAGGTTGCTTGGCAAGTCAGCCAAGTGCGGAGCGGCATACAACACGATGGCAAACGAGCTGGGCTTGCCTGGAAGAAGAGGGAGCTCAGTATTGATACTCTATGATACCTTGAGATGTTGGAACGGCAAAAAGTCGTCCATTTTCGTGATTTTCCAACTCATTCTCTACCCGACGATGCTAACCATACCCTTACTTCACCTTCTCTGACGACAAGTCGTTCTGTCTTCTGCCTGACACACACCCTTGTTTGAATCCACCCGATGCCAAGAGAACAGGCATTTTGGCTGGGGTAAGGTCGTGAGCTCAAGACAGTCCTCCTGCTCGTGTATAAATACCGCCTCTGTGGCAGCTTCCACTTTCCCATCTCCATCAGCAAACACACCATGGATCTCGACAACTACCCTCCTCCCGATCTCTCATGGCCCAGCATCAAGAGCTACATGGGCTCGCGAATCTCGACCCTCAAGCCTCCAAAGCTCACCGAGGCCGAGAAGAAACACATGAACCCCATTCCGGCTCTGCGGCTGCTCAACAAGAAGCAGTGGCTGTTTGTGGGTGTTGCTCTGGCGGGCTGGACCTGGGACGCCTTTGACTTCTTCTCTGTCGGAGTCGTGGCAACCCAGATTGCCGAGGACCTCAACGTGTCCGTCAAGGACGTCACCTGGGGTATCACTCTTGTTCTCATGCTTCGGGCCGTCGGAGCTGTTATCTTCGGTGTGGCTTCGGATCGATACGGCCGAAAATGGCCCTTCATCTTCAACAACTTTCTCTTTGTCGTCCTCGAGCTCGGAACCGGCTTTGTGCAAAACTACCAGCAGTTTCTGGGAGTCAGAGCGCTGTTTGGAATCGCAATGGGAGGTCTCTACGGTAACGCTGCTGCCACTGCTCTGGAAGACTGTCCTCCAGAAGCTAGAGGCTTCATTTCGGGTCTCTTCTAAAAGGGCTACGGTGTAGGCTATCTGCTTTGTGTTCTGTTTGCTCGAGCTATCGCCGACACTTCCCCTTACGGCTGGAGAGCTTTGTTCTGGTTCGGAGCCTGCCCTCCCGTGCTCATTATGATCTTCCGATTCTTCCTGCCTGAGACAGACACCTACATCCAGTCCAAGAAGAATGCCGAAGCTGAGGGAGTCGAGAAAGAGTTCTGGCAAGGAGTCAAGGCTACCTTCAAGTCCTACTGGCTCATGTTCCTCTACCTCGTGCTCTTCATGACGGGCTTCAACTTTCTGTCTCACGGCTCCCAGGATCTCTACCCCACCATGCTGCGAGCTCAGCTCGGCTTCGACAAGGACCAGTCCACCATCACCAACTCGGTGGCTTCGCTGGGCTCTATTTTCGGTGGTATGGTCATTGGTCACGTGTCTTTCATTCTCGGCCGACGTCTCACCATCCTGCTGGCCTGCATCTTTGGAGCGGCCTGTATCTACCCCTGGGCCTTTGTCACCGGTCCTGGAATCAACGCCGGAGTCTTCTTTTTGCAGTTTTTTGCCCAGGGAGCTTGGGGAGTGGTCCCCATCCATCTCACCGAGCTGTCTCCCCCTGCTCTGCGATCGTCCATGATCGGTATTGCCTACCAGCTCGGTAACCTGGCCTCCTCGGGCTCTTCCACCATCCAGGCCACTATCGGCACCCAGTTCCCCCTGAAGGACGAGAACGGCGAGATCCGGCCCGGCGTCTACAACTACTCGCTCGTCATGGCCATCTTCATTGCCTGTGTCTTTGTCTTCCTCTTTGTCGTCACTCTGCTGGGTCCTGAACGACGACACGCAGAGATGATCGCCGGAGGTGCTGGCCACCAAACCGAGTCCGACGACAAGATCTACGACGAAGAGAAGGCCACTGCGGTCAACGTCGAACAGGTCGACTCGCCTGTTAGTACTCCTGAACGTACTGCCAGCCCCCTGCCTACCGCAGAACACACTTCCGAGACTGTGTCTCGCAAGTGATTAATATATAAAACTATTTAATGAGATTTGTGTAACTAGAGGTGATTAATTTTATGGAGTACTTTACATCTACAAGTAGCTTGGCCCCTATTCTGCTTCGGGAAAAGTACATAAAAAGACGCTAAAACAACGCTAAAACAACGCTAAAACCACACTAAGATACGAAGACGCTAAAAACACGACAGACGCTAAAATGAAACAGCCGTGCCAACAGTAACGGGAGGGTAATGATGCAGTGGACTTTGAGAAGTCTAGATCTTTTTTGGATTGTTTTTGACCGAAATGCGTGACGTTACTATATTACCCTATGAGCTTGTTTGGAGATGTGTATCAAAAGCTGAAAGCCCGACAATAGAAAAGCATTCCTGAACCCGACACACTCAACAACTGTACAGATCCACTGTACCCCACCTGTCAGTGTCAATGTCAAACATCTTCCGGTCTCTTCATCAAACCTACACGGTCCGGGTATCGAAACACCCCGGTCAATAGCACTTGATGCAATAGCTATAAGAGTAATCAGAATGATTCTGCCAAGCGTTTTTCAATCACCGGGATGTACCGTAGTTTGTTCTCCCCCCAAAACCCATAATATACATTGTCTATAATCTACTGTACAACCCATCAACTACCATGTCTCTTGACCTCTGAAAAGTCATACTCCTCTTTACCATCCCCCTTGTGATCAAACACGTCCTTAATGTACCCCCAATTGAATCTCCACACGTGTACCTCGTCGTTGACAATGCCCACAAAGCGAGACTCGAATCTGTGGTACGGCAGAATGATGGTGAGTCGTTCCGTGTCGAGATCCAGGACAGCCTGACGCTCGGGCGTCCACGAGAACAAAAACCGTTTCGTTTCGTCAAGAGCCAGCTCTCCCTGGTTGAATTGAGGGGTGTCGTATTTTCTCACCAGCTGAGTGGGTCCATCCACACTCGTCTGCAGACGCAAAATGCAGCCGTCAAACGACACAAACAGCTCGTCTCCATTGGCCACACAGGGTATATTAAGCAGCCAGTCGTCGGTCTTGAAGAAATCCAAGCTAATGTCTGCAATGTGACGCGTTTGTTCCTCCTCCCAGTCGACATAATACAGCCCATTGGCCTCCTCGTCTTCTCCTCCACCCATAATCACCAAAGGACACTTGTTTCCGACCAGTTTGATAATGGCGTTCTCGGACGTGTCTTCTGCTAGTCGAACATGAGTCGTGGGCAAGTCCTGGCTCGCTTTTTCCTCCTCTGGAACCTCACAAACAGCCCAAACACCTTCCTTCTCGCCCTCCTCACACTTGATGATGCCGTACATGAACTGGTTCTTGTCGTCGGTCAGTTTGTACTCGCAGTAGTCGTCGCCCGGGAAGCTGAAACTCCAGTCGATCTTGTCTCCCTGCTTGTCGTAGGACCAAAATCTGTGAACTTTCCGGCCCTCCTCGTCCTTGGACGGCTCCTGACCACTCAAATTATACCGGATTTCGCTCTGCATTCTAGTCTTGGACGTTTTCGGCGTCGCCCGCAACCCGATCATGTCCAATCGCCAGCCCTGCTCGTCGCCCTTGGCGTACATGTTGATACAGGGCGCATCGAGCTCCACCTCGATGGATCCCTTGCCTCCTCCAACAGTCGTAGAATAGTCGACTATGCTGAAAAGATCAGCCTCGGGCGGAATAGGCTCGTTGAGATGCACCCGGTCGTCGTCAATCTCCTCCTGTCGCATATCCTCTTCGGTTCTCGTCAGCCCCATCGGCACGTCTGCAAGCCACTCGGCGTCTATCGTGTCGACCTCCACTTGCTGGGGCTGTGGCGACGGATTGAGCGCCGGGAACGCCATGACCAGATTCACCATGTCCTGGCCATCCAGATGAGCTATGATTTCGCGCAAAATGACGGGTGGAGTCGCTTCCAGAGACATTTCGAATTCGAGTAGCAAAAAGATTGTGAACCTTCAATATTCTGCATTAGCGATAATCCACGCCCATTTGTGAAACTCTAAATGAGGTAAAATCGACCGTGCGTCAAAGAGGCCATGCGAGGCTTGATTGCGAGTGGCGACGGGAAAATATTTGGTCACGTGAAGTCAGTAGAAAATTTTTGGTCACGTGATTAGAACACTGGTATTGTTGCCCTCTTGCCCCCTCCTCCCATCTCGATAACTCCCAACTGCCTTATCTCAACTCTAAGTTGCTTCCTTTCCCCCATTCCAACATGGCTCTCAAACGACCCGCCACCCACGCTGGATCGTGGTACTCGTCCAATGCGACCAAGCTCGGCGCCGAAGTCGACCGGCATCTCGCCAATGGAGCCTCCGCCCTCGGAAAATCGGCCATTCCGGGCGCCAGAGTGCTTGTAGGGCCCCATGCTGGCTTTGCCTACGCTGGCCCGCAACTAGGAGAAACATACGCCGCCTTCGACTTTGAAAATATCAAACGACTCTTCATTCTGGGACCCTCGCATCACGTGTACCTCGAGCACGCGGCCACATCGGCCTTCCACAGCTACGAAACGCCGTTCGGCAACGTCAACGTCGACGTCGAAACGACCCAGAAGCTCAACGACTCGGGAGTCACAAAGTACATGAGCGCCACCACCGACAAGGACGAACACAGCTTTGAAATGCACATGCCGTTTCTCAAGCGGCTCGTGGGCGACCAGAACGTGAAAATCGTGCCCATCATGGTCGGCCAGACCTCTCAGGAGTACGAAAAACGGCTGGCAAAGCTGCTGCTGCCTTACGTGGAAGACCCTTCCAACGCCTTTGTCATCTCCACCGACTTTTGCCACTGGGGCAACAACTTCCGGTACTGGGGCTACGTGGACTCGGAGGACTGCGACAACGTTAGCCAGAGCAGAGAAGAGCTCCGAAGAGCGCTGAAAAGCTCAAACACGCCCATCTACAAGTCAATTGAGTACCTCGACAAGAAAGGAATGGAAGTGGCATCTCTAACCTCCTACGACAAGTGGAAGGAGTACTGCAAGAAGACAGACAATACCATCTGTGGACGGAAACCCCTGGCGATTCTCATTTCCATGCTCGAAAACTACGCCATTGAAAAGGGAGAGAAACCCATCAATCTCGAGTGGATTGGCTACTCCCAGTCCAACCAGGTCAATGACCCTTCCGAGGGATCTGTGTCTTACGCCTCGGGTTTTGCCCTGCTGAAGTGAAAAACACGAAGCGTAAGAGATCATATGTTGATTATTTAGTGTCTATAGTCCAAAAATATCCATTCAAAAGTACCAGTGCCATAAAGTCAGTGGAGAATCTTGGCTGCGAAGTTTTCATTGTTGACTGTCTCCAGATTCACAACAAGGTCATTCGTAATCTGAACTGTACCGTCGAATTGGAAATGCTCTCTTTAATCAAATGACACAATTCGCGAGCACCTACTCGTAGATGTCTCGTTCTGCCGACTGCACTCTTAGCCATGCTGACTCAGCTCAGCAACGTGGATCCCTGATCATATCGTATGGTGGAGCAGATCCACATGCTCTCTAGACGTATAGTGTCTACAATCTCTCGTGTTTATTTAAAATAATCTATTCCCAGTCTATATGGCAGAGAAGTCTTAGTGAAAAGCACTCTGCAGATGTCTATCGTGGCCCATGCAAAAAATAGTGTTGTGGTAGGTAGTGAAATGAAATAACGCCGTTAATTAACCCCAAGAAGAAAATGCAATAGTATACAGTATTTTTCCCATCATAAATAATCAATCTCATCTTCTTCCTTCGGAGGCTTGAACCTCTCACAGACATCACAGACATCCAAAACAAGAGCAGGAATCCTGCAACAAAATATCAAAAACACAAGACAAGAGGACGAAAATAATCTGCACTCCCAAATCGAAGCCCAGATCATTCTCAGTCCCTCATCCTTTTTTCTCTCTTTTTTTCCCTCATAATAATCCTCCCAAAATGCATGTCCTAATAATTTTTCTCTAAGAAATGCATAATTTTGTGTGGCAGTGGCTTAAGCCACCTCTTACCACCAGTTGTTGTTACCACCCTGGTTGCCGTAAGAAGAGTTGCCGCCGGAGCTGCCTCCAAATCGGTCGTTGGAGCCAAAGCCGCCTCCGCCGCCCTGCTTTCGGAAATCCTGGGTAGCTCGAGATCGGCCTCCACCGAAGCCTCCTCGGCCTCGGCCTCCTCGTCCACCTCCGCCGTAAGAAGCCTCACGGGCAGTAGACTCGAGGAACTGGGGGACGTCCTGGTGGGCCTCCTTGAGGATATCGATGAGCTCTCGCACGATACCCTTGTTGCCTCGGTTGAAGAAGGCGGTGGCGATACCAGTGTTACCGGCTCGGCCAGTTCGACCGATTCGGTGGACGTAGTCGTCAATGTCGGTGGGGAGATCGTAGTTGACAACGTGGGTGACGTTGGGGATATCCAGACCTCGGGCAGCAACGGCGGTGGCGACCAGAATGGGGGTGGTTCCGTCTCGGAACATCTCCAGAGCTCGCTCTCGGTCTCGCTGAGATCGGTCTCCGTGAATGGAGGTGGCGGGGAAGTCCTCGCTCTGCAGAACGTCGCAGAGGTAGTCGGCTCCTCGCTTGGTCTCGACGAAGACCAGGGTCAGGCCCTTGCCGGCGGCAGACAGAATGTCGAGCAGGGCAGAGATCTTGTCTCCGTCCTCAACGTACTCGACCTTCTGGGTGATGTTCTCGGAGGTAGATCCGACTCGGCCAACGGACAGGAAGATGTAGTCCTTGAGGAAATCTCGGGCAAGCATCTGAATGTTCCGGGGGAAGGTGGCGGAAAACATGAGGGTCTGTCGCTCCTGGACGTCGGGCATACCGGAGCCCTGGACGATGGCTCGGATTTGGGGCTCGAAACCCATATCGAGCATTCGGTCGGCCTCATCGAGGACAAGGTACTTGATGTTCTCAAGAGAGACCTTGCCTCGGTCGATCAGATCGACAAGTCGACCGGGAGCAGCGACAAGGAGGTCGCAACCTCGCTCGATGTTTCGCATCTGCTCGCCAATGTCGGCACCACCGTAGACGACGCAAGGTCGAACCCAAGATCGGTAGGCGAACTTCTTGGCCTCGTCATAGATCTGGGACACAAGCTCTCGGGTGGGAGCAAGCACAAGGGCAGTGGGGTAGGCCTTCTTCTGCATGTGTCGGGGGCCGGTGGGCTGTGGGGTGGCGGAGGGACCGTGGAAGAAGGACTGGGACAGAACGGGGAAGAGGAATCCTCCGGTCTTACCAGAACCGGTCTGGGCACAGGCCATCAGGTCTCGGCCAGCAGCAACAATGGGGACAGAGTACTTCTGGACGGGGGTGGGCTTGGTGTATCGAGCAAGCTTGATGTTAGTCAGCAGGTGCTCCTCGAGGGGAGGAGAGGTGAAGGCGTTGATGGGCTCGGGGACGTCGTTTCCGGTGGCCTCAACGGGGATCTCGTCGTAGTTGTCGAAGTTGATACCAGTGGACTGGAATCGCTCGTCGTTCACGACACCGAAGATCTCGACCTCGGTTCGCTCGTTTCGGGGGCCGGGGACGTGCTTGCCGTCCACAAAGGTACCCTGAGAGGGGTCTCGGAAGCCACCTCGGTAGGAGCCGCCGTCGTTACCCCAAGATCGACCGCCTCGACCTCCTCGACCACCGCCGTAGCCTCCGCCGTAGGAGCCTCGGGAGTTGTTCTGGAAGGAGTTGGAGTACTGGGAGTACAGGTTTCGGCCAGCCTCTCGTCGGTCGTTGGAGGGAGGAGCGTTGGAGGAGGCTCCGCCGTTACCGCCGGTGGCGGCAGCCTTGGCCCGGTGGGGGGGCACGTACTTGCTTCGGGGAGCAGCAGGGGTGTCGTTGTTCAGATTCAACGACTTGACACCATTTTCGAGTTCAGACATCTATTGTGTTAGTTTTGTGTTGTGGGAGCAGAAGGGTAGTCGGGGCCATTTAAATCGTTTGGGTGGCGGGAGATGACATGAGTTTAGTCATGGGCTCCGTGGCTGGCGGTGGCGACATATCACGGGTATTCCTCCGGGGCTCTGCGGTCGTTTGTCGAGTCCATGTTTGGGTGGCGAATCCACCACTTCCCAAATGTGGTGGTGGGGGGAGGTATGCGTGCGCGTGACATCTCGTTTGTGACATTAAAAACACAGACACACGTTCAGATGTGTTTGTGCACGCCAATGAAACGCGCGATAATACCGCACGCCGCTGCCGTGGCGGCCTCCGTGTCGATGCCCTTGTCGTAGTTCCTGCCTCGTCGAGATACTCACAATTTTCAATTCCTTTTTTGTTGGGTATAGATACGCCAGGTGAGTTGTAAGAAGAAGACTTGTGCGTGGGCCTGCAAAGTTTGTGGGTGAAAAAATTGTGCATAGAGTATTGTGCATGTCACGTGGAGTCAAAAGGAGAATTTTTCGTCGGCTTGCTTTGTTTGGCCGCAACCTTATTCGGCACCATGATGTAATGTGTCGAGCAACTTATGGGGGCGTGTGGCTGGGGCGTTTTGGGGCCGCTATCTGTCGGTTTAGTGTCTCTGTGGTTGTAGATGTGCGTTTTTCGTCTCTACAGCTCGTTTTTGGGCCCTAAATCCGCCGCCATACGCCTCTTTTTCGCTCACCTTCTTCCCGCCCCATATCGCTTCTTTACCTCTTCTCGGGCCCTCTTTCTCGCGTCAACAAGCTTGCCCCTAAAACTATCTTCCCCAATCACATGGCAAGTCTTCTTTGTGGAACCCTGTTATTAAGCGCTTGGATCGAGCAACCGTGGCAGAGGGCTGTGAGTCACACGAGGCCGTTTCCCACAACGCCATCGGAGCTCTTACGGTGACTATGTCAAGTCGTTCCTGGACAAGTATGGCATGAACGGGAGCACTCACGGAACACTCTTATCTACACCTCATCAGAGAGCTGTCAAGTGACGCTAAGGTGGCGTTTAGGGTAAGACTAAAGCGACCGTTGTACTCGTACCGTAGCCGATGATAATAGGTGGATGAGGGGGGTTAGCACGGTGAATTGTACCATCGCCAGTACGAGGACGAACTCGAACTTGAATTCCGTCCGATCCATCACCAATAGGCCGATGCGTGATGTCATGCAATGTCCTCGTTGAGACGCTTCTTGGACACCTTCGATATTTGTGTGTCTACCAGGACAGTTCTCAGAATTATCGTATTGGAGAGTTGTGGGCTTGAAGAGAATACAGCAGTGCTGTTTGTCACGTGACTGGGTTCTTTCTGTGTATTTCCCGTTGATATTCGTGATTTTGCCACGTCTTGAGTTTCGCCGTCTACTGGACCTCACCCTTGATGCACTTCACTCGATCATCACACACCATTTAGAGTGCTTCTTAATTCTCACCTTAACGGCTCCACGGAACAACTGGATTCTTACCGTTCCTGTCATCGGGCGATGCAGAGGTGCTGCGCCCAAAACGATATAACGGACTGGCATTATTTTCGCGTGTTGAGTCGATCCAGCTTCTTTCTGTTTGTGTGCGCTCTTCCAGACGGCTGCTTGAGAGGCTCTTTGGCTGCTTAAATGAGCCCACGTCAAAAGTCAGCCAATTGTTTCAATTGACTCTTACTGTAGAACAACGCAGTATTGATGGCGGGGAGTACAGTAAGCGCTCTAGATCTGACTGACTCGAATTCGAACTTGGCGAATGGCTTGAATCCATTCCAGCGGTTGGCAGACTCTGCACGGTCCACGCGTTTCAGCCGAGGTACAGTGTGATCTGGATATGATGAGGGTGTTCTGTACGAGATGAGAATTATGAGATGGAGTAAAAGAAGTTTACGTAAGCATCGATTGTAGTGGCTGACTGAATTGCTCTCAAAAATCTGCTACAGGACTTGTACTCGTACTCGCCCCCTCGCCTAAAGTCTCAGGTCACCCTTCTAGACGCTCACTTCAGTCTCACTTCCTCTATTAAAACACGTGAATCAAGGCCAACCTCGCCTACAGAGTTCATGTGCAGGGTGCAGCAGGAGTGTATGAAGGGTTACGGACTATGATAGCACTCGTCGAATGACAGCAGTGAGACCAGAATCCAAGACCACTTTCGAACACAAACACGGCCGTCCACAAGCCAATCGCCGCGTCGGCTCGTAATGTACCTTCCCCCTGCCTACTGCGAAATCTCCCACAGCACAGCATGCACTCCATCCATCCCCATTGGGACTTTTTCAAATCTTAGCATGCCGTCTTTTATTTTTCGCCCTGAGACACGGCAAATTGACCTTGTACAGACGTGACGTGTCCTAAGTGAAGGAATATTTTTCCTTGGCCCACGCGTGGTGCGTCCAGATCGGGAGTCAGAGACGGTGTGATATGGGGCATGAAGGAGGGTGCGAATATGGCTGATCTAGAGACACAAAAACAGCTCATCCACCCTCGCAATTGCCTCATCCACTATAAACCCCCAAACCCCCCTTGGACACCAATTTGAGCTTCTTTGGGCTGTTGGCGGTCGACTTCTGGGGCTGAGAGGCTATTATGGTTTTGGTGCAGATCGAGGAGCGGAATAGTGCGCATTGGATTTTAGAGGGTGTCTACTGAATGATAGAGATGGTCTTAAGGGTATGAGAAGGTACGGTTTTGGTCGTAGTTGCCGTCTCATTCATCCTATCCAGTTTTTACGCTCTCTCCTCCCCCACACCACCACCTATCAACTCCCTCGTCGCACCTCGCGTCCGTCGTACAATTGGCACTAAGTTAAGGTTTTGCGCCAACCTCCAGCTCACCCGGGAGAGGTTTGGTTCAAAATCCATCTTGTGCAACTCCCCCAGTTCCCACAACCACACCACCACACACAATGGCCTCCCAAGAGTCCCATCTGGACACCATCGAGTTCATCGAGACTCCTGCTGCCAAGCCCCAGCCTCCCGCCAGCATTGCGACTGGCGTGAGAACCACGGATGTGAGTATGAACGACACGCCGTCAATGGGGACCACGGGGTGCCCACGACATCAATGAGGCGCCCACGACATTGTCAATGAGGTGACCACACGGCTAATGTGATGCCCATGACACGGCCGAGGTGATGCCCACGTGGCGATTGTTGGACTTGGATCGACTTGGATCATGCTGACGTGGATCTGATCCAGGAGTGCGTCGAGAGAACGACGTACATCTCTCATTGAAACCGTCCTGATCGCTCCTCTCCCTCAAACCCCGTCAATGACCACCTAGCTACCCCCCCCCCCTACAACCACAGATCACGTCATTCTCTTCTACCCCCTCCCCCTCCTCCACTAACAAAGTACCCCTGTATCAAGAACGCCCCTCTGCCCGCGGAGGGACCCGGCGCGCGACACTTCTCCAACGCGCTGCTGTTCTCCATCCTGCTGGGCGTCCCCTTCTTCATCAACTACAAGGTCGGCGGCTCGGTGTGGACCTACCTCTTCTTCTTCCTCGTGACCGGCCTGCCCCTGCTGGTGTCCTTCTGGGCCGTTGTCTCGGCCATCTCCCCCCGAATCAACGACGACTGCAAGCTCCCCGGCCGGCCCGTCGAGTTCTACCTCGAGTTCCACGACCCCGCGCTGGCCAAGAAGTACTCCGGCAGCAACAAGATCCCCTACGAGACGTTCCACGAGCTGTACTTTGACAACAAGGTGTCTTTCCGGGGCGACGCGCTCGACATTCTCGAGTTCCGACACGACTTTATGACCTTCAACTTCACCTGGGGTCTGTTCAAGTTCTTCCTGCTGTCCATGATTCCCGAGATCATCTTCCACACCCAGTCCCAGGACGAGGAGCAGGTGCGGGAGCACTACGACCGAGGTGACGACTTCTACGCCTGGTTCCTGGGCCCCCGAATGATCTACACCTCCGGCGTCATTTCCGACATCCACAAGGCCGAGTCTCTCGAGCAGATGCAGGACAACAAGCTGCGAATCGTGTGTGAGAAGGCCGCTCTCAAGCAGGGCGAGGAGGTGCTGGACATTGGCTGTGGCTGGGGAACTCTCGCCCGGTTCGCTTCTCAGGAGTACGGCGTCAACGTGACCGGAATCACTCTGGGCAAGAACCAGACTGCCTACGGCAACAAGAACCTGGCCAAGGACGGCGTGCCCACCACCCAGTCCCGAATTCTGTGCATGGACTACCGAGACATCCCCCTGGCCCAGGGCGGAAAGAAGAAGTACGACAAGATCGTTTCTCTGGAGATGGTGGAGCACGTTGGCGTCAAGAACCTCGGCTCCTTCTGCTCCCAGGTCTACGACATGCTTGAGGACGACGGAACCTTTGTGCTGCAGTACTCCGGTCTGCGAAAGCACTGGCAGTACGAGGATCTCAACTGGGGTCTGTTCATGAACAAGTACATTTTCCCCGGTGCCGACGCCTCCACTCCTCTGTCCTTCTTCCTCGACAAGATGGAGGGCGCTGGCTTCGAGACCGTGTCCATCGACAACATTGGTGTGCACTACTCGTCCACTCTGTGGGCCTGGTACCGAAACTGGATGGGCAACAAGGATAAGGTCATCAACAAGTACGGCGTCCGATGGTTCCGAATCTGGGAGTTCTTCCTCGCCTCTTCCGTCATCACCTCTCGACAGGGAGGAGCCGCTGCCCACCAGTACGTGTTCCGAAAGAACATCAACAAGCGACACGCCGTTGAGGATATCCCCACCCACTGGGGTCTCAAGGTTCCTCAGCCCAAGCACGGCAACAACTGGCTTCCCGAGGGAGCTTACTAAGTTTGCCATGTCCGTGGTTGTCAAAAATATGTAATAGAATATATGATAGGCCCAGTGGCTAGCGAGTGATTCATGCGCTAGCGAGTGGGTTGTAGCAATGTAACGTGTGGTGTAGGCTTGAGTGACGTTTGCCCGGTTTCAAAGAAGGCTTGAGTGACGTTTGCCCAGTTCCAAAGTCAACACTGGGCGAACACCAGTTACCAGAACTGTCGAGTCAGGTGTCAAACAAGAGGGGAAGGAGTGGATAATTTACTGAGGTGAATACTGAGATGGATACTGAAGGAAGTCGACAATGAGCTACTTGAAGCGGTGTTTGTTTTGGAATTGATTCAGATAGCTCTACAAGTACTCGCACCTCTGCGACTGCCCAGATCAAGCTTGTCCGTATGATGATGCTTCCAAGGTCCTCCGCCGGTTTTTCACACACCTCACTCTGTCAAGTCAACACCGTTAAGATCGACCGACAAGTGTGAACTCAAAGGTGCGTGAAAAAAGTGAGGCCCTTAACCGAGATTAAGGGAGAAGGGTGGAGGGAGTGGATCTACGGGTGTGTGAGTCACGTGGCCGAGCCCAATTGCGCTGAGTAAGAAAAGAGGGACCAAAAAAATACTGCCCTTACTTCTCTGGCACTTTATTACTCAGAGTCTCCAGATTTAGTGCTTTTGTCTCCCCTCGATTGTTTAGTGATACGATGCTTCCCCCGCATTAAAGCCTAAGCGTGATTGTCTGGAGGTATGGGGGGGAAGGACAAAAATGAGGGTTGGAGTGAGTTTGTAAAAGAATAAGTTAGACCAATTTATTCGCCTTGTTGCGGGTAGTTGATTAAATCCACTCTCGTGTCTCTAGCACATCTGTAGCTTACTATAGACCCCCCTCGAACTCCAACCCCGCCTGCATGTGCTAGAAGCCTATCCGTCTCCGCCCCTGGGGTCCAGATGTCTCTATAAACTGGCTTCTGTCTTCTTCTCCACACCTCCCACCATGTTCCGACTTTTGCTCAATTCGATTCTGCTGATTGCGGCCGTGCTAGTCGGCGTGGCCAACTACAATGGCCTGCCCACCTCTGCTCTGGACGTGCGAGACACCCTGCTGCCCATGATGTGGAGATACTCCGGTCTGGAGCCCGTCAACAACAACTGTCACGTGGTCGAGGGCGTGGAGGCGTGCGAGGACGCCAAGTACGACGAGGAGAGCGGCCTGGTGTTCATGGCGTGCGGCAAGGCTGATGCTCGAAAGAAGTGGTTCCCCGGAACCGGATTCTTCATGGACCCCGAGACGGCTCGACATCAGGTGGACGAGATTTTCGTGTTCGATCCCAAGACGGAGAAGATTCAGAACGTGCACATCAAGGACTTTGAGGGCCACACGTTCACTTCGCACGGTTTGGACGTGTTCACTCTCAAGGACGGCACCAAGATCATTGCGGTGGTGAACCACAAGGCCGACGCCTCCGTCATCTCCTTTTTCAAGGTCAACCATCCTGGCGAAGTGGCCTTCATTGGCGAGATCAAGGACGAGCTGATCCAGATCCCCAACTCGGTCGCGCTGTTCTACACTCCCGAGGGCCAGCTGGGTTTTGTCGCCACCAACGACCATGTCGAGAGACAGGGCGTCAAGCGTCACGTGGCCGAGATTCTCGGTCTCAAGGCCACGTATCTGGTCTACTGTGCCGTCGATCTTGACAACGGAGTCGCCGGCAAGTGCCACAAGGTCGCAGATCATCTCGTCTACCCTAACGGAATTGCCCACATTCCCGGCACCCACGATTTCGTGCAGTCCGACTCGCGAGACGCCAAAATCAAGCACTGGAGCTGGAACTCGACGTCGCAGAAACTCGATCTCAACTCGGCCACCATGGTCGGAGCACCTATGGACAATGTGCGTGTCATTCCGGGCACCAAGGACGTGATGGTGGCGGCGTTTCCCAACGTGCTCCAGGTGATGCACAAGTACCGAAACATGGACGACAAGAACTCGCGAGTCAAGACGGTGGGACTGCGACTCAACCACAACGAGGGCTACAAGATCCCCCACGTGATCCACAAGTCCAACGACGACTACGGCGTCTTCGTCAACACCGTCTACAACTACTTCCCCAAGGAGAACAAGATCCTGGCGGGCTCGTGTTTCGCCAAGGGACTGGTCGTTTGTGACGGTCCCACTGGAGCCCAGGCTGAGAAGATTGTCGAGCAGGAGGTGGACGAGAACGTCGACTATGACGATGAGGACGATGAGTAGTTGGGACGAGTAGTAAATGTATCTATTTGAATGGTGTTGACGATGAGGAAAACGAGTGGTTGGTAATGTATCTATTTGAATGGAGTTTTGAAGCAGTAGGATCGGTGGACTTGTGAGTGGTAGATTTGTAGCTGTCTTACCCCTTGATATTTGAGCTCTTGTATACAGTTGCAGTGAAGCTCACGTTTGTCAGTCTCTAAGCCCAGATTGACAAGGCAGATTTTGCTTCGAATTGTACCATTCGATTTAGAATTCTCTCCCGGCTCAAACAACAACAGTGTCCATACATCGATAAGGCACGATAATATGGCGACAAACCTGGCTCTAGTATCCAACCGCGACAACTGACACGATCTGTTCACTACTTTACCATGACTTATAACCAGTCACGTGATCTCCAGATTCATGTACAGTCGTATATTTCAGCCAATATCGTGAGTGAGATGTCTCCAGCTGGTCGACTTCGGTTCTCATTCCGCACCCAGTTGGGCGATTAGTTGAACGATACTTGGCTTTTTAAAGTTAGGCCAAAACACTCGAAAGCAGGGTATCAGAACCATGTTAAAGGCAAGCGACAGCGATGACAAGCAAAATAACACCTAATAACACGTTATCTCCCATACACAAACAACCATCACTCTCGTTCATTGATCCTGGGGCTCAGTATAATGGACCGTTTCTCTGGCACAACACAGGCCAAAATAGTTGACATTATGCATGTATTCAGTTGGGAGTTTAGACAAGAACCAGAACAAAAAAAAGCGAGACATACAGTAATTACAGAGACACCAAGTACAACACACACTACAAACACAATTAAAACAATAATTCCATTAATCATCAATAGTAACATACACAAAATCCTTCACATCCTCCACTCCTCCACTCTTCCACTCCTCCCTCTTCACATCCTCCACTCAACCTTCTCCCTACTGCGCCTTCTTGGTGTTGGGCACAGCAGGATGTTGTCGTCGCTTGAGAATGACGTCAACGGTCTGAATGTCCACCTTGGGAGGCACGCCACCTCGAGGCGACAGAGCAAAGACAATGTCCTTGACGTTCTCGGAGCCGCCCTCGGCCGCCAACAGAGCCTTTCGCAGCTGGTATCGCGAACGCTTGTCGGTGACGACCTCGGGGGAGTCAAACTGGCCGAACACAAAGTCCGCCAGCCGAGACACAAACAGGTACTGGTGCTCGGCGTACAGAACCGCCGCCAGCACAAACCAGGGAGCCACCGTCACCACGCCCAGAGAGGTACCATCAATACCGAGCGTCTGGGCCACGGACACGTACTTCACACTGGTGAAGGCCACGGCCGCGTCGTTGTCGTAGTGCACGGATCGCAGCATGACAACCAGAGCGGTGGTGGACAGAGAACCCAGCCAGGTGATGAAGGTGAGAATGTCGTCCCAGGGCTGGATGTTTTCCACTCGCACCGGAGTGGGTCTCTGGAAGTCGACCGAGATTTTGAGGAACTCGGCCCGCAGAGAGAAAAAGTTGTGGACAAGGGCACAGAGAGGTCCCAGCGCCCAGACGGGGCCAAACAGTGCCACAAATCCAAACTGCGTGATGGTGCTTCGGTAGTCGTTGGTCACGTCGTACACGGACTTGTTTCGCTCGCCACGCACAATGTCCATGTAGTGCTCCTCCTGGGGAGCGAGCTCGACGGGAGCAGCAACAACCACGCCCCGCAGCTTGCTCACAACAGGAAGAGCAAGTCGCAGCACGATGGGCAGAGCTCGAGACAGGGCAAAGTTGACCACCTGAGCAGTACCCAAAAAGTAAATCATCTGGCCGTACAGTCGCGAGCTGTCGACGGTGAAGGGCTTGATGACCGTGTCGCCAACGAGGAAGTTGACGAGCTGCTGGAAGACATTGAGGTAGCCCACCAGGTTCTGGCCAAACGGCAGGTAGATGAAGCCCGTGAGGAAGAGACCAAAGTACGACGACAGGAAGTCGACGACAAAGAGCTTGATGGTGAGCGACCGGGTGTACACGCCCTCAAACTCGTGGTTTTCCCAGCCCGTCATCTTCTTGGCAATGGCTCCATAGACCACCTTGAAGACGCCCAGGAAGACCACCAACAAGCCGGTGGGCACCAGAGGAGCGTAGTCCACAAAGGGGCCGTGGTAGATCTGACGGGTGTAGATCTCAAAGGCGAAGATGATGGTATGACCGACCACAAGCAGAGCAGCCAGAGTGAGAGCCACGGGGATGAAAGCCAGCTCCTTGACGACCCGCTTGGAGGGTGAGTACCAGGGCCGCTTGAGATCCGAGATCATGTCGTGTTTGACGCCCTCAGCGACAAAAGCCCGTCTCTCTCCCACAGCCGAGGCGTTGGTGGCGCCGAATCGGATGGCCAGGTTGGTCTCTCGACGTCGCCAGGCCCGCACAAACACCACCGACCAGATCTGGATCACCAGCGTGTAGAAGAAGGAGTAGTTGGGGAGCAGGAAATGGGCCAGCACTCCGACCAGAGAGGGGACCAAAAGCCACTGGAGGTAGAACTGCGAGAATCCAAAGTAAAAGGCCACCTGCTCGCCGTAGAGATCGTTGATGGCGTCCAGATCCTCGTCGTCCACCACCCACTTAGCGCCCAGAAGCGTAGCATAATGCTTGTTCTTCTTGCGGTCCTGAAGAGGGAAAATCTCGTCAATGTAGGCAAACTTGGGGTTGGAGGGGTCGATTCCCAGGCCGCCGTCAATCTCCGGAGCAGACAGGTAGTGGTGCACGAGCCGCAGCCGCTCGCTGGACTTGTACTCCTTGGAGTGTTCTCTCAGCTGCTCGAACGAGTCTCTCTTGAGGTTTCGGGGGTTGTCGGACCGAAGATGGTAGAGGAAGTCGTTGACGTGGGAGTGAGAGGCCGCTCGGTCGATGATGGTCTCGGAGAACTTGAGGAAGACCAGCAGCTCGTTGCCAAGTCCGTCTCGCACCTTGGTGTCAATGTGGTTGGCTGCCAGGAGTCCAGTGAGCTGCTCAATGTGGTGCAGGTCCTTCTGGGCGCCCTGGGGCTTGACCACAATGACGTAATCCGCGTCAAAGTACTGGATCTGGTCCTGGGGCGCGAGATGGGGCAGAGGAGGAGGAGGAGGCGTGTCCTGAACGACCGACGTCTTGGTCACCTCCACGTGATCCACACGCTTTCGGAGACCGGAGGGGTCGGCCTGTGACACCGCCGTGGTCGTGTGAGCGTCCACAGACGAGCCCAGTGACGTGGCCTCGGCGTGACGGTCCACAATGACGCCTTCGGTGGGAGGCACGCCCTTGACTGCGGCGGTGGTTGATCCGGAGCCGATGACGGCGGAAGTGGGGTCACGTGACTCGGAGTGGATCTCTCGGTGAACCGGGGTCTGACCGGCAACTCCAGGACCTTCCCGGGTGCTCTCGTATGGCGCACTCATGTTTCTGGCGTTCTCCTCGGGCAGTCCAAAGTTGGTCTGGGGATAGGAGGAGGAGGCAGAGTTAAGATTACCTGCAGGGTGTTGGGAGTGGTGCTGCTGGGAAGCATCCTGAGAGCCCAGAGAAGTGGCGCCGGTGAAGCCCGAAAACTGGTTTTGAGAGGGCGCGTAACGGGGAGTCTCTTCGGTGGGGAATCCGTCGGCCCGCAGTTTGGTGTGGACTTCGCCGGACGGGTTGACGGCCGGGTTTTCGGGGCTTCCTAGCTCTCGAAGATGTTGGCCGGCAGCCTCCGTCTGGGGGATCTCCTCGGTGACCACGTCCACGGCAGTGTCGGCGGCAGCGAGAGCTCCAACGGGGGGAACTCCAGTGACTCCGCTCTTGACTCCAGCGGGGCTTTCTCCGATGTTGGTGGAGGGGTGAGAAGAGCCGTAGTTGGAGGAAGAGCCATATCCTGAAGCAGCCCCAGAACCAATTCCAGACGAAGCAACTCCAGCTCCAAGACCAGTAACACCAGCTCCTCCAGCTCCGGAGGACAGACCGGCGCCGGAACCAACTCCAGAATAAGCAGGAGTCTTGTCGTAGCCAGTGGCGTCAATGTGGACTCCCTTGTCGTGGGTGGCAGATGCCATGGGTCCGTTCTTGGCTCGCTCGAGCTCTCCGTCGGTGGGAGCCCGGGATCCAGGCACGACTCCGACGCCGGCCTGGCCGGACCGAATGGACCGCTCAAAGTTGCGCGCCATGGAGGGAGATGGGGGGGAGTGAGACGACTGAGCAGGGAGTCCGTTGGCTCCAGTCTGGCCGGAAAGGGGAATGCCGGACTGGGGGTCCTGGGTCATGGGGGTGGTTCCGGGGAGACTAGAAGCAGCTCCGATGCCGGAACCAGACTGACCAGAGTGAGCAGAGCCGGTTTGAGCACCAAGGCCTCGAGTAGTACCAGTCTGAGCAGAGTGAGATCCGACACCAGACTGAGCTCCAACACCAGACTGAGGTCCAGTGTGAACCCCGGACTGCCCATAAGAACCCGAAACAGGCCGCTCCTTGTCGCCCAACACACCGACACCGGCAAAGTGCTTGTGGCCAGTCTCGGCCTGCTCTCGCTCCTGCCGAACAGAGTCAAAGCCGTGCGACTGCTGGGGACTCTTGTTGTGGTGGTGGTGGTCCTTGCCGAGACCAATGGCTCCAACCACGGAAGCCAGACCGGCCTTGGCCTTGCCTCCGAAAGTGTGGTGGTCAAACTCCTCCGGTCGGCCGTCCATGATGTGGGCGTGTCCAGGTTGGAGTTCGGAGCCGGCAGCACCAGTGTCTCGGAATCCACTGAGGTTGGGGGAGCCGGTAGACGAAGTGCCAGCGACTCCAGCATTGCCAGAAGTGGCAGAAGTGCCAGAAAGACCAGATCCAGGGATTCCAGCAGTGCCAGTGATTCCGTAGCTAGAGCCAGAGACACCGCTCTGAGCTCCAACACCAGACTGGGCACCGGAACCGTAGCCAGTAGAGCCGTGAGAACCAGCTCCAGAGTGAGAACCAACTCCAGCAAGACCACCAGCTCCAAGAGCAGAAGCACCCAGAGCCTCGCCTCGGAGACCCTGGCCTTCGCTTCTGAGGTCGGATCCCAGACCGTCAACTCGACCGACAGTGTTCTTCTCGGCGTCAGATCGGAGACCATCGACTCGGCCATCCAAGTCACCCTTGAAGCCATCAACTCGACCGACAGTCTGCTGCTGGGCCTCGTCTCTGAGTCCGTCCTTGAGACCTCCTCCAGACAGAGCTCCCGCTCCGAGAGCTCCAGCTCCGAGAGCTCCAGCTCCAGAGCCTCCGCCTAGAGAGCTCTGCAGAGCCTGCTTCTCGGCGTGGTGCTCGGCCTCACGCTCCAGGCTGTGGGGAGAAAAGTCTTTCTTGACGTTGGAAAAGTCGGAAGTCAGACCGTGTTCTCCTCGATGGAGGTCGGAGGAGAGACCATGTTCTCCCCGAGACAGGTCAGATGAGAGACCATGTTCTCCTCGATGGAGATCGGAGCTCAAGCCGTGCTCACCTCGAGACAGACCAGACTCGACATTGTGGCCTCCTCGAGAGAGCTCAGACTCACCCTTTCGGAACTCGGAGCCAAGACCATGTTCACCCTTTCGGAAGTCGGAGCCGAGCTCATGTCCGCCCTTGGAAAAGCCATGCTCAAGCTCCTCGGCCTTGTGCTCGGCCGTCTTCTCGAAGCCCTCGACCTTGGAGTGCAGGTTGTGGGTGCCGTGAGACTGGGGGAGGTGGGCTCCAGTAGAAGCCAGGCCAGCTCCGGCGGCTCCAGCTCCAAGGCCGGAACCGACACCGTGACCGTGAGAGCCAGAACCGACTCCGCTGTGGCCAACTCCCTTGCTCTCATCGAAAGCAGAGCCGGGAAGAGTGGAGCCCGGATCAAGAGCAGACACGGGGTTGGAGTGCTCCGTGTTGACGCCTCCGGCAACTCCGGCAATGGAGGGCTGGCCGTGCGAGTTGGGGCCAAAGGATCCAGAGGGAGAGATGGTGCCGAGATGACGTTCGCCGGTTTCGGCGGTGGGGCCGGAGTAGCCAGATCCAGTCACGTGGTCGTTGCCGAGAGGATTGGTGGATTTGTTGGAGTATCCGGACTGGCCAGTGGGGGCAGTGGAGGAGTATCCAGACTGTCCAGACTGGTTGTAAGACTGTCCAGACTCAGGGTACTCACCAGTGCCGGAAGTCGAGCCTCCAATGACTCCGGAACCAGCAGGTCCAGCTCCGTGGCCGGTGGTGGGCTGGTGAGAGCTAGCGAGGCCGGAGGATCCGAGACCGGAAGATCCGAGACCGGAAGATCCGAGGCCAGCGCCAGCAGCTCCAGCAGCGAGGCCAGAGCCAACTCCAGAGCCATGTCCAGAGGAGCCCTGGTTGAGGCCAGAAGAGCCCTGGTTGAGACCAGAGTTGACTCCAGAGTTGACTCCAGAGTTGAGACCAGAGGAGCCAGAGTTCACTCCAGAGCCAGAAAGCTCACCCCGGTTGGCTCCACCCAAGTTGGGCAAAGTGGAACCTCCGGGAACAGATCCAGAACCGGTACCAACACCGGTGCCAGAGTTGACGCCGGAGGCTCCGATACCGGGCGCATTGCCTCCGGATCCAAGACCGGCGGCGCCTCCAGTTGCAGACCGGATATCGGCGTCGGCCCGAGCCTTGGCGGCAGCCTCGAGGTTAGAGGGGTTGGTGGCGTTGTGAGCCTGGGACTGGAGTCCTTGGGCCTTGTTGAGAGTAGAACCAGCCTGGGTGTTGCCGAGGCCGGTGGAACCAGCAGAAGGAGTAGAACCAAGACCGGCAGAGGGAGCAGAAGCACCTGCAGCTCCAGCTCCAACGGCTCCAGCACCAACAGCTCCAGCTCCAGCTCCAGCTCCTCCAAGACCAGAACCGTTCACCTCGTTAGGATGAACATCGCCAGAGAGGACATTGCCGACATCGTTCTGGCCAGCAAGCGAGGTCCGCTCAGACGCCAACGGGGACGACTTGGACAGCCGCTTGGAGTCATCGAGCTTGTCCTTGGACTTTTTGCCGGTGAGACCCGAGAAGAAGCCCTTGAGCGATTTGGACTTTTCGGGCTTTTCCTCGGCGTCGGCCTTTTTGAACGAGTTGAACTTGCCGCCCCAGGACTCGCGTTTGGACGTGGTGGGGGAGGCCGAGACGGGAGAGGCGGTGGCGGCAGCAGGAGAAGCGGCAGTGCCAGCAGCAGGAACAGCTCCAGCGGTACCAGCAGAAGGAGCGGTTCCAGCAGCAGCGCTGGGCGAGGGGATGACGTTGGTGGAGTTGGACGCAAGTCCAGCTCCAGAAGAAGGGGCAGTAGAGCCAGCAGCTGAAGAGCCAGCAAGGCCTGCTCCTCCAGCAGCTCCAGCAGCAGCTCCTCCAGGGACATCAAAGTGATGATGATGATGGTCCACGGTCTCCACGACAACAGCCTCACGGTTGGAGTTCTTGTTGGCGGGAGTGCCCACGGCCTGGGCGTGCGACGTGCTCAGCGGCATGTTCACCTCCTGGAGGTTGCCGGGGAGTTGGGCGGGGGGAGCAGACTGAGGGGCTCGGTGAGACTGGGCAAGTCGAGAAGGCGAGTTGGGGGAGTGAGACTGCTGAGAGTAGCCGGTTTGGCCAGACTGAGGCGACTGAGAGTACCCAGACTGCTGAGAGTACCCAGTTTGACCAGACTGCTGAGGGGAACCCGAGTAATTGGTAGACCCCACAAGCGTATCATTAAACCGGTCCTTGCCAATCTGCTGGACATCGGACGCGTATCCTCCATACGTGGCGGTGGGCTCCTGGGCAGGCGTGGGCGAGTACGACTTGGCCGAGGACTTGATGGCGGGATCCACGTACCGCAGGTTGTCGGTGACGACCGTCTCCTCCTCGACGTAGACGGGCTCGGGTCGGAAGGAGGCCGATTCCTGTCGGTAGGAGGAAGACTCCGGTCGGTAGGAGGAAGACTCCTGTCGGTAGGAGGCGCCTTGGGGAGAGGGAGGGTTGGGTAGGGGGGCTGGGTTAGTAAGGAACACGGAAGCGAATGGCCGGAGGTCATGAGCGGACAACAACCGATTGAGGTCTTGGAGACGACTGGACAACAACCGATTGAGGTCTTGGTAGCAGTGGTTGAGTGGACAACCAATTGAAGTCTTGGCAGAGGTAGGACAACCAGCTGAGGCCTCGGTAGCTGGTCGAGTAGACCCAGATGACCTGGAGATGGATGAGTGGACAGGAGAGAATTCTGCAGAGCTCTAGAATGAGCCTTGAGCAGATCTGACTTGAGCTGTCTGGTAGGGCTCTGGTTGGACTGTCTGACTTGAACTGCATGACTTGAACTGCCTGACTTGACCAGACCGTTTGTCACTTGAACAGAGCCACACTGAATAGAACCGCACTTGATCAGATCTCGAGTGGCAAGAACAGGCCTTGACCAGACCTCTGGTTCGCACAGGCTAGACTGGGCAGATCCTTGATTGAACAGAGTCACCTTGGAGCCAGTCAGACGAGTAGAGCCAGGCTTTGGCAGTCGAACTGAGTAGTCGAACAGAGCCTGATAGAACTGTCAGACTGAACTGAGACAGTCTGGATAGCGTCAGACTGAGCCGCCAGCCTTGAGCCAGAATGGGCAGTAAGTGAACACTTAATACGCTCACCAAAGTACTCAAGACCAGCAATTGGCTCAGTCTAGCCGTTGACCAGACTTTGCTCAGTCGAACAACCACATCTGAGCCGTCTTTTGACCACTCTCTCTCACCCCCGACCTCAATTGACTCAAACCTGGGCTAGACCAGACGCATGCACGGACTGCACTATCGTCTTATCGTGCATGAGGGGGGTGGCAGTGGCAGTGGAAGTCAACCAACCAATCTGAGTCTCTTATCGTCTCTCCATTCCATCTCTCCGTCGAGTCATTCCATCTCTCATCTCCTCAATTGTCTCATCTCTCCTCCATCCATCTTTTTCTCCCCCTCTTCATTTGATACTCACAATTAGCATAACTAACAGGCACTCCAGGATAACCCGGGGTGGGCACCGGGGTGTACTCGACCTTTTCGGTTCTTCCCGAGCCCTGGCTCCGCTTGGAACCGGACCGGCTCAGCGAAGACGCAATCTTGCGGTCAATGGCGGAAAAGTCGCTGTGCACATGGCTGGAAATGGCGTTGCCGGCAGGAGACACTCGCTGAGAGCCTCCGCTGAGCTGACGTCGATGGGAGCGCGAGGGCTCCTGCTCGACCACGTAGACGGCATCGCGAGTCTCGATACGAGAACCCGCAGGAGGAGCCTTGCCGTGAGAAGACTCCCAGTCCTGGTAGGCGGCCGAAACCTCCTCGGGCACGCCGGAGGCGTTGTGGCGGTCCTGGCGCTTGGGGGAACCCAGAGCGGCGGCCGCGGCGGTCGCAGCATGGACCGTGTGTTGGGCAGGCATGTTGAGGTAGGTGTGGAGCTTGTCAAGGCAGGTCCCACGAGATATATAGTTGTTTAGCAAGCAAGCGAGGTGGAGGAGGGGAGGTGGGCTACTAAAGGAAGGAGACGGGTTGGAGGGGATTTATTGGTATTGTTATAATGGGCGGAATGGGGGGAACACAATGAAATAAATATTATTCCTCTAGCACCAATATCCACCCCTCTACACCGTCCTACACTCCTCCACTCAAAGTTAAACAATCAGCATTGTCTTGCTAACTCAATGGCTCTTTGGCTCCGTCTCTGTAACTTCCTCAATCGGTCGTCGGCACAACTGTCCCAATTTGGAGGGGGTGAGAAAAGCGATTAATAAGATAAAATATGGGTAATTTTGGGCAGACTGATCCACTGTTTGTCTATATTTACTCACATTTATCAAATTCCTCCCTCATCCACTTCCATCCCCCCATTGTATTATAAGGTTAGCTTGCTAAGCAGCTTGGCAAGGAATGAGGTTTTTAAATGGTCGTCATATCTCGCCCAGTAGAGGTCATAAGTCCATCGGAGATTCTTCAATCAATAGCCCGGACCCGAGTTGTCTAATTTCCAGCTTCTCATCCCCCCCACCCCTCTCCAACCCCCTCCAACCCCTAACCCCGAAAAAGCCTCATTGACGTCATCTGCATGATTGGACCTAATTGCGCAGCCCAGAAGCGCAGCTCTGGAGCGGGTCACGTGCGTCTGCGAACAATGGCGGGGCTGACGTTGCCGTCAGGTGACTTTTTCGGGCATTTTTCCGGTTTTCCCCAATTTTTCCGTCCATTTCTCTCAGCCGCAAACAAACCACTAGCACCAAATCCACAGTCTTCAATACGGGTGCGGAAAATGTCTCATCAACTGTATTGTCAACTGTATTAGCCGCTAAGATTGTGAGGCGCAATCTTCGTCCGTTTTGGGCCCGTGAGAGTTGGCCCATGGTTAATATGCGGTGCAGAAATACGACAACGTTGCGAGGCCATAACTGAGACGTTGGGGGGGTAAACTGGGTGACAAGGGTATTCAGGGGATGGAATGAGACCCCCCGGAGTCGTTTCTGAACTGCTCGACGTCTCTCTGGCCCTCCACATCCCTCCAACTCCCTCCAGGGTCTTTCACAAGGTTGGATTGCTACTAGCAAAGATTGAGAGAGGAATGCTAATCCGAGGTATATCCAAAAGAGCTGGAGCTGGTCAGTTGACCGCAAGGGGAGTAAGGGGGGTGAGACAGGAGTTGTAGTGGTGGAGGAGGTTGTGGTGGAAGAGTACAATGTGAAGCAATACACAGATGATGAGAACGTGGATGCAGTATTCAGACTGTCAGTGTCACAGTTCTTCGTATATGAACAAGTCGGTCTCTTTACGTCCTCCTCCCTCCTCCTCCTTCCCGAAATATCAATTACTTTGCTCAATCGGGAAACCTCGGTGCGTTAAGCATATAACCGTTGTGGCTTGGGGGTGAGCACTCACAGTAGGGGACATGGATCAGGTACAGCCGAGGTGTGAGGCAGGAGAGTCGGCCCGGTGGAGATCACTCACGGAAGAAAATGATCCACAAGCCTGAGACTCACTCGTCTGTTTCCACCATTCTACGGTGACTGAGATGGTCTACCAGGATAGGAGCTTTTCAGTTGAACTTTTCCATACCACAACGCAGCACTTGTTAGCCCTCAGAATGACTGAGACTTCGAGAGAGTCGTTGATTTAGTCGCCCTTTGACCCAGAAAATGCTCCAATTCAGTCTAGGGAGTTTTGCCAGTACAATAGGGTGAGTACTTGGGTACAGTGAGGGAGGTTCTTTTGAGCAACAAAGTCTGTAACATCTGCAGAAAATTGTACTACAACAAGTCGATAAAATGATGCTGTAAGAAGTAGAAGATTCTTCTTACTCGGAGTCTGCAATTTTTTACATCTGTCTTCATAATATATTGTGGCCCAAGTGTTCTTCAACCCCCTTGCCATAACTGTACTTAGCAGAGTAGAACGTCAAAGTCACTGGAATGGAGCAGAAAGAAGGTGGATCTAGCTGGTATAGGTAAAAGTGCGATTATGATGGTTTTTGGCATCTTCAGAAACGGCCAATACTTGTACTTGTAAACTCTTGAGCTCATTTCTAAACTCCTTCACTCTCCTTACAATAGCTAAACCAGAGGGGTATGTGAACGACCAAAAAATTGGCTGATTTTTCGAGACATTTGACGAAATGCTTACTGGATCACTTGTAAACGGCCTTTTTTTTTCACTCAAGTTTTTCACCCCATTTTTTTGCTTGCTTTTTTTAATACTCTGAGATATGTTCACTTCCCGCAATCAGCTCATCGCTCTGAAACTCTATCTTCAATAAACCCCGTTATCTGAGCAATTGATTTGAGAGAAATTTGCTAAGACGCCTAAATTTACCCGGAGTCGGAGAAATCGTCGGCAGTGTCTAGAATGAGATTGGATGGGCTTTTTGTGGTATAAAAAGCATCAGCCAATTTGAAATCTGCTGCTGATTCTGGCAGTGCAATTTTTAGCGCTCTCAAGGTAATTTTCACGGAGCTGGTATTGTCTGGTGAACTTCTCATTCTACAATTTAGATTGTGCTGTGTGTTGAAGATAATCGTGGAGAAGTAAGGAGTCATGGCTGACAAGAATGTGAGAGATATTGCTCCCCAAATGAAGTCTGTACAAATACTACAAGTAGTACAGTAGTGTGCTGTCTGTAGTTTGACTGACCTACAAACTGCTAATTACAACTGACAGTATGTGGAACAGTGAGAACATCGCCGTGCTATTTACAATCTGACTTGTTTATTCTGAGGAGGTGCTTGGGGTTGACAGAACACCACACCACCACTGGAATGTGCAAAATTGCTACTGGAAACGCGAGCTTCTAAACGAAGCCTCATATGGCTGCTTCTGAAGCGCTGCAGATATTTCATTCCATTCCAATGGCTGTGGTGACTTTAGGATCTATCTGATGGCATTGCAGGAAGCACCATTATTGTGAGCACTCAGAAAAAGTAAGGGAGAGGCATTTATGGTAAACACACATTACACCACCCAGAGACACGATATTAGATGGTAGAGAAAAGTGCTGTTCACGTGACTCCTCATATGTCATTTTCAAGGCAGTGGGTGGTCATCTTACTCAATTTGTCGTTCAAAAGCCTTCTAATTAGTTAATGCTCGTGCACTTTCGACTTGTCTCGTATCGGGAAAATTCCAACCAGCCTAAATGCAGGACTCAACACTTGATCCGGGACTTTGAGGGGGACTCAGGTATCGATCCGGTAGATGACTAAACATACATCATAACTTCAGACGTTTCAACCCCTCTCTCTCCGTTATCTCCAAAACTCCCTCTCATTCTCCGGTGCTTCAAATCATTGTATGCCTCCAGCCAACTCCTCTCATGCACTTTTTTCGCCGTTTTTTGAGCTGCATGCATGGAAAAAATTGTACATGAAGTGGGGCCACAAAGTCGAGCCAGTAAAGCCGTCGAACGACTGAATCGGATATATCGGGCTCTGCAAACGTAGTCTGTGCCATTTGAATCACATGAGCACGATGATTTCGTTTTTTCTTGTTTCCCCCAATTTCCCCAGTTTTCTCCATTATTGCTCCAAAATCGACATGTAATTGCTGCAAAATGATATTAAATTGCTCTATTCGTTTAGATTTAGCCTGACGGAAAAGTATGTGCACATTGCAAGTGCTGAATTTGAGACGAGACTGTCAGCATCGTCAAATATAGTGCCATCTGATAGTAAGGAGTCACCCAAGACCAGCCAATACAAAAAGTCGCGATACTGCAATCTTCAGCATTTTTTACCTATTTGTTCCGCAATAATCCTGTTTTTTTTTCATTAACCCCATTTAATACACCTTAAATCCCGCCTAAAATCCTTCTCCCAAGTTGAAACTCTAAAATCCCACCCATTCTGACCTCTTCATACGGTCCTCCTAAGTCGTCCGTAATCACCCCAAATCGTTAGCTATTGAAACAGCCACACTCTGGAGCATCCCTTACCCCACCACTCCGGCTTTCCCCTCTCAACCACCCCCACACACTCCCCCACACACTCCCCACCAAACACGTTGCCAGATTTAGCTCGGTCACATGACTTTCCCAATTGAGAAAACAGTCACAACTCCCAAACCCAATTTTCGGCAATGATTTTCAGGTCAAAAATCCTGTGCAGACTTCCCTCCTCACTATCTCAAAATGTCCCACCGAAAGTACGAACAGCCCCGACACGGTCACCTGGGTTTCCTGCCCCGAAAGCGATGCACCAAGTCGCGAGGAAAGGCCAAGTCTTTCCCCAAGGACGACAAGTCTAAGCCCGTGGCTCTGACCGCCTTCCTGGGTTACAAGGCCGGTATGACCACCATTGTCCGAGATCTGGACCGACGAGGCTCCAAGATGGACAAGCGAGAGATTGTCGAGGCCGCCACCGTTGTCGACACTCCCCCCATGGTTGTTGTCGGTGTTGTTGGCTACGTTGCCACTCCCCGAGGTCTGCGATCCCTCACCACCGTGTGGGCCGAGCACCTGTCCGAGGAGGTCCGACGACGGTTCTACAAGAACTGGTACAAGTCCAAGAAGACCGCCTTCACCAAGTACGCCAAGCAGTACGAGGGTGACGCCGCCCAGGTCCAGAAGGAGCTGGAGCGAATCAAGAAGTACTGCACTGTCGTGCGAGTGCTCGCTCACACCCAGCCCAAGCTGACTCCTCTCAAGCAGAAGAAGGCCCACCTCGCCGAGATCCAGATCAACGGTGGCTCCGTGGCCGACAAGGTCGAGTGGGCCCAGGCTCACTTTGAGAAGACCGTCACCATCGACTCTGTCTTCGAGCAGGACGAGATGATCGACGCCATTGCCATCACCAAGGGTAAGGGATACGAGGGTACCACTGCCCGATGGGGAACCAAGAAGCTCCCCCGAAAGACCCATCGAGGTCTGCGAAAGGTCGCCTGTATCGGAGCCTGGCACCCTGCCAACGTCCAGTACACCGTGGCTCGATCCGGTCAGGACGGTTACCACCACCGAACCTCGGCCAACCACAAGGTCTACCGAGTCGGCAAGGGCGGCGACGAGTCCAACGGCTCCACCGAGTTTGACCGAACCCCCAAGACCATCACCCCCATGGGTGGTTTCGTCCGATACGGTGTCGTCAACAACGACTTCCTCATCCTCAAGGGCTCCATCCCCGGTGTCAAGAAGCGAGTCATCACTCTGCGAAAGTCCATGTGGCTGCACACCTCTCGACGAGACCTCGAGAAGACCCAGCTCAAGTGGATCGACACCGCCTCCAAGTTCGGAAAGGGCCGATTCCAGACCCCTGCCGAGAAGACTGCCTTCATGGGCACTCTCAAGAAGGACCTTTAAGCGGGTCGTTTTGGCGATTTAAAATAAAATGCAACTGCAACTTACCAAAAAAAACCGTAGCGTAGACTTCACTGTGGTGTAGCGACACAAGTAGTCCTGTAGAAGACGGATGTCGTGCTCAAAATCAGTAATGGGCGGATCATGAAAAATTTGCCGACTTTTTCCAAGACTGCGTCGTGCACACTCTAACTGGTTCGTGCCTGGCTTGGTGCATAATCTGTGCATCTGCCGCTGGGGCAAAACGACATGGATCGTGTGACCTGATGACACCACCGTGTTGCCGGCAGAACACCACCGTGTTGCAGGCAGAACACGACACGGGCCATGTTGCCTCGTACACTGTCAGGTCGGACAGAACGACGCAGGCCACGTTGTCACCCGGGGGATCCGAAGTTGCCACCCGGTCTTGTGACGCAACACAGGCTACACGGGAGGTTGACAGCGGTCAACGGAGGTTGGGTCGTAGCTTCGCGCCGACTTCATCTGTGTTGGTCCGATGCTATGTGTGAGTCTGCGTTAGTCTGTGTGAGTTTGTGTGACTCTGTATGAGTCTGTGTTCGTCTGTGTTAGTCTGTGTTAACCTGCGTTCCGTGTGAGCGAGTACTTGTGCTTCAAGTGTGGAGTCGTAATGTGTCACTTATGGAACCACCGTCTTGCCCACGTGATGGCACCAATGGCACCGATGCGCTCATTCATCAATGGCACCGACTGTGGTACCGTGACACCGTCTGTGGCACCGTCTGTGACCCGTTTGTGACACCGTTTTGCCCGTCTGAAGAAACCACCGACTTGTGACACCTCCGACTTGTGACATCTCCGTCTGTGGCACCACCACCTTACCTCTTCGGACATGTTCGCTGCGCTCACACGTCCTCACCACCGTCTGTGGCACCGTCTGTGGCACCGTCTGTGTCACCGTCTGTGTCACCACTCTTTTGCCGGACACGTTCGCTACGCTCACATGTCCTCTGCCCTCCATCTCCCCACACCGCCGAATTGGAGACATAACATGATTGCGTCCGCCGCTTTGGTAGTGAGAAATCTTGGTGGCATTAAAGTGGTGTGTAGGAAGAAGACATGTTTTAGGTGGGGTTTGTCTATAAGGAATAAGGTGGGGAATAAGGTGAATGTAGTTTAGGTGACGGAGGTAGTGCAACGTCAAGATTGTATCGTCTGTGGTATTCTGACGAATGTACATACAAGTACTGTACATGTCTGCTGATGAGTCGAATGCGTGTATGATATTAGTGAGTTCTTACATTGTACTAACACATACGCAGACGCAACAAACACTTACCAATATCATTCATCCACTTACTCTTACTCCTTCTCAATATCCAGGCTAACTGTACCTATTCAGCTCTTGAGATTCTCAGTGTCTGAAGATGTTACTATGTGAGTACACTGACTTCAACATACCGTCGTAATTAGTACTTGTAGCACACTGGGACCACTCTTGCGTCATGTCACAACTCCGTCCGATATTTCATTGCAATCTCCGAGACGAGGCGAGTACAACCATATGTTCCGTTTGTCTAAATGTGGTCTGTGGCATGTTCGGTGGTGTCCGAAAAGTGGCCAAGTGACTGGAGCCGGTGCTCAACTTGAGTGTGCTAAATGGCGTTAGTAAGTCTAGAAAAACCAAGAGATCACTGCGTTATGACTGCATCTCAACTACAAGTCCCGATTGGTGATCTTGTAGACTTGATCGTCTCACTCAAGCACTGGACATCAACAGCCACACGATGATGGAGTAAAGATCCAAAATCATCATATTGAGCATAAAAAGGCTCCTATCAACTCCCTTCTTCGATTGAGGAACCTCCCTCGATTCCACCCGCTGACTAAGGTGGAGATAAGACATGGCAAGAACAACAGCGAGACACAAACAACAGTTGGACACAAACGAAGGCAGCGGATGGCTCCATGATCCTCGTATGGCCTCCCTTTGAATTACTACTTGTAGCTGGGCTCTCTGGTGCTTGACTATAGCTGATCGGACGGGAGCCGTATTACACCAGGATATGGCGATCTTGGACGATGAGAAGATATTGGGCGTGGAGTATGTCACGTGACCGGTATTCTGGGGCAGCCTTTGAACTCCCCAGGCTGCTGTAGGACTCAGGGGAGGTTATGGAGAGTGCCGTCGGAAGACATCAACGGACTCCACCTTAAATGGTGAGCTGATGGAGCATATTGGAGTATTAGGGCTACATAGATGAAAATAGTACCATTAAAACGGCCATATCTGTTTTTGTTGGTTCAAATTGGTCCAAGTCTCCAAGTCGAGTCCTCTTGCTGTGGTCCTCTGAGTCAGCACCTCTGGCTTCAGTCACGTGAGAGCTTGATTTGTTGGCACTCGTTTAATCTGACATGATCATATTGACCACAAGATCACTCTGTGTCACTTTTTCACGCTCCGTCACTTCCGTCTCACTCTCGACTCGTACGTTTCTCGTGTCGATCCGGGTCAACTCTCAGATCACACGATGTCTCAGCCTCTGTTTGTTTTTGTGGCAGACGACTCGGGAAGGACTTTAACCGGTGACCGGGACACTCACAATTAGACCAGTTCTTCACTCGTGACTGTGAGTTTCAGACGTCGACGTAATGACGATGAGATGTTAGAATAGAAGTAAAACGTTTCCCTAGAACAAAAAAAAAAAAAAAAAAAAAAAAAAAAAAAAAAAAAAAAAAAAAAAAAAAAAAAAAAAAAAAAAAAAAAAAAAAAAAAAAAAAAAAAAAAAAAAAAAAAAAAAAAAAAAAAAAAAAAAAAAAAAAAAAAAAAAAAAAAAAAAAAAAAAAAAAAAAAAAAAAAAAAAAAAAAAAAAAAAAAAAAAAAAAAAAAAAAAAAAAAAAAAAAAAAAAAAAAAAAAAAAAAAAAAAAAAAAAAAAAAAAAAAAAAAAAAAAAAAAAAAAAAAAAAAAAAAAAAAAAAAAAAAAAAAAAAAAAAAAAAAAAAAAAAAAAAAAAAAAAAAAAAAAAAAAAAAAAAAAAAAAAAAAAAAAAAAAAAAAAAAAAAAAAAAAAAAAAAAAAAAAAAAAAAAAAAAAAAAAAAAAAAAAAAAAAAAAAAAAAAAAAAAAAAAAAAAAAAAAAAAAAAAAAAAAAAAAAAAAAAAAAAAAAAAAAAAAAAAAAAAAAAAAAAAAAAAAAAAAAAAAAAAAAAAAAAAAAAAAAAAAAAAAAAAAAAAAAAAAAAAAAAAAAAAAAAAAAAAAAAAAAAAAAAAAAAAAAAAAAAAAAAAAAAAAAAAAAAAAAAAAAAAAAAAAAAAAAAAAAAAAAAAAAAAAAAAAAAAAAAAAAAAAAAAAAAAAAAAAAAAAAAAAAAAGAACATTAACCGTCCCTAGGAGCACATTATACTATCATGAGGGCTGATAAAAAATACACCAATCAACTCGAAATCCTCAGCTGATTCCAACGGTACTATAAAATCCACCGTCTGTCATACAAAATTCTGTCAATATGTCCAGCTCAAATCTTCACCTTTACCATCATTCTCCTCATTGAATTTCTATACTGTACTGTAATTAAGGATACCCTTCTATTCTAGACACACGAATAGTCCAGACCAAAGTGGATCCACAGATTCGATAGTCATACGGTCACGTGACTACAGTACTCACCAACAACCTCCATCACTGGCCACTCCCACACACACCCACCACTCCCGCCCACCACTGCAAATTGCGGGGAAGATGCATCGTCGAGAACCTTTGACTTTTATTGTCTCCATATTCCGATTACTGTACTCGGCTACATTATCGTGTCAGCTGTCAGCCGGGTGTCAGCCGGGCGACCAGGCGGTTAAGGTTTTCCGAATCATGTCGGATAAGGTTTTCCAGCGAGATACAAATAACGTTACTTCTCGCTCGTTAAGCTTCGTATTTAAGTTCGGTCACATGACCACCGTTGTCTCCCCTGCATACCGGCAGATATACTCCTCCAGTTTAGCTGTTGCAAGGTGATTATGACGTGGTTACACGGATGTAATAAAGGTCAGTCGAGTTCAGACGGGTAAATCACGTGACCGCGATGTATTGAAGGCCTCCCTTCTTGTAGCCCAGTCATAACCTGAACAGATACTCTAAATCTGTAATTATGCGATTCTGCCAAACGCACCAACCAGTCTATCGACTGCAAAACTCGTACGTACACCTATGAGCCAGGTCTGAACCTGATACTGCCAGTCTTAACTTGTAACTACCACCATTCACCCCCGTCAGGTCACGTGACCGATGACTCTTTTCGAGTCATCGTGAAAAAGTGGATAAAGTTGCAGCAACCGCAGTGAGGCATTTGTCATCAGTGACGTCATTAAAGAGCGGGCGAATACAGCACATCCATTATATCACGTGACTAAACGATGCTTCTTGTATACTTCACGTGACACACATCCACTTACACCACCTGACTTTTGCACCGCCACAACTGCACCAGCCACTTGGAGCCGAGGCGTCTGGAACCTTACACCGAACCTTACAACGAGCCTTACATCAAACCTTATTCTGTTGACAGGGAAAGGACTAATTCAGTGTCAGTTGTGGGGCAACCTTTTTTAGAGTCATTCTAGACAGCTCGGCTCAGAGTCATAGGAGAAATGGAGCGAATAAACGGAGCTACTGGTGGCAATGACACGACTCACGTGATCATTAAAGTGCAATTTCCGCGCTAAAAATTGCTGCATCACACGACTCCACATAAGACCATATGCCGCCCCGAGTCGGAAGAGATGGTTCCGGGCCTTTATCGTTTCGGGGTTAGGGTTACATGAGGGTTGGTTCGGATAAGTGGGTGTTTGGGTGGATTGTGGTGTGAACTTTTGGCGGGGTTGTAGGGAGAGATTGGGTGGCTTTAAAGAGAAATAAATGATATTTTCGAGGTCACGTGATCCGGGAGATTAAAATGAGACCAAAAAATTGTCAGGAAGACCAAAATGCGCCCCTCCAGCTGACCCCCACAACCCCACTCTCACCTCGGCTCGGACATGAAAACAAGCTTTGAGCCAGCTGCAAATCCAGTTATCACATTCCGGGGAAGAGAGACGTCCACACGACATTTGCTTGATTGTAATTCAACGGTTGCACCTGACTTGTTAAGCATTTCCGATTTCGAGAGACACAGAAGGTATATAACTGTGAGGCGAGACAAACAGATTTGACGACTCAGACGGACTCAGACAGATTTGACGACACAAACGGACTCAGACACAGACAGATTTGACGACAAAAAGACGACACAAAAGACGACTCAGACACAGACACAAACTGGCGAGACTGACGACACAGACACAACTTCTAGGACACAACCGCCACAGCGACAGACACAGACACAAAGTCACGACTACAAGTACTTGTACAAGTTACACAAATGTGAGTATAGAGTGGGGTAGAGGGAGGAGTTGAGGAAAGGAGGGTGGCAGGAGGAGGGTGGCGGGTTGAGGAGGAGGAGCAGTAGGAGGAGGAGTGAGAGTGGGCAGAGTGGGTAGACCTCAGTGGGTGACACAAGTCTTGTCATTTGCTCTGTCTGCTGCTGTCAAGGCTGTCTCTTGCTGTCTGCTTCTGCCTCCTACAGTCCTCTGCTGTGCCTGTTCGTACTACACCTACCATGCCACTTACTACCCTCCCAGTGGCACCCCTCCAGATCACACCTGGTGGTTGTTGGTGAGGAGCACATCTGGTTGTTGCTAGACACACTCACCAGGTTGTCCGCTGAAGACCACATCTGGGTTTTGGACAACCACATCTGGTTGTCGTTGTTGCTAGACACACCAGGTTGTTGCTAGACACACCAGGGTGTTGCTAGACACATCCACCAGGTTGTTGTCCGCTCGTGACGGTTGTTGCTTGACGAGCAGACTGCTGCTAGACGAGTAGGCTGCTCCTATAGGAGAAAAAAACGAGCAGGCTACTGCCCGCTCATGACCTGCGGCCATTCGCTTCCGCTTCCGTGGGTTGTTGTCCGCTCATGACCTACGGCCATTCGCTTCCATACTAATGCTAGGATACCCACCAGGACCCTCTTCCAAGGCTGGAAGTTCACGCCCGAACTGGCGGAGAAAATCAAACACTACGCCCGGTTCCCCGCCACCGGAGTGTCGCTCCGCCAGATGGTGCAGTTTGGCAGCAAGCCTAGCGCCGGCACGCTCTTCCGCGCGTCGCAGTTCATCTCCGAAGAGCTGCCCATCCGGCTGGCCCACCGGGTGCGGGATCTCGAAGACCTGCCCGACGGGCTTTCGGAGCAACCCAGCATTCTGCGCGTGCGCAACTGGTACGCCCAGAGCTTTGACGAGCTCACGTCGCTCAAGCAGCCCAAGATCAGCAAGGAGCTCAAGACGTTGCTGTACACTGGTGGTAACAATGGGAACGGCAACGGCAATGGCAACGGCAACCCCGGCTCGCCCAACACCCGCTCCATCCACATGTCGAGCACGCGGCAGACGCTACTCCCCGAAAACACAACCAACCCGTCGCTGGACGAGTACCACTTCAAGTCGACGCCGACGCAAAAAACGGTGAACCGACGCCGATACTACGCCAACGTGTCGCCCGAGGTGTCGTCGTGGCCCCCGGAGGTGTACGAGTTCAACAAGACCATCACGGCGACTCTGCAGAAGATCAAGCAGCGGCACGACCCCGTGGTGACGACGGTGGCGCAGGGAATCACCGAGTGGAAGCAGGTGTACAAGAAGTCGGCGGCGTCGCTGTCGATCCAGTCGTTTCTGGACCGGTTCTACATGTCGCGAATCGGCATCCGGATGCTCATTGGCCAGCACATTGCGCTCAACCTGCACGCCAAGCAGGAGGACTACGTCGGCATCATCTGCACCAAGACCAACGTGCGCGAGGTGGTCCAGGACGCCATTGCCAACGCGCGCTTCATCTGCGAGGACTGGTACGGGCTGTTCGAGGCCCCCAAGGTCGAGATTGTGTGCCAGCCCGACATCAACTTCATGTACGTCCCCGGCCATCTGTCGCACATGCTGTTTGAGACGCTCAAGAACTCGCTGCGAGCCGTGGTCGAGACCCATGGCGTCGACGCCGACTACTACCCCCCCGTCAAGGTGATTGTGGCTGAGGGACACGAGGACATCACCATCAAGATCTCCGACGAGGGCGGAGGAATCCCGCGGTCCGCCATCCCCCTCATCTGGACCTACCTCTACACCACCGTCGAGGCCACGCCCAGCCTGGAGCCCGACTTCAACAAGTCCGACTTCAAGGCGCCCATGGCTGGATTTGGCTACGGCCTGCCCATCTCGCGGCTCTACGCGCGGTACTTTGGCGGCGATCTCAAGCTCATTTCCATGGAGGGTTATGGTACGGATGTGTATCTGCATCTGAATCGGTTGTCGTCTTCGTCCGAGCCGTTGCAGTGATCACTGAGTAATTGCTGCGCAATTGCGAAGTGATAGTAGCGGCGGACAAGTAGCGGCGGAGTAATTGCGTAGCAATTGCTGAGTTGTAAGGCGACCTTACAGCTACTCTACCTTACAGCAGTTATCAGCAGCAGTTGTATGGCTACCTTACAATACCGACTCGCAGCCTGCACTGAGTCCTGACAGTATGCATTTGTTTATTTAGCCGAGCGAGCGCAAGCTGGTGAGGCCCATGGAGGGTCCTGAGAAGAAGATCAGGGATGCGCCTGGGTTGTGACAACCGGGGTGTATATATTTAATGTATGATTTTGATGATACCGTGTAGGGGAGGGGTTTGGTGAAGATTGTGAATGTCAAGAGGGAGTTTGGTCGAACATTGTGAATGTGGTATTATTATGGCTCTCATTTAACATCACGTGAACAGACAGCAGCTATGCGAGATGGGCTGAATCTCAACAGATGCACGACAGGTGTGCAGTCGGATGAAAGGATGAAGGGATGCCATTGACGTAATTAGAGAGCGAGACTAGGCTTTTTGATTATTATTAATATCATTGAAATCGATGGAGAATGATGATGCCGCAGAAGTATAGAAACACGATCACTTGAAGCAGCTCACTTGAAGCAGCAACGGGTTTCGAGGGAGGTGGATATGGAGGCTTTGAATGAAGCTGTTTCAAATTGTACATACATTGAAGGTGTGGAATACATACTGTACATTGAAAGTCCAGATTGGAGAATTCGGCTTCTCGTCGTTAATACTATTGACTGGCTATACGGCTAAGAACAAAGGCTCCCGAAATGAGTCGATGATATTAAACCGTATCCAACCGTGTTATCCGACGGCGTGTTGATTATATTAAGTGCAAGAGCTCATTAAAGTCTCACGGAGAAGGTGGGGTTTATCGTACAAGTATGTAGGGTACTCTCATTCTTTTATTTTTATTTTTATTTTTATTTTTATTTTTAATTTTATTTTTATTTTTATTTTTATTTTTATTTTTATTTTTATTTTTATTTATTTATTTGTGTTCTCATACAATCCATCAAGCATAATTCTGATAATTGAAAGGAACACGACAGAACCGGTGGCGAATTTTTGTGTCTGGGAAATGATCAGTCTGGGCTACAGTTACTGAATGAGCTGAATGTACTTAACTACGCGAAATCAACCAGACGACCAACAGTTATTGGCCCTGAGACAATATGAATGGATGATTGAATTGTATGTGTGTACAGTATCATCATGATGTCCACAGTATTAGTTCAGACAGTATGTACCGGTTCTTGTAGCTGCTGGAGTGTACAGTACCTACCAGTCAGAGTAAATACTTGTACAGCTACCTGCTGACTACTCTTCGTGGAGAAGTGGTCTGGACTTGGTCTACCCCCATACCCCATGTCTACAGACCCAATCTACTGTACCTAACTACAGTACCGGTAGTTTACTTCTCACACGTCATGATTCACACCTCGAGTTTTTTTTTTTCTTTTTTTTTCTTCTGTTTATTCGGTTCTAATTTACTCATATTGTACTGACTCTTGTCAACCCGTCAAATCACTCATACTGGTACTTGCCAACCCACCGGTTGACCATATCGAGAGCCACTTCGGGCTGATTAAACGGCACCATATGGCCGGCCTCGTAGACTCGCAGATAAGTGAGTCCCTTTGCAGTCTTGACTTCTCCGGCGTTGTCTCCGTTCACAGTCCAATTCTTAATCTCAGCCTTGCCAAACTTGTCCGCTCCAGTCCACTCCAGAGCGTCGGTCCACATTTTGTTGCCGACCCAGTTACAAATGAAATCCTTGTCTCCGGCGTAAATGAGAATGGGAAGTCCGTCGTCGAGCAAATCAGCGATATCTCCATGGAAAGGACGGTTTCCGTCGCCGTCAAAACCAAAGTCCACGCCCACCGAGTTCTTGCAGCCCTCGAAAACCTCGATTTCGGCTCCAAGAGCCTCCAGCACGTGATCCTGGTTCAGGTAGCTGGTGATCCACTCAATCTGGCTGTAACAAAGCGCAGACTCGCCACACTGCTCGCGAATGTCATAGACGTTGAGTCCCGTCTTGGAGAAGGAGCTGAAGATGGCATTGTCACAGTACACCGAGGGAGCCACACAGGCGTACCGGGTGTTGGTCTTGTAGCACAGATCGATGAGTTTCTGGCACTTGGGGACACTGTCGTGGATTTTCTTGCAATCCTCGGGCTCCAGAATCGCGGGATGGCCTCCCTCTCCGCACGCCATGGGCTCGTAGCCTTCGATCTGGGTTCGTGAGTCCGTGATACCGTTGCCAATCAGCAGCGAGCTGAGATTGAAGTTGTTGGAGTGTCTGTTGGACTGGATCTCGGTGGCAATGGCGGGGATGTAGTGGCCGGCATACGACTCGCCGGCAATGTGGAAGTCCAGGTCCTTGTACTGCGGGAACTTGTCAAAGAAGAGGTTGAGGAACACGTTGACGTCCTTGGCTCCATCTCGCGAGTTTTTGATTCGATTGGGGGAGTGGGAAAAGCCCACGTTCACGGGCTGGTCCAGGAAAATGACGGACGCGTTCTGGTTCCAGGAGAAGTCGTTGTGGGTGAGAGTCAGATCTTCGTTGATGTTGGAAGGACCCAGTTCGAAAAAGAGACCGGTCATGGACGAACAGCCAGGCCCGCCATTCAGCCACAGAATGACGGGGTCGTTCTTGGGGTCGTTTCGCGACTCAAAGAACCAGTAGAACAGGTGCTTGTCGTCCTCCTCAATGTCCACGTAGCCCGAATACTGCTGCACCGAGTCCACGCCCAGAGAAGACGGGTCTGCGACACGTAGAGTGTTGCCGTTGAGCGAGGACGTCGAGATCCAGTCCGTCTTGCGTTTGGAGGTCTTTTTGGGCGCAAACCGCGACTCCAGCTCCTCTAGCTTGGCCTCAATCTGCCCGGGGTACTGTTGTTCGACCTGCTTCCAGAGCGAAATGTCGGCAGCGGAGATTTCGTCGTTTTTGCCGAGAAAATGCTGCGGCCACAGCGAGGCGGTCACCGAGGGAACCGAGGCAATGAGAGCAAGCACCGAGAATTTCATGGTGCGTGTTGTGTTGATGAGGAGAAGATGGGTTTGGATGGTTAAAGATGGCTTGGAGCCGTGCGTCAATTAGAGCCGCTTACATGCAGATGATAATGCAAGTTTCGGAGTCCGAGGGGGGACTCAAGGAGACATACTGGTCACGTGGAGGTGGTGGAAATCACGTGACATTGTTTTGGATCACATGACTTGTGGATTGTGAGTGATTTTATTGGTTTTTTTATCGTCGCACCTGATTCTGAACGTGTCTGTTGTCCACCTCAATCCAAACTGTGGCTTCCCAATTGGGTCAACCTTGGTGGTGCGATAAGAGTGGTAGAGGTGGTACAGCAACTACAAGTAACGAAATTTGAACTGGTACAATTTGGGGATATTTCTGCAGTTACCATAATGCCGGTGTTGACTGATGTCTGTCCTGTTGATAGGAGCTCTCTGCCAGTCTGGAATCTCCTTTTGATAGATGACAGGTAACGCCAGTACCACCTAGGGCATCGCTTAAATAAAGCCAACAAATTCCTCGTCTAAGCGTACTCAACGACAAACACACCACGCTACACCGCTCGAAATATTGAAAGGCAGCAGCTTTACTTGGACTGATATTTGTTACACAATCGTAGACTGGCTATAGAATGGTGTGCTTTATAAATTGACAGAACCTCCAGAACACCGAAAGACAACCCCCAGCGCAACTTTTATCTCAAGCAAAGTTCAAGTAACTGTCTCAACTGGACGATGACTCTCTTGGAAATGCTCTCAGACAGTCTCTGAGAGACAGATCATGAGCGAAGCGAATGGTATGTAATCGAAGGACCCATACCGAAATGTAGACTGATCATTCGCTTCGCTCATGATCTGCTATGCTTGTATCATCGGAACGGCGCTATAGTTCCAGCTGAGTGTGTCATACAAACAAAACAAAAAACAAAAAGCACGGGTTGGCTTCAAGTAGCGGATGATCACGTTTGTAACATTACAAGGATGTACATACTTCATTCTTCAACTACAACGGTCACTCAATACCGAGCACCTTCCTCTGGTGCTTGAGGTAGCTTTGGTATCCCATAAACGCGAAAAAGCTGACGAGAACTGAACACGTGACGAGGGAGTTTTTCCAGTCTACTTTATCGGACTTTTCGTTGGTTAGAGCGTCGAGACGAGCTTCAATGGCTTCGAGACGGTCTTCACAGGTCTGTGGGAGTAGAGGAGTTTTGTCTGAGAGTGTCTGATCTTCGAAGGACATGTTGAGCAGGTAGATGGCAAGTAGATGGCAGATAGATGAGCTGGCGTCAAAAGGGAATTCGTGGATATATAACCAATTGAGTTCGTTGTAGTGACGATAGTGCCGTGCCCCACACAGTTGATAGGCCGAGGTGTAATCATGATAAGCAACCACTACAGTACGAGGAACAAAGCCGTGTCTATGCAGCTGATGGAGTCTAGAAGCGTCAAGAGACTAGCCGGGAAGGCATGAGTCGTTGACATTGTAGTAAATACGACTTTGAGGAGTTTTTAGAACATCCAATTTTTGACGATATCACCATTCAAGTCAAGTCTCAGATTGTCCTCCAGTCAATCCTTATCAGTAGCTGGTTGAAGCATGATTTACAGTACTAGGTCACAAGTATTGTCTCGATTTTTCGTAAAGTTAGAAAACGCGGAATTTGAGCTTTTGGGAATTTTTTGCGGTACGGTCCCACACCTTCAAACCAGACAGCTTCAACATATTTTTGACATGGTTCGATAGAGATCAGTCTTGGCTATATATCCGTACGTGATTCAAGATATGAAGTGTTTACACGAGGCCTCCATCGATGTAGCAAAACCTCGAAATAGTTTTACTCCCAACAGTCGTATTTCGCACCCAGGAATGAAGACGATAAAGGTCCACGGTAAAAAATCATAAAAATCATGTCACAGTCTAGAATCACGTGACGATGTCTTCTTATTATCGACTGCTTTGCAATTTTCGAAATCCACCAACAGCTGAGCTGCTATCTTCGCTCAAAATCGGCACGATTTCGGAATCAAAAACTAAAAAATCACGATTTACAGTGGTTAAATGGGATTCTGATGTCCAAAAATGGGTTCTGCATCAAGGGCTTCGAAGAAACACAGAGATGAAGCCCATGAGAAGACAAATCAGCTTCGAAATTATATGCGCTGAACAGATGTACAGTCTTGCAGCAAAATTCTTTGCTCAAAAAAAAATCAATGTCATTTACTCTGTGACAGTAAGAGATCTCGTGACAGCCCTAAATTGCTGTGATTGTGACATGTGCACCAGCAAAACTGCCAAAAGCTCAATCCTGGAGAGCAGAGGTGAATAATTGTCAACGCCGTTTCGTAAAAATCACCCGAGTGATCAAATGATACACATATAGCACTACCATATAATGAATACGTCAGTCGCTAATCGCCATGTTTCAATAAAATTGAGAAGCCCGATTTTATTAGAGTTTTCGTCGAGACAATACTTGTGACCACAGACTGTACATGTCGACGTTATGATACAAACAACACAATCGTCCGACTTTAGTATGATACCAGCCCTGTAGTTATAGCACATTACAGGGTCAGAATGAGGCTATTTTAGTACAAGTACATACATGGCACTACTCGTACAAGTAGCACTTCATCATCATTAGTATACCATTCACTATCTTGAGAGGTCCATCACTGTAGCTTCTGGTTCTTGGAGTACTCGAGATATCCCATGAGCCCGCAGAAAGAAATCATGATTCCAACCAGAGACAGATAAAACCATTTGTTGTCGTCGGGCTTTCCGCCGGTCGAGCACTTGGACTCCACAGTCTTGGTGAGTGCGTCGAGACGAGCCTCGAGGGCATCCAGTCGGTCCTCACAGGGTCTCTCCGTGATGAAGGGGGTTTTTTCTTCGTACTGGTGGGACATGGCGCAAGCTGGAAGGTGGGTAGTGGTGGTGGTCAGAGAGAGCTATGACTACATTTATATTCCGCCCATCGACACGGTGCCGTGCGATACAAAGTTGATAGCCGAGGTGTAACCGCGATAAACTGAGACCAAGAGGAACAAAGCAGATGGACAAGCAGAGATAGGCAATAGGGTTGAGCATACGAGTGGGCATACGAGCACCGGTACTTGTACGAGGTGGGCGCGGGAAGTACGGAGTAGACAGAATCCATCGTCTTGGCGTATTTACAGATTTGTCAAGGGTAAGTACTTGTAGTTGGTGTAGTTGACTAAGATCAGTAAATGATCACCAGTGGATGAACAGCAACAAGTTACAAGCTTGCCACAATTGAACAAGTACGACAACAACGCTTCTTTCTTGTTCTTGAAGGACATCTACAAGTACATGACCGTGCTCTGTACATAGACTGGTTGAGTCTTCGTTGCGTCTCTGGCCTCTGGTTGTCTCCAGTCTCCGTCAGAATCCGACTTTTGCTGTGACGTCATCCCGCCCGCTCAACTGAGACAAGCCAGCCTTGTGTTCCGGGCCAGCCTGTTTCAGTCAAACCAATACGGCTGCAAAACGGCAAAACAGGTGAGATTCGACATTGCTACAGTGTGATGAAATGTGTCTCCAAAAGAATTATTGGAGGGCTATAAATTAAGAGTTGACGGACAAACCGAGTAATTAAGGGGTTCGTAAAAGCACAGTCAAAGTCAGGCAAGTGTCAAAATCGCGTCTATATTGCCAATAACTGATCAAGTTCACTCTGAAGGGGAAATCCGCCAGTTGTCATCCAGGAGACGGTGTCACGTGACTAAAATAGACCAACAGAATCAAGTATCTGGCACGTGACTAGATTTGACCAGCGAATCATTGTCACTTGTTGCAATGACTAAGGATGACCTGAGGACAGAGAGTATGTACTTGTGTACAGCTTCACCCACGTGGCTGAATGTGACTAATGGCATAAAGGACATTGCTTCTGGCACGTGACTGAATGTGACTAATGGCAACGAGTAATGCTCCAGTCTTGCGGTGTACAAACGGTTCGCTACGCTCACCATTTGTGCGCTCACCATTTGTCTTTACCACTTGGGAAACAGCCGAATCACAATCATTCCCCCCGCCACAGCAACCACCATAAACACCACCGCCTTGATGTAAAAAAAGTACCCAATCGCCGCGGTGCGCTGGTACTCGTTCATCTTCTGTCCCACGGTGCCCATTTTTGTCGACGACGATTCCAGAGCCGCTGCTGTATCCTTCACCATATCGTCATCCTTGGCCAGCTTCTGGTTCATATCCAGCGCGTTCTGTTTCATGCGCCGCACCAGCGACAGCACGTCGTTGGCAATGTCGTCCTGCTCGTTTTCGTCCACCCTCAGCTTGGTTTGCAACGTGGCATCTTGCGAGATTTCGCTTCCACCATGAGCGCCCCGTTTTCTGAGTCCGTGAGACTGCGGCGTAAAGTCATCCGAGCCCTCCAGAAGCGCCTCTCGCTCCTGCCGTTCCCGCTCCAGCTCGATTTCCTCGGCTTCTCGGCGTTTGATCAGACTCGTGAGTTGCTGCTCTCGCCCGTCCACCTCAAGTTCGTATTGTCGCACAAACAGCAGATCGTTGCCGATTTTGCGCAGCTCCTGCTTGTCTGCCGGTGTCGCCGAGCTGTGGCCGAGCACCCGCGCGCGCTCCAGATTTCTGTCCGTCTTGAGCCGTTGCAATCCAAGCACAAAAGCATCACCATCGTCGTAAAGTGTCGAAAGATCGTTGATCTGGTACCCCGAGTCGTCGTCCAGAGCCGTGTAGATTTCCTCCGTGTCGACGGCGGCGCGTTGAGCCAGTTGCGACGCGGTTTCGCCGAGATTTGACAGAATTGTGTTCATTGTCGTGGGGGGTGGTTGTGGTAAGTGGTGATGTTGCAGTTGGGAGTTGGTGGAGTTGGTGGGAGTTAAGGTGGAGTTTATTCCAGAAGTAAGGAGGTGGAAGGATTTGTCGAAGTTGCTGGATATTGATGGCTGAGATAGAGTAAGTACATGAAAATACTCAGTGAATCTGGCTGATCATGATGATATAATCTTTATCAAAATACAATTACTTGGAGGTCTTATTAATGGACTGTTCTGACCCAGCTTGGCTCTAAGCATTCCCAACAAATTCGTCAACCGAGAAGGCACTGGTACTTCACACATGGTTTTGCGAGGGGGACGGGCTTTTGAAGCGCCGCACAGAGCAGGTAAAGATGGATAAGTACATGTGAATCACGTTGATTATGACCATGTAATTTTGATTCAAATCTCACCACCAGAGACTCCATCAGATGAACTATTTTAGCTCCACTTGGCCTCAAGTATTACCAAGAACTTCCGCCAACTAATAGAGCTCTAGTACACTTCACAAATGGACATTCGCCACCGACGCCAAAAATGGTTCAAATTGAACAAAAAAACTCAGCTTCTCCTCACAATACCCCCACAAACACACCAAGCCAAACCAAATCTTTCCACCTACTTTCCTCCCCTTCTCACACCCTTTCCCCCTTCTCCACACGTCGCGTAACCTTGTGCGTCTGACATGCGCATTAATGAACAAGGTAAACAAGAGAAACAACTTCCAAACAGCAACATTTCAAAACATTTCAAGCACTTCAAAACAACGCGAAAACCGCATTTCTCATCGCCACATTTGCCATGTCGGGTCTGCGCATCCAGATCAATTACATCGACTATGTAATGGCTCCTCCGGGGCCTTTGGACTGGCATAAGGCGCCCGAAACAGTCTCTTGCGAATGTGACTTCACAGACATTCACCGAGTTCCAGTACTGCGCATATTCGGAGGCACTTCGGACGGTCTCTCGTCTTGTGCACACGTCCACAACGTCTTCCAGTACTTTTACATTCCCTACACCGGCTCTTCTCTCAGTCCGGCCGACTCCGAGCCGTTTATCGCAGATTTGTATCGTCGCATCAATCTGCAACTGCGAGCAAAAAGGACACGTGGCGACAAGTTGCCCGACGAGTGCAGCTTTCTCGCCAACATTGTGCTGTGCAAAGCCACGCCGTTTTATGGATACCACGAGGGCTGGAGATACTTTCTGAAGATTGTGGTGGTGGATCCCAGTCACGTGGGCATGCTGGTGGACCTGTTTCGCAAGGGCGTTTTTGGCTGGGACCACGCCAAGGTGTTTGAGAGCCACTTGTCATACATTTTGCAGTTTTTCTGCGACTACAACCTCCACGGATGTGGCTGGATGGAAGCCTCCAAGTACACGATGAGACGCGAGGGAATGATCTCCAAGTCGCAGTTTGAGGTGGATTTACAAGCCGAGTACATTTTGAACCGGCTGGTGGTTTCCTCTAACAAAAAGCCAGGCGATAAAGCCTTCCATTCGTTGAAGGAACTCTGGAGTGGCCTGCAAAGTACTCGAGACAAGTTCAACAAGGGCGAATACAAGAGCGACTACGGAGAACGAGCTGTCGCTGATCCTCGAGAACAATGGTTCTCTGCCCAATCCATGTTCTCGGAGCTGGAGGAAAAAGTGAGCAAGGCAGATACCGCTCATTCGTACGAACAGTTTTGGCCCAAAAAACCGTACGACAATCTCGTGCCCACGGCGTTTGAAGCGACCAAGTGCATGTTCAAGGGCGAGGGAGCGTCCCAGGTTGACAGTTTTGTCTTTGACGTTTCTTTTGACGATCTTCCGTCCATGTCTCAGGAGAAGAGAGACATTCGAGAAGATAGCTCTACTCGCAAACACAACTCTACTCCTCCGCCGTCTACTCGAAAACAAAAAGGACTCAACTTCAAGATCAACAAACCCAAGTTCGACATTTCCAAACCAAAGACGGGTGTCGCGACCAGAACAATCCACACCTTCAAATCTCCCCCCTCACGTGACTTGTGTGTGACCAATCTCGATGAAAACAACATGGCTCAAAAGATCTACCCAAAGCCACACTACTCACGTGACTCGGACGTCCCAACTAAGACAATGACCCATGGAGGTGTCACTTTCCGCATTCTAGGCTCTTCTCCAAAGTACTTACCTACAGGACTCCCCGAGAAGCCCTCAAACTACGCCCTAAATGGACTTGTTGAGCTCTCTAAACCCCCTCCATCACGTGACGAGGTGCTCAAGTGGCTGGGCAAGTCGTCCGACAAACCCAGTCTATTTCTGTCCCAGATTGCGCCTCCTACGCAGAAACCCAAGTACTCGTTCCCCAGTCAGAACACGCTTAGTCAGCGCAACGAATCTGCGGCTTTGACGGTGATGAGCATGGAGATTCACGTGAACACTCGCAAGGGTCTGAATCCCGATCCCGACGTGGATCCCATTCTGTTCATTGTCTGGCACATGCTTGACGGTCCCAGTGGAGTGATTGTCAACTGCGAGGACTGTCCGGATCTCACCAACCTCGTCTCCGCTCCCGTCACGGTTGCCCAGACGGAGTGCGAGATGATTGCTTGTCTTCAGAAGACGGTGGAGAACTTTGACCCGGACATTTTGACGGGATACGAAGTCCAGGCGTCTTCCTGGGGATACGTCCAGGACCGGTGCAAGCACATGGTGTATCCGGGCGAGTTTGGACGGGTCCAGCATCACAAAATGAGCTCGAAAATCGACACCTGGGGCTCCCGCAAGGCCTCTGGAGTCAAAGTGGTCGGTCGACATGTTCTCAACTTGTGGCGGATGATTCGGAGTGAGGTTGCGCTATTGAAATACACTCTCGAGAACGTTGTCTTTCACGTGTTGCACGAGCGAACTCCCTTTTTCACCCATGATGCGCTTACAGACATGTGTCTGGGTTCTCTGTCTGACCGCAGACTGCTTGTGGAGTACAAGTGTACGCGTGCCAACTACAATCTACGTCTGCTGAGCACTCTGGAGATTGTGGCGCGAACCGCGGAGCAGGCTCGGGTCGTGGGAATCGACTTCTCGTCCGTCTACACTCGAGGAAGTCAGTACAAGGTCGAGTCCTTTTTGGCTCGGTTGACAAAAAGCGAAAACTTCATGTTGGCAAGTCCAAGCAGAGAACAGGTGGGCCAGCAGAATGCTTTGGAATGCATTGCGTTGGTGATGGAGCCTGAGTCCAGACTCTACACCAGTCCGGTGCTGGTGCTGGACTTCCAGTCTCTGTATCCGTCTGTTGTCATTGCCCACAACTACTGCTACTCGACTTGTCTGGGCAAGTGGACGGATTTCGACAAAGACGGCAACACGCTGGGCACGGAGAAGCTCTTTTACAAGCCGTCGCTGGTCAAACGCCTGCTCTCCAAAGACGACGTGACCATCTCCCCCAACGGTCTGGTCTTCGTCAAACCCCACATTCGGGTGTCGCTTCTTGGCCGCATGCTGGGCGAGATTCTCGAGACCCGGTTCATGATCAAGGACACGGCCAAACTCGACAGAGACAACGTCTCCTTCCAGCGGCTCAATCACAACCGTCAGCTTGCTCTCAAGCTCGTGGCCAACGTCACCTACGGATACACGTCTGCTTCTTTTTCTGGACGAATGCCGTGTGCCGAGATTGCCGACGCCATTGTGCAGAGCGGCCGAGAGACGCTGGAACGGTGTATTGACGTGATCCACGGGTCCGACAAGTGGGCGGCCAAGGTTGTGTATGGAGACACAGACTCGCTGTTTGTGTGTCTTCCTGGACGTACCAAAGACGAGGCGTTCAAGATTGGCGCCGAGATTGCCGACGTTATCACGGCAGCCAACCCACAGCCCATGAAACTGCAGTTTGAAAAGGTCTATCTTCCCTGTATGCTCATTTCCAAGAAGCGCTATGTGGGCTACAAGTGGGAGTACTCGAAGCAGAAGTTTCCCGTGTTTGACGCCAAGGGAATCGAGACCGTCCGACGAGACGGGACTCCGGCAGCCCAGAAGATTGAGGAGAAGGCTCTGCGCATTCTGTTCGACACCGCAGACCTGTCTCTGGTCAAGGCGTATCTCTACGAGCAGTGGACCAAGATTCTGACCGGCAAGGTGTCGATCCAGGACTTTTGTTTTGCCAAGGAAGTCAAGCTGGGCCAGTACAAGGAGGGCGGTGTTCTTCCGGCCGGCGCAAAGATCTCGGCCGAAAAAATGGCTGTCGATATGCGGTTTGAGCCCCAGTACAAAGAACGTATTCCATATGTGGTTGTAGCTGGGCCTCCCAAAAGTCGACTGATTGACCGATGTGTGTCCCCCGAAGAGCTGGTGAGAAACGCAAACTCGCTGACTCTCGACGCGGACTACTACATCCACAAGACTCTGATTCCGCCTCTGGACCGGTTCTTCAACTGCGTGGGAGCGTCCACTCTCAAGTGGTACGAAGAGATGCCCAAAAAGCGACGCTACGAGTTCTACCAGTCGGTTTCGCGGGCCAAAACCAACCAGACCACGCTCAAGTCGTACATTGTCTCCAGCTCGTGCATTGTCTGTAAAACCGCCCAGACTTCGGGGCTGTCAAAAGTGTGTGCCAAGTGCGAGAGCGATCCGGGACACGCCACCTACGTGCTCAATTCGGACCTCAGATACAGAGAGAAGCGGCTGGACGAGCTCAACACGATTTGTGCGCAGTGCTCGGGCGACTTTGAGGCGAGGTGTGAGTCTCAGGACTGTCCCATTTACTACTCGCGGGTGAAAGCGGTTAGTAAGGCCGAGGATGCCAGCGAGAGGTTGGTCGAGTGGACCGAGGCGTTGGAGTGGTAGCAGTGGTAGGAGGGGTATATTATTTATTGTATTTATTGTCATGATGGTAATGGTAGATCTATTATGGTGGTGTTGCTTTGTACAAGTGGGATCCATTGTATCGACTCTTCTAAAGCAGTCAGTAGTGAGACAGTGTCCTGAAATTCTCACCCTTGTGCGAATGGTACAGTGGCTTTCATCTGACTTGTGGTGTCTTCTGTAGGCTCACTTTGTCGTGACGATGATGTCAGAGTTGACACTGATAAATGTAACTTTGCCACAAAAGGTACACTGGCTCCCATTCGACTTGGACAGTTCTAGTAGTACTCCGAATGTCTTCTGTAGCATCTGTAGGCTCTGGGGTATTACTTGGTGATAATAATGTCGGGGATTGTTAATGAATAAATGAATTGCAAAATGTGCATTTTTTTTGTTGTAAGTATCGTGGGAGAGGGTGTATTAGTATCTGTGGCTCACTTCCCCATCCGAATCCCAGCGAGATTGAAAAAGTCGGCTGCATTCCGCTTACCACTTTCGGAAATCACCAACGGCTTCTTCTGCAACTCCAGACCTCTATCCAGACTGTCGCGAATAATCTCCCGCAAAGACCCGGGCTTGGGAGTCAACATTTCGTGTCTCTGGGCCTCCGTAAGATGCGGCGCATCAATCACCAGCTGGTCCTCCTCCTTCAACCGGTCTCTGAACCAGTTCTGGAACGGCACAGCCACATTGAACGCGTCCTGCACACCATCCGCAATAATAGGTCGGTTGAACGGACTCGTGAACAAGCCGTCTCGCATTCTAATGCACTTATCCTCCGTCCAGAACCTGGGGTTATTCAGTTCAGCCATTGTCACTTTGATAGACAAGCCGTCGTGGTACCCATATCCGTCGTCAAACTCGCCAACGCCGTAGTTGTACTCGTAAAAGTCCGAGTCCTCCTCGGACTCGTACTCGAAGCCGTAGTCAAAGTCGTCAAGATCGTCTTCTTCTTCCGACTCGTAATCGGGATCCATCAGCTTGGAAGTGCTCCTCAGCTCGGAGTATACCTTTTCCAGCTTCTTGTCCACCAAGTTGCTCATTCGCTCAAACATTTGCTCCATGCGCGTGTTGACGACTGTTTCCACTTTGCTGAACTGGGACATGTTGGTAGGGAGTGAACGAAAGTATTTGTGGTGGGCTGTTCAATGTTGATGATGAAGAATGGACATGCATAATTCACTGCACATCATGCATAAGCGATGCTGAAACTTCTAGGGAGGCAAAATATCTGGGTTGTCAGTTACACGGCGACTTTGTATGGAGCAAAAATGAGATGAGTATATCAGTAAATAGCCCTGATCTTGGTGTTTATACTGATATAATTCAATCTACACATTCTTTACCTACATTTGCCCAATGGACTATCCCAACTCCGTGTCGTAACGCAGGGTTGAGACGACTTTAGGACCATTCCTAATCGTTGAGCTGACCCAATCCGCACCGTAACGTAGGGCTAAAACGACCTTTGATCCAATGTTTGACTCAACTCTGTATCGTAATGCAGGGCTGGAACGACAGCCGGTCCAATGCCAATAATAAGACTGCCTAAATATTTATCGTAACGCAGGGCTGACACGACCTTGGGTCCATTGTCAGTAATAGAGCTCCGAATCGTAACGCAGGGTTAAAACGACCTCTGGTCCACTTTCAACTTTGACGAAAAGTGAAGTGACACCGCAAATACATTAAAAGAACGAATAAAAGTGATAGAATTGAATTAAATAGAAACAATCATCTTCCCCAGTCACACACCACCCCTTAAATCCAAATCTCCTTGGTAATGTTCATCCTCTTCTGACACTCGTACACTGCTGGAACGGTTCCCGAGGCAAAGTAACAGTACATGTTCTTGATAAAGTCCGGATCATTTCCCTCGGGAACAAAGGGACTTTCTCGATACTCGTACTTGAGAAAATCAGCTCGTCCGGTCTCGTTGTTGATGATGTAATCAATGGCATTGTGCCAAAAGGTGGCATTTAGAGGAGCTTCTCTGGGCCACTGTTGATCTGGATCGTAGACGTCTCGAGCCGAGTACTCAAAGACCCATTCGAGTTCTTCGTCGGGTTTTCGAGGAGGGTAGGTGATTCTAGAGAAAGAACCGTTGTCAGACACTTCAGGCTTGTCCATATCATACTCAAACGTCTTATTAAGAGGAGCGTAGTAGTTGATGGACTCCATGATTTCAAAGGTGTCACTGTCCACCTCATAGTATCTCCATGAGGGGTTGTAATTGACGAGTGGAGTGACCGACTGGGAAATCCAACCGACAGTGAGAGCGTTCTCCACAGAGTTGTCTGTTCCGTTTCCAGCGTAGAAGACGTTGAACTGGTCCTCATGAGTGTGTCCAAAGAAGAGAGCAGCAATAGTATGGGGAGCAAAACGGTCCACAATTTGTCTGAACACTTCTGTGGCGTGAGGGAGAGCCTCTGTGCTTGCTCCTCCTGTAGGAACATGAGCAATAATCCACACCTTTTGCGCATTGGTCTCGGCCTCGACCAGCTGGTCCACCATCCACCTCATCATGCCCGAGGTGTCTGGAGAAGTCGTGTTCCAGTAGTTGTAGAAGTTGCGGTTGTACCAGAAGTTGGAGTCCATGGAAATGACTCTCAGGCCCCGTTTGGTGGTCACTCCAAACGCTCCATAAGTGTGCACAGCCTCGGCCTCGGTAGCTTCGTCGATCCAGCCGTAGTCTTTCCACAGAGACGCAGACAGCTGGGCGTTCCAGACAAACTCGCCGAGGAACCCGGAGGCGTTCTGGGCTTGCTGGGCGTACGGGAACGAGTCGTGGTTGCCGAAAGTCGAGTAGATGGGCAAGTCGCCGAGAAACCGTTTCATTTGGTGGTACACATCTTCCTCAGACTTGATGACATTGGCTAGAGACAGCCAGTCGTTGACATCGTGAGAAACCATGTCTCCAGTGAAGATTCCAAACTCGAACGTTTTGTTGGATCCAACCGACGCAACATGCTTGAGCGAGTCTTCCAACAAAGCCTGGGGAATGTCGCAATTGTAGGATCCAAATTTTTGGGCCGGAAGAACAGTCTCGGTGAAGTTGACGTCTCGAGCGTCCTCGTTGAACACGGGCTCAACACAACACATGTACGAGCTGCAATTGGACTCGCTGCCAATCTGGTACCGCAGATCAATGTGAAAGTCCGAGAGATGGACCACGTTGAACCGGTCGCCTTTAGATCGAGCCAATCGATCCTCCAAATCAGCAGGTTTCTCGGGCCACCATCCACTGAGATCAAACACCGGAGTGGCAGGTCTGGGACACGCTCCTCGCACCAGATAATGGCAAATGTACTCGCCGTCGGTTCCGTAGGGGTCAATGAGCTGCAGAACGTTGGCAATGTGGCCTGCGCGGGCATCGACGCCGAAATTGCGGCCCTGGAATACATCGGTGCACTTGTCCTGCCACTCGTACTTCTGACACAGCTCCTGGATGATCTCGGGAATGACCCGGTCGTCTTCAGTCGCAATTGTCTTGCCGAGAGCGAGCGCTCCCAAACACTTGCCACACGAATCCAGTCGAGACGAGTTGTACAGGTTCTCAATCTCCTGAACGGCGTGTTTAACGAGATAGTCCTTGCTGGTGAACTTGGTAGGAGGTCCTAGAGGTTGCATGGCAGCCAGAGCCAAGGAGGCCAAGGATAGAGTGAGAAGGGGGTTCATTTTTGTTGGAAGTGGACTTTTCGTCTTTCGTTGTACGTTATATACACCTTCCAGAACGCCTGCCAAGACGCCAAGAGATGGTATTATGCATGGTATAGATGTGATGAAAACAATGAGTTGACCAGCACTTGACGGAGAACCAGGATTTTGATATCAGAAGATTGATGTGCCGGTATATAGCCTTTACTGAGCTCTACCATTCAATTGGTACATTTCTCGCACACTTGTCGCCCTTACAATTGAGAACTGAAGATTCATGCTGAAAGCACTATCACTCCATACCTCAACCGCCTAGGCTAAACCTCCACGGAGTGGGTCCTTGTCAGGAACTACTGCACGACCGTTTCTGCGCCGTGCCTGTGTCAGTGCAAGCCAGTCGAAGGACGATGTGAGTGCACGTTTCCGTCAGATGTTGAGATCGTGACAGGTGTTGGACAAGGTCTGTAGTTGGAGCTAGCCCATGGATTCGTTCAGGGTGTGCTTTTGTACATTGTGCACTTGATCTGATACAAGAGAAAAGCACAACAATTCTATTGAAACTGCTTCTTTTTCTCGTGGCCACAAGAGCTCGTAGGTGGTGTACCCTCTGAAAAGACTCATCACTCTTCGGCATCCTCCCACCAGCCACCCCCACACGTCACGATGGAGCTGAAACAGCGGCGCTAACGTCAGAGCCACCGTATATACGTCGATACTTCTAGAACAAGTGTCGAGGGCTGAATAGCTCCAAAGTAGACAGCTTGTAACAGACACGGGAAGCCTGTCCCGGTGTCAAACTGATGGAGGTGAAATTGAACTATCGTACTTGTCCTGTACCGGTAGTGGAGTGGGGAGTAGATGAACATAATAAAGGTATCACTAAAAATGCACAATTTTGCTTAGATTTTCTGGTCATTGAATATCTCGTCAACTTTTGTTGATCTCGGTCCACTCTGTTTACGCATCGAGTGCCAGTAATGTACCTGTATAAGCTGTCAAAGAAAATGACAAACTCGGAACAAAGAAACGAACAAAAGAAGCACTTTTGGTTCCTCCACACCGCGCTTGTACCTGTCATTCCGAAGCGTATGAGTTCGGTTATACTTGACGTATGGGGCACGTGCCTACCTGACGATGGTACACGTGTGGGTATACGATTCACTTGGTGGCTGGATCTACCGGGAATAGGAAACTTCAGGACAGATTTTCAGTGATATTTGCTCTCTGATATTTTAGTCAGCATGAAATGGTCTCCATGCCAATAGTGAGCAAGCACATAGGAGCTCTGACTTACCGTCGAGACCTACGGAGTCTTACTCCACAGCTTCACATCCCTCTCACATCATCAAGCCAAACTACCAATTCAATCAATGCTTCGTTATCTATATATATTCTGGTTTCCACTGCCCACACCCAAAGCAAACACCTTCTGAGATGTCCTTTTCAACAGAGTGATGATGCGGTGACTTGGAGCGAATAGGGAGTTCTTTACTGATTCTCTCTCGCAGTCAAAACTTCAGACTCAGCAAAAAAATCTGATCCTCATGGACGTTGGCCCACAACCAGCGGGTGGCCTCTTGTAGATCCTTCTGCCGGTCTTCGCTCACACCATTATTCGCCCAGTCACTCTTAGCTCGCTCAGTCACGTTTTGCTCACCATTTCTCGCCCCCCATTCTTCGCTGCGCTCAGTCACGTTTTGCTCACCATTTCTCGCTCCCCATTCTTCGCTGCGCTCAGAATAGTTGCTCGAAATGGCTACTCCTCCAACAACACCATCACCTTCGCACAAAACGCCTCGAGATGGAAAATGTACTTTGCGCCGAGCTTCAACCGATGCTCATAAGTCGCAGCAGCTGAAATCAGCGGCACTCTCAGATTCGCAGGAACCACGGGAATCAACCGATAAGTCAGCTCCTTGAGAATCGTCGAAGGAGGAATGCAATGGGACAGCAGCTCGTAGAAGAGCGATCTGATGGCGAGCAGCGTAGCTGGAGTGCGAGACGACACCAGTTCCCGTGCAATTCGGCCAATCACCATTTCCCAGTCCGGAGAAGGAATGGGAGTGTTTTCAGACACGGTTTTGGAGCCCGCAAAAGTGTAGAGCGTCTCGAGCGTGAGAAGCGCCTTGCGCAGGTTACGGTCACTGTGCGAAGCAATCTTTTCCAGCGTCTTGGTATTCTCCAGATCCACGTGTTCCTTGGCAGCCACTTTTTCCAGCACGTTGACGATATCCTGTTCTGTGGGAGCCGCGACTCTCACCAGCAGCGTTCGCGATCGAATGGGCGCAATGATATTCGACGTCGAGTTGGTGAGCAGAATCAGCCGGATGTTCTTGGTGTACTTCTCCATGGTTCGTCTCAGAGCAGCCTGGGCGTCTCGAGACAACGAGTCGGCCTCGTTGATAATGACCACCTTGAACCGCTGCTTGGCGTTGAGATCGACCTGCTGGGTCTCGGCCGTCTCCTTGAGCAGCTGCTGGATCACCAGACGGTCGTTGTTGCCCATGTCCGAGGGAGTGACCTCGAGATGGTACGCTGAGCAAATGACGCCGAGCTCGAGCTCGCGTTTCGATGGCGTCACAAACTTGTGCGACTTGGTGCTGATTTTCTCCACGCTGGGGCCATAGAGCTTTTTGAGCAGACCCATGACTCGGGTCTTCTTGCCTGCTCCGGAGGGACCGTAGACGAGCAAATGAGGCAGATCGCCGGTGGCTGCGAGCGCGGAAAACCGCTCGGAAATATCCTGGTGGAAATCCACGTGATCCAGCGACTTGGGCCGGTGCTTATCTACCCACAGAGACATGTTTGGGGTGTTGGTGTGGAGATGAGAAAATGGGAGAATCGAGACGCGTGTAAAAGTGATTTGGCGTTTAGGGTTGGGGAGGAAAAAGAGGGCGATGAGTAACTGTGTTACTGGCGTTTGAGCGGGTAGATGAGAGTGAAATTAGATATGACAGGTTCTGATAGCTGCATCAGTGGCTCGTCAAAATTCCAGTCAGATCCGAGCACTACATCTGCCAATATGATGGTCCTTGTTATCTCAGTATACCGTTGACAACTCTAAGTTTCAGCCAACAAAGTCAACTAACGCGATGAGTTTCTAAGGCGTCCCCAAAATGAGTTAGGAGGTTCATTCTAGGTCAATTGAGACTAATTTGGGGTATGGAGTACTCCCTCCCCTCAATTGCTTTAATCCCGACGACTTAATCAAAACCGTCTTCCCACCATCTTCCCCCCACCTGCCCCCCACGCGTAATTCTCCTCACGGGTAAAACTCAGAACGACTTTTCTCACCCTCTAATACCCCCGGAAAACCCAATTTTCACCGCCAATCCGATATAGTGTAGGGGTCATCACTTCCGCCTTTCACGCGGAGAACCCGGGTTCGATTCCCGGTATCGGAGCGTCTTCTTTTTTGCCCCACACGTCTGAGCAGCTTGCTGCCAATATTTCCGCCCCGTTTTCCCAGCCTTGTCCTGCACCTCTGCATTCCATGCAAGGCTGAGTTTAGGTTGTCGTATTTTCTGTGAGCAGATGGAAAGATTGAACTGTATCAGAGTGAGGTGGTGAGATGATAGTGATGAAGATGGATGAGTGCAATTGGTTCAGTTGAGATCCAGGCTGAGCGGTTCACGTGTACGGCGTGGTATTATTCCAAGCCACGTGACCGTAACAAGATCCATTTCATTGGCCGCGTTGTATTCGCGGCTACAATTAGTCCATTACAATGCTCAAGCTGAGGGCTGATCTTTGCCAACTCCAGCTAGAATCGGGTGTAAAACGTTCTAGCTGATCCAACGTGGCTCATGCTGCTTCGGCGTGCTCTCCGCGTGCTCGTCTGCAAGACACGTTCCAGTGCAAGGCTTAGCCGGTACGCCAGGCTTAGCGTCTTAGCAAGGGGTAGTTGTAGGCTTAGCTACAGAACAAGGCTCAGCAAGGAGAACATTCCTCAATCACCAAGGTCAGATGACGTAGACGCCGGGTCGTCAGGTGGCATGTCTCAAATTCCTTCCCGAGCCGATAGTTTGCGAAATTATAGACGGTTGGGAAATTATGAGGAAATTATGGGTCCAACACTAGCCAGGGTCGGTTGGAATAATTCTTCAAAGACCGGTGGATAATAGTCGGTTTACGGGAGCGTGTAGATATTCTTTCGAGACATGCTCGAGACATGCATTCGACACGATGAGACCTGTGGTAGTTTGAGTGGTCGTAATTATACCCGTTCTTGTACCCCGCTACACGTGGTGAAACGGTCTATAGCTTGGTGAGGAGAATGGGCGGAAATTAGGTGACGTCAGTAGACTGGGTTTGGGCGGGTGTCTGGGGTAAAATTGCACCCGCTTGGCTGCCTTAGCGCTGATTTTAGCCCCAGCGCCCGAGCCAAATCTCCTGCGGTATTTCACGTTATTATAACCCTGGACGAGTGATCTGAACCCTGTCGATCTAAACAGAAGACTTGGATTGTCGATTGTTTCAGGTGGGTGGTAGATGGTACAGTAGCTGGAGTTGGCTGTAGGGAGAGGTGTCAAGCTACGAGTATTTTACTTGAAGACCATGATTCGTTTTTGACAGACAGCAAGGGTTAGTCGGAATGGACAGGAACAGAACCAACTAGGTAGTCTACTATCGTATGTACATACATACTCGTCCTCAGTCCCACCGGGTGCGTCTCTTGGTGTTCCCGACAGGATCCACGCATCGGCCGTCGATCAACAGGGGGTTCCTGGTTGCTGAAACAGCTGTACCTGGCGAGCTGTATAGTGACGGTAGGGACGGTAGGGGACGGAGATTTATGCGTGGGAGCAAGAGACAAGAGGACAATGGTGTGGAATAACGGGCCATAATATGTGACCGAGAAGAAGATGGTGGATGGTCGTACTCGCACAAACTCGTACCTGGTAGCTGAGGAATCGCCGGTTTCTCCCATCTCTCACTAGCGCATTCCTCATTTACGTTCCATAATGAGATTGTATACACATTAGATTCAAGTGAGCGTCTCCCCAGCAGCTTTAGATTCCAGCTCCGCCAAAGCGTCTTGTTGCGGCCGTGTGGCGGAGGTGAGAGTGGGAATGCGGTGAACGGCAGTCGCTCCTATGCACCCCCTGTTTCAGCATGCAGGGGACGGGGGAGGAGGAGGAGGACGGTGTGGAGATATATGGACGATTAGGTAAGCTGTCTGCTACGGGGGCATCGACTGGTGACTTTCTGATCCACTTTTCGTCTCACAACTACCAACAAACTGCCCTGCCACCGTCTGCTTGACCGTGGGGCTCTTTGTTTGGGTTGCAACCTAGAGTGCAGTGCTAAAAGTCTGTTGACACACCTCCCGAAGCCTATCTAATTATAGTGGGTTGGATTTGGGGTGATTGGTGGTGGCGGATGAGAGAAGCCTAGAGACAAGAAAAAGACACCAGGTTGAACAGAATCGTCTCCACTAATGGAATATGACCTTTTTCCTCCACTCCAACCGCCTCCCACCCTCCTATCCCTCTATATCCACCACCCGTCACACCATGTCTCACCCTGGCTAATATGGTTTCTGTCGCATTGACCACGCATGGCGACGGGCGAGACTAAAAGCGGAACTCGCTGGAGCTGAGCTGGAAAAAACAAAGCCAAAGCCGCTGGAAATTGCACCCACGGGTCCGAGGATCGCAGCTGTTCACTTCTGTTCATCCCTGTGAGTGCAAGTTGTCATCTGGTTGTTGTGGTGATGCGAACACCCAGGGCGACTAGAGTTTGATTGGACCCACGCGTGGTAGGGTGCAACTGAGTGTGGGTGTGTTTGTAGCGATTTGTTGCTGCTGACGGCTGAAATGCTTGTACCAGTCCCCCGTTTGTGTCCCATTTGCGTCCCCATTTTCATCACACCTTGCTCAATCTCACCCCTGCAACCAACACATCACTTCCTACTGCGGCCATCCCGCAGTGCGCTGTTGTGAGCCACTTTGACTTTAGACTGTATAGATAGGGGCTGCACAAACAAACATGACGTCTGTTTACTTCCCACCGCCGTAATAAGCTTTGGGCTACCCCTTTGCCAAAACGCCAGTGTTAAACACCTCCTGGTCCTCCGTGATAGCTCGTACGCTACTTCAAGGGTTGCTCGAGATTCGACAAGGGCCGAACGTTAGCGGCGAGACGACAGAGAAGAAGACTCACACACAAACACAAACACAAACACAGACTCCACAACATCTGTACTCCCCCAACCTGATCTGTACTAGAGACCAGTCTGATACACACCCTACAACACCCCCCCCCCTCTCCCCCTACCAACATAACCAACCACGCATCCGCCATCGCACACAGATACAGCACGCCCATGTCTCGACAAAAAAAATCGCGAGAAATCCGGTTCGGAGACTACATTCTGGGCTCGACGCTGGGCGAGGGCGAGTTTGGCAAGGTCAAGATCGGCTGGCGCAAGGACGGCAAGCAGCCCGAGCAGGTGGCCATCAAGCTCATCAAGCGCGAAACGGTGCCGCCCAACAGCAACCGCGAGGCCAAGGTCCATCGCGAGATCAACGCCCTCAAGATTCTCACCCACCCCAACATTGTGCGGCTGGAGGAGGTGATTCAGAACGACCGCTACATTGGCATTGTGCTGGAGTACGCCTCGGGCGGCGAGCTCTTCGACCACATTCTCACGCACAAGTATCTCAAGGAGGCCTCGGCTTGCCGGCTGTTTGCCCAGCTCGTTTCCGGAGTCCACTACCTGCACTCCAAGGGCATTGTCCACCGCGACCTCAAGCTGGAAAACCTGCTGCTGGACAAACACAAAAACATCATCATCACGGACTTTGGGTTCGCCAACACGTTTTCAAGAGGCTCCGACGGCCACGTGTTCGATCTCATGGCCACTTCATGCGGTTCGCCCTGTTACGCTGCTCCGGAACTGGTGGTGTCGGACCAAAAGTACACCGGCCGCAAAGTCGACGTGTGGTCATGTGGCGTCATTCTGTACGCCATGCTGTCGGGCTACCTGCCGTACGACGACGATCCGGCCAACCCGGATTCGGACAACATCACCCAGCTGTACAAGTACATCACCACAACGGCGCTCACGTTCCCGGAGTACGTGCCCCCGCTGCCACGTGATCTGCTGCGGCGCATTCTGGTGCCGGACCCGCGAAAACGAATCTCGTTGAACGACGTGCGCTACCATTCGTGGCTCGCTCCTCACTCGAGATTCCTCGCCATCACCCCCAAGGAGTGGGAGGACGCCGTGGGCAAGGTGGCTCCTGTTCCCGTGAAGACACACATGCCACGGTCGCACTCGGTGCAGCTGTCGTCCGGATCGACGCCCATCTTTGACGGCAGAATGTCCAAACCCTCGGCTGGAGTCGCCATCCCCAACTTTTCGTACAATAATAGACACTCTGTTGGCGGCACGTACTCCAAGCCGATCCAGCGGCAGGGCGAGTCGACGATTGGCCAGACGCCAGCAGGACCAAGGCCGATTGGCAATTCTGGCACTCCTTGTGCCGCTACTGCTGCCGCTGTTTCCGCAGCCAAGTCTCACTCAACCACCCCCTCAGTGACCTCACTCAACATACCCGAAGATACCACCACAACCTCCAACTCCAACTCCCGCCAAGCCCCCCGATCGGCGACGTACTCGGGCATTGCGCAGCTCACGTCGCCTCCCGGCACGTCGCCAACCTCGCCCAAGTTCGAGTTTGATCTGCCCAAGCCGTCCATCGGCACCATTACTGAGCAGCCCACGCCGCCGTCCAGTCCAAAGGTCGAGAAGGGTAAGGGCAGGGAGGACGGAGAACCCCAAGGATCACGTGACCTTCCTGCTGTTCCGGTGGCTGCCCCAGAAGCCACTCCCCCAGCCTCCGCAGCAGACACCGTTGTTGGTCTTCCTGCAGGAGTGCCCTCAAGTGTTCCCACAGCACCCGTGCTTGAACAGCAATCCTTCGGAGCATCATTTGGCACCTCCTTTAACAACTCCTTCGCAGCAGACCCCCCATCTCCCCTGGTCTCGTCCACCCGTCTACCTCCCGGACGAAAACCCCGACCGACCTCGTACCAGCCCACGCCGACCCAGTCGTCCATGCAGCCGCCAGACTCGTTCCCGTACATGCACATGGTCAACAAGAACGCGTCGGTGCCCGGGTCGGCCAACTCGGTGACGCCCGCGTCGTCGCAGCAGAGTGCGCAGCCCGTGCCTCTGTCGCTGGTGACGCCCAGCACGGCCGGATCGACCTTTTTCCGCCGGCCGTCGTCGGACGACTCGCAGATTTCGTTCGACGAGCGGCGCAAGAGCGGGTCGTTCCTGGTCCCGCAGTCGTCGCTGCCCAAGGTCAAGTACTCGGACTCCATGGTCCAGGGCGAGCTGTCGTCGCCGCAGTTCCGCAACTCCCCCTCCCAGGTCGCGCTCTCCAACTGGTCCAATAGAAACTCCGTCGCGTCCATGGAGAGTGGAGATGAGGACGGAGAGAAGGGAGTTGGTGGTGACAAGGAGGATGTCAAGGAGGCTGGAAAAGTGGCCGAGACCGAACCGGGCTCTCTCCCCCCCTCAGACACAACTCTCATGCCTCCTCCGGCCCTTCCCACCTCGGCCCAAATCCCCTCCCCTCGAACAGTGTCTGCCGAGAGCAAAACGTCCAAGACGTCCAACTCGTCGCGAACATCTCTCGACAAACCGCTGCCCGCTGCTCCCCAAATTCCCACAGCCCCATCTGGAGCCATCAATCCGGGCGCCCCCAACTTCTCGCGGCCCCGACCGGTGTCCATGCAGGCCCCCAAGGCCCAGACCCGCTCGCACCGCCGAGGAGTCGCCTCCATCTCGTACGGAGCCGACAAGCTCTTCGGCAAGATCATTGGCGACAACCTGGACACGGACAAGGAGTCGCGAGAGTTCAAGGAGTCCAAGGGCGGCTCGAGCTCGGCAGCCTCGGGCGCTGGAGCGTCTGCGGCCGAGCCCGGAGCCAAGAAACGATTCTCCTTCTTCTCCAACTACTCCAAGGAAAGCGTGGAGTCTCACGAGGCTCACTCCACGCCGTCCACGTCCTCTAGAAAGATACTAGAGCCTCCGGCGCTCGACCGGTCGCACTCGATGAACCAGCGTCAAAACAGACAGGTGTCGGCCTCCCAGGTGAGTACCGCCGAGTCTACCCATTCTTCGACCGCCCGCAAGGTCATGGACTTTTTCCGACGACGGTCAAGAGTTTCTGCATCTTAATTAATTATTTTGGTATATCTATGATACGGCACAGTAGATGGAAGTGAAGTGTAGCTCGTATGAGTGCTATAGGGCAGTATGTACATTCGGTTCTCAGTAGATATCGCCTATGGCTGTTCAACTGGAATGGTCTGGTTTATCGTGCTGTGATGTATTATTTAGTGAACAGTTGGAGACAAATAAACGAGTTGATCTATTACGAGCTCAACTATTGTGAGTACCGGTACATACAGTCGAAACTGCACATTGTCTCGTTGTAGCTGCACTGTTAAGTGATGTTACAATGTCTCATTCTTGTCATCCATTCCTATCCTCCCTCATTCCAACCCCATCCACCACCCTCCAATGCACATTCCAACAGTCGGATCAACTCTCGCTTGCTAGACCTCCTAGAGTTCATTTATAGACTACGGTTGAGACAAGATGGGCTAGCTTCTTGAGACACTGGAAACAATACCCCAGGTCTAATTAGAGACAAGCTAGCAGTGAGACAGGATTTGTTTGAGACACGTGAGGCGGATGAGGCGTGTTGATGCGGATGAGACGTGTTGATGCGTGTGAATTGTGTTCTTTCTAAAGCACACAAATGCTCCAAGAATGTTTACCACAACACGCTGTACGGTATGTACAGTAGTCCACAGGTCACATGTCAGATACACACTACAAGTAGTCTACTGAGCTCACGCTAAAGGAAATTAATGGGCGGAAGTCAGTTGATGCGACGTTGGAGTTATAGCGGTTCGAAGGGATAGCGGCGGGGAAGCGGAAAGGAGGATTGTTTACGTCGTGTCACATGGTCAGTCGAGCGGGTGTTTGCACTAAGCTAGGATCACGAGTTTTGTGCGTTGGTGAATACGAGTAGCTCCTTAGCAGGCATATCACTGGTACATACTCGTACGACACACAGTTGGCAATTGAACAAGTTGGAATGTAAACATGAAACACTTTTCGTTCGCTCGGCACCACCACTAGCTTGTAATAAATCCCGTCCCCTTGACGGGAGACATAATATCGCCTCTTCCGGAAAGTGCCCACCAAGCCATCTGGCTTAGCCACAGTAGTATCAGTACTAGCTCTGTAGACGCCGTGAGCCGCAATTTGACGTAATATCGGGTTAGCACCAGATGAAACAGCTGTTACGTGAGTTCTGGCTGTAGGGAGCTCGAAAGTGATGGTGGTGCATCACAATTGAGATTCTGGTAGTGGGGGTTGCTTTACCTACTTGTAGCTACTGCTTATATCTCAACCGGCTCAAGACGGGGAGTCTCATATCAAACTCCTTCACAACTTGATCTGACTTGATCTTGCTTTCTGACTTCGTCAGAAGACTCCTTTCAAAGGGGACGAGCATTTGTTTCAATCACTAACAATTCTGATGACAGAGCCCGCCAGACTAAGATACTTCTCATATCGAATCATAGGCAGCATGTCAAGTCAGTCGCTGTGAAGTTCTCAGGCTTGTCTCTATGACGAACTTTTATAAGGCTGTATTCAGCAAAGGTGAACAAGTGATGAATTTCCACTTCTGATTCAGATGATCGCATTATGAAAGTCCAAATGCCTTTCGTGCTCTTACTGTAGCGTACCATCGTTTGCAGTGCTCCTTTCTCAAAACTTGAATGCCAAAAGTGCGAAAGACCTGAAACTCTGGACGTATGAAGAGGTGGGTCGAACACGGTAATTAGATGAGTGTCGAGATTTAAGCGACGTGATAAAGAGTATTTTTCATAGCCCGACATCCCATCCCAATAATACGAGACAAAAATATTGTGCTCGTAACTTCTATCTTGAGAGACAGTCAGACACTCAATGTTTACTGCCCATACTCTCGAGACTGCACCGACATGAGAACGCCTCAAGAGGGAGAGAACAGGTGCTCGTGACTTGAAGCCTCATTTGAGAGGTACAGACAAGGTGCTTGATACTTGAAGTCATTGCAGGTGCATGATGGGTATTACCAGGTAATCGTCTCTACAAGTGGATAGCTTTGACGTTCAATTATTCATAACTAGTTGAAACCAGATTGACAGCGATCGCCAATACAGATCATCCCATTCAACTCAGATTTGTCCCTGGCACAAATAGTGCCCCGTTCATTCGACTCTGAAACAGTATTCTGTCGATCTCGGATAACCTCATTATTAACTCAGTGTCGACGCGATCTGCCGCCTCCCAGCGCGTTGAGATCTGTAATAAGCAGGTACAGTAGCTGGTGTACATTTAGCGGGATCACCAAATACAGTAGCTCGACAGTTTATGAAGTAATAGGATGAAACTGAATAGCAGATGGCGACAATCGCTCACCACACCTCCGACCGGTCAAGTCGCCACGTTGTCTTGTCTCATTTACTTGCCCTCAATATCTCCATGTGAATCCCCCCGCACGACATATGCAGTCTCGAAACGCGTCCATGCGTCAAGCTACAAGCTAAAAGCCAGGCGACAACTCCAAAGTAACCCTTCCTCTTCATCATTCACAACCTCTCAAACATAACCAACATGTCCGACTACATCACCCACAAATACGACCTCTACAGCGAGGGTCTGCGAGACGGCCACCGAGGCGTCAAGATGCGAGCCAAGTTCACTCCCTGGATGGAGTACCGAATGGCCTACGAGGAGGGCATTCAGGAGCGAGAGGAGCACCTGGCTCAGGAGAAGGCCGAGAAGGAGAAGGCCGCCGCCGCCAAGAAGTGAGCGTGCGGGGAAAGTTATTTATTGAATGCCAGAGTGGCACATTTGCCACCCTACGCGCACGACATGACGCGTGTCATGTACGCGTGTCACCTGTCAGGGTGGAGGCAATGGGGCCAATGCTGAATCGTTATGAAGAGCAATTGCTGAATTTTTATATGAAGAGTAATTGATAAGTTTTGCTGAGTTTGTACTTGCGCGGCTGGAGTGTGGCTGGCCTGGATAAGTGGGATGTTGATTGTAGCTTGGGGTTAATGTGGCTCAAGTAATAGCGTTATTTGGTCAAGTAAATTGCAAGTAGAGCTTAACGAGTTGGTATGATTTTGTTCACTAATTTGGTACTGACTACGATTTCACGTGTCTGGAACGACGTGTGTATTGTACTTGTGTCATTAGTGTACTTTCTATAGCTCAGAAATGATCGTGGATTTCTATCTCAGAAATATTACAGAGCTATTTTCTTCAATACATCTAATGAACGGTCTCTACAGGCTTTGACACTTCACTTGTATTCGCAGATGGCTCTCGATCACATTACCAACGTTTCTCCCACCCTTAGTCATCACACCACGTATATCAAGAAAGAGACAGATCTTATACTACGAGTACTCGAACCACCAGCCCAATCACATTCAACACCACTATCTCTCGACTCCGTCCCCCCCACCAGATCAAATCATAATGTTATTGTATATACAAGTTTTATCCTCCTCGGTTGTATGCTCTCTGAGCACTCCTATCACTCAGAACCGACAGCGGAGCTCATAGTATCGACGAGTGAGCTCCAGACCATCATCCTTCCTTCTCCCTCAATCATCCCCCCACTTAGTCGGAAGCATCAGAAGACTCCTGTGCAGCGTACTTTACCGAGGCGTTCTGGACCATCTGGGTGTCGCCAGGAGTGATGCCCTTGTCTCGGAAAATCTGGCCAATCTTGAGGTTGGCAGTGAAGTACTTGGAGACGCACCGGTCGATGCATACGGACTCGCCCTTGTTGATGTCGCCCTCTCCGTACTCGGCGGGGATGCATTTGGACCGGCACGTGTTCATCAGCGAGTCGAACAGCGCCGTCAGTGACTCCATTTCCAGCTCGGCCATCTGCAGCCGGGCGGGATCCACCTCCTGGTTCATTCCCATCGAGTAGAGAGACATTGTGTGTTGTTGTGTTGGGTTGCAAACGGAGCTTTCCTCTTGAGAATCAAAGTCGCCGAAGATATTTCAAAACCTAATGTGAGGTTTGGTGGTGGTGGTAACAAATGAGGAGGTCAGTGTTAGAGGGCATTAGAGGAGGGTTAGGGAAAAGGTGAGAACGAGGTTGGGATGGGAAAGCTGTGAGAATTCGATTGATGATATAAAAGCCAGACTTTTCTGTCCTAACCAACATCTTTAACATACCCTCTCCATGCTCTGATTAGCTCTCCCTATCCTCTCCCAGCTTATTAAACTTCCGAGTCCAATATGGGGGACGTCGTGTCTCAGGGTTGGTGCGACCAATAGACCATCTGGACAAGATAACAGGACACCTCTAATATCGCAATACAAGACTGGTGAATATATGAAAGAAGGGTCACCGTTCAACGACAGGTTGAGAACTGTTATAAGCTACACACAACCGGCATGTTGAGTACAAGTAAGTTCTTGTGATAGTCTGTCGTGTGGAGGCACTATCGCACTACCGGTACCACAGGGACGCAGACACCAGAGATGGGTCAACTGTACGGAGTACTAAAAACACTCATATACTTTCATTGTACTGTCGCTGCAGCCACTACAAATCCCCCCACACCCTACTCCACACTGTCACTTTCAATCTAGTTATCATACATGCTAAGTAGAAACCGCTTAAATAAGAGGTCGCTCGGACTTCCACACGTGGTTGTGCTTGAAGGCCTCGGGGGCAACGGCCTGGTCGACCTGCTTTCGGCCCTGGCCGCCGTTGAGTCGCTGGTCTCGCTCCATCATCTGGGTGTCCCACTGGTCAACGGCGAATCGGTCTCGCACGCCTCCGTTTCGGTAGACGTGGAGAACCTGCATGGCTCCACCTCCAGCGGTGAGGAGCTGAGTTAGTGTGTGTTTGGGGGAAAAGTGACGTCTATAGTGAAGGGATTGAAGAGAGACGGGTCTGAAATTGAGAGTCTCAGCCTGAAAAGAAGAGTGAAATTGATTTCTGAAGATAGAGTAGTCTTTTGACGAAACAGAACAGTGAGGTGATCGAGAATAAATCATTCACACAGTGACAACAACACACTGCCCACTTCGTGTAATACGACACATATCCATCCTCACCAGAAGGCCAATCAACCATACCATGTTATATCCTCCTGAGTTCACCTCATGAAATATAGGCAAGAAAAACCCCATAATGCTCGGACAACCGGTATCACAATCCTTCAATCTCTCGCAGCAGCTGTCGCGGTCACTCTCGCTCCAAATAACTGCTCCATAATCTCTCCTTTCACATTCTCACTGTCGTCTTGAAGTGTCACTTCAGCCTGGTCAAAAGACACGGATAAAGCCACGTGTCACATTGCAATGTCGCCGTCTCGTACTTACACCAAAAATGATACCGTAAGGGAGCAATGCCTCGAAGGGAATAGCCATTTTGTCGTGTGTCTGGTTGTGTGTTAGAAGCTGTGATGTCACTGCAAGCCGAGTTACCCAAATTTTGATTGGTGGGAGGAGCTCCGTCCTAACCCTGACTCTGGAACCTTGTTTAGTAAGCGATGGGTAGAAGGGGGGGATATCAGGACTGCCAAATATAATGGCACGGAGGTGAAAGTCACGTGACAGAAGCTGAAGTGGTGCCATAAGCTCTCAATTAAAACAGCAACCCTCCAGAACATTTATAGATGAAGCTGGCGCGACGTATGTTCACGCTCCTCTTCGTTAAAACACCTAAATCTAGTTGGGAGTCCAATTGAGATGTTACCTCAACTTTTGAGAGCCATCATGATGGGATTATGGTAAGATGAGATCGCGTCTGAAATCACATCTCTTTATATAGAACACATTTTCAGTATCGCTGCTACTCACTTCTACACAGATCTACTTATACAATGATATTTATTTAACATGACCTATCTACGTCCACCTCGACTTGCATCTTACAAGTTGTTGGCGGCCTCATCAACCTCCTCCTGCATCTTGACCTCCACCTCAACCTCAGCCTCAGCCTCGGTCTCGGCCACCTCGTCCACAGCCTGGGGCTTGGGCTCCTCGGGCTGCACGTTGGTCACGGCCTCGACCTCGCCGTCCTCCTTGATCTCGACGGGGGCTCCCAGCTTGGGCTCGGCGGCCTTTTCGGCGGGCTTCTCCTCGAAATCAATCAGGTTGCCCTGGGGGAACTTGTCGGGCTCTTCGCTGGGCGAAGAAATGGACTCGGCAATCTTATCCTTGCCGTTGGCAACCAGCGAAGCCTTCCACTGGCCCACAGACTTCTCCACGTTGCCCTTTCCGTACGACAGAGCAACGACAGCAGCCTCCGAGTGTCGGCCGGTCTTGTTGAGCAGATCGGCGCACTGCTTCACGGCGCCAATGGACCACAGAGCGTTGAAGGCAACGTTGTACTTGCCCGCATCAGCAGCCTTGTCGGCCACCCACTCCATGCCGGCCCGGTTTCCAGTGGCCGAGTACAGCAGCAGCAGAGACTCGACCTCGGCGATGGAAGAGGACTTGAAGCACTTTTCGGCCAAGTCAAAGTTCCAGGCGGCGGTGGCGGCGTCTCCAAGCAGCTTCCATCGGTGGTCCTGGGGCGACCGCTCGGCAATCTCCGAAGCAACCGACAGGTCGTTAAGCGCCAGAGCCAGATCAAACTTGTGCTCGTCGTCGGTGCTCACCTCCAGAGCCAGCTCCTTGAAGCCCTGGGCCTCCAGGAACTTGGCGACCTTGGACAGCTCCTCCTCGGGAATGGCGGGGAGGAAGTCGGACTGCGCCAGCTCCACGTCGCCTCGCAGAACCACCGTCTGGTACTCCACGAGAGGCACCGACAGGCGGTACGACGACACGTTGACGTCCTTGTCACACAGGTAGAATCGCGAGTCCTTGGAGACAAAGCCCAGCAGGTACTTGGCCTTGTCAAAGTGTGCGACGGTGTATGTGACGCCGCCCACCAGGTAGTTGAGCCGGTTGACGGACGACGTGTAGACGAAGCAGTCGAGCAGCCACTCTCCGGATCGCACCGAGTCAGAGATTTCGTGCAGCAGCTCAAACGACTCCTCCACGCCGTCCTCGGGGTCCACGTTCTCGGCCTCGTCCACGGCGTCCTTGTTGTATCGCAGCACGTAGAACGCGTCGGCCGAGGTGATGGCCACCAGCTCGCCCGAGTCGGACCAGTGCACGCCGGTGACGCCCTCCACGTCGATTCGGCGCACCAGCTGGCCCGTCTCCCACGAGTACATGGAGACGAAGCTGTGGCCCTTGACACCGAGCAGGGTGCCGCCGAAGATGCCCTCGACGGAGAAGTTGGGGTCCACGTGGCCCAACGGTCGCTCCTTGAAGTTCTTGTAGACTCGCACGGAGGAGGGAGACTCGAGCACGGCGTACTCACTGGAGTCCTGGGCCCACACAAAGTCCAGACCGGAGCCGTAGGCCTTGTTTCGCCATGCCAGCGCGGTGTAGATGATGTACTCACCGTCGCCGACCACGGCCACGAACCGGCCGTTAGGGGAGTGTCGCAGGAACGTAGGGAAGACCTCGACGGATCCCAGCTCCTTGGGCACCAGGGCCAGCGACTCGCCGTCCTTGGCGTCCTCGCCCTTGACCTGCGCGGAGTACACTTCTCCGTGCTTGCTCCACACCAGCTTGCCGGAGCCGTCCAGCGAGATGGCGGGGTCCTCCTTTCCGAGTCGCAGGACCACGGCGCCGGCATCAAAGCCGACAGCCACGAGGTTGGAGCCCCGCTTGACGCCCACACACCAGGCCCGCTCGTAGCTGTAGTTGAGGGTCTGCTCGAGCTGGTAGGTGTTGGCGTTCCAGACCTTGACGGTGTTGTCTTCGGCACCAGAGATGATGACGGGCAGATCCGGGTGGAACACGGCGAACGACACGTTGTTGGTGTGGCCCTCCATGGTGGCGACGCACGCCTTGGTCTGGTAGTCCCACACCTTGACCGTCTTGTCGTCCGACGATGTGATGAGGTAGGGCTTGTCGGCTCCCGGGTAGTACTCGACGAAGTTGACGCCAGCAGTAGCGTGGGCCTCGAGAGTGAAGTTGGGCCGCGACACGGTCGACGCGCCCGACAGCGACCACACCTTGACGGTTCGGTCCAGACACGCCGACGCAAATGTGTTGGTGTCCTTGGGGTTGAAGGCCACGTACATGATGTAGTGGCTGTGGCCCAGGTACTGTCGCTCCATGGTCCAGTTGGTGTCCCAGTTCCACAGGCGGATCGACATATCGTCGCCGGCGGTCAGCACGTAAGGAAGCGTCGGGTGGACGGTGATGACACGAATGTAGTCGGGGTGGGCCTCAAACTGGGCCTCCTTGGCGCCCGTGTTGTAGTTGAAGACTCGCACGATGAAATCGTCGGAGCCAACAATGATCCAGTTTTTTCGGGCGATGAATCGGCCCGCTCGGAGCGGCACATCGGCCACCTCGATGCTCTTGACCACCGTCTGTGTCTCGTAGTTCCAGATCTGGGCCACTCCCGAGTACAGAGTGGTGAGTAACCAGGGCTCCGCGGGGTGGAAATCGATTCCCTTGACTCGGTCGGACCGGGTCTGCGAGTGTCGCTGCGTTAGTGGCTGTTTTCGGGGCCTGAATCGCTCAATTACTCACCTTGATTTCGAGCTTCATGGTGTAGTGCTACGCAGAGTGCAATAGAGAGTTTCATACGTGTACTTCTAGTGTTCGGTAGGGTAACCTGAGGAGGATGGAGGGGGGGATTGAACGGTACGGTATGAATATCTGTAGAGACAAAAAATACACAATTGTGCTGTTATCGGTGTGGACAACATCTATAAATATATTTCCCGTAATTCCACCACCACTATGGACCATTTTTCAACCCCTTCAACACCTCGCTAACGATCTCACACCACTAAATGTACACGTAATGTCCCAACACTCTGGCTCGCTCACTGTGCTGATGGACGACACACTTTTACCTTGGTGCTGCACGATTTTGGCTTCCGTTTTACGTGTCAGCCAAAATTCATATTGGATAGGAGACACAGCACAGCAAAGCACCGTGAATAGTGTGAGGGAGTGAGAGGTGTAGTTGTTTAACAGCAGCGTAGCAGACCCATATGTATTGATTTCCGGCTTCTATCCTTGCTCCCAAACCCCCACTCCTACTCCAAGTGTCAGCCCCACCCTAGACTCGATGCACGTGAAGCCAGCTTAACCTTTTTGCTACATTCCACCTCACTCATCAACTTATCATCACACGTTGTCCTACTTCTTCAACTACTAATCATGTGGATTGTCAACTGGTGTGAGTATGGATGGATTGCGGGACTTCTGATTGGTCATCTGCGTTTGTGCAACCGCTACACAGACGCAAATGAGCGAGTGAAAAAGAAATCAGATCAGTGGCGATACACGACACGAAAAGCGAAAAGCTCAACAGTTACAAGGGTGTTGAAACGGGCGTGATTTCGATCCAGCACAACGGAGACGATGTGGTGGGTGAGTCGGGGGAATGAAATCGGTGAATAACCCGTTTTTGCCACTGTCACACTCCCCATGTTGCTGTTTGATTGCATTGCCAGGGTTGCTAAGCCCCTGAAGGTGGTGTGCCGAGGTGCAACCAAACAGCATTGCCAACGTTGCCATTGTTGTCGCTAAGTCACTACTGTCGAAACTGCCTCACCACCCAAAACGAGCGTAGTGAGTTTTGGTCTCTTTTGCTAACCCAGTCTACGACGTTCTGTCCTCTCTTGGACTATGGAACAAGAACGCCAAGCTGCTCTTCCTGGGTCTCGATAACGCCGGCAAGACCACCCTGCTGCACATGCTCAAGAACGACCGAATGGCCGTGTCCAACCCCACCGTGCACCCCACCTCCGAGGAGCTGTCCATCGGCAACTGCAAATTCACAACCTTCGATCTCGGTGGACATATCCAGGCCCGACGAGTGTGGAAGGACTACTTCCCCGAGGTCAACGGCATTGTCTTCCTCGTCGACGTTGCCGACCCCACCCGGTTCGCCGAGTCCAAGGCCGAGCTCGACTCTCTGCTTGCCATTGAGCAGCTCAAGACTGTGCCCTTCCTGATTCTGGGCAACAAGATCGACATGCCCCAGGCCGTGTCCGAGCTCGAGCTCAAGGACGCCCTTGGACTGTACCAGACCACCGGCAAGGGCAAGGTGCCTCTTGACGGCAACATCCGACCCATCGAGCTCTTCATGTGCTCCATTGTCATGCGACAGGGCTACGGCGATGGTATTCGATGGCTGTCTCAGTATGTTTAGAGGGAATAAATTATTGTATTCGCCATGAGCGTAGCCATGCGTAGCAAATGGCCTGTGAGCGACCAATCCCCACCCAGCCTTGTGCTAGTCGTGGAACCATTTACTGTAGCGGTCTCAGCTTGTAATTAGAGATGTGGGCGTTTGAAGTGAACGAGCGATGCACCGACCTTTTCCGTACAATGTCGTAATCTACAGACCTGTAATGATACCGCCCTCAGCTGCATCCACTTGTGTCGAACACCAGTGTCCATCTATTGCTGTATCTGATTATCGGCCTTTCAATCCACTGTCTCACTTCTGTCAAATTGATGCTTTTCTGTCGGCCGACACATGACTGATAAAACAGATCAGTGTCTCATTATCCGAGACCCCGTGGATATTGGATTTCTGTAGTTGAGGATGTCGACCGACGATATCACGGGTTTCAAGCAGGGTCAAGTTGCAGCTATGGATCAGTTGATCCCTACGCGCTTTTGTTGAAGACATGGGCTGTATATCTCGTCTATCTTCAACCAAACTCCAGTACATTTTGTACAGCCCATGTGAAGATGAGGATCATTAGACATCTCAATATTTCGTTGGCCTAGCTGAATTCTGCAGCACACATTGGTCCACGAACTACAAGATGATCAACCATTCAGTTTCAGCCTTATTTCAGCCTTGTGACTTGGTCATTGATGATTCAACAAAGAGTGTCATGAACCACTGACCAGACGTCTTCTGACTGAGCTAACCTCTGAGTGGCACTATTAACTGAGACAAAAGAAAATACAATCATGGGACTGCAGGCCTACTTACAATAGCTTTTTGGATCTTGGTGAGGGCTGTGTTTCTCAGTTCTTGATGTGGGCTGTATGTACTTGTAGAGGTTCGGTAAATAGCGAAATGCGCTCGTCCTCATTTCACTGAGTGCATTTGAGCTTTAGGCTCCCCTACAGCTTCACTATAAACATCTCCTTTCAGTAATTCCTGTACGCGCTGGCTCCAGTCTACTAAAATCACCTGGTCAAAACATACAATAATAACATAATCTATCAAACCGTCTACTTTCGTCGCTTGTTGGCTCCATGGTCTCCTCCCTGGGTGGCTCCTCGCTTCTTGTTGTGCTGGAAGAACTCCTTCTTCTTGGTCTTCTCTCGCTCCAGCCGCTCCTCCTCGGCAGTGGCCTTCTTCTTCTCGTAGGCGTCGTGCTGCGCGGTCCACTTCTCCTTGGCCCGCTTCTCCTTGTCGTTTCGGATCGTGATGACCTTCTTGAGCAGGTCTCGGGCCTTCTGCTCCTCCTCAGACAGAACAACAGCCCGCTTCTGCAGGTAGTAGTCTCGCTTCTTGGGGTCGGCCACGTTCTTGGGTTGGGCCGCAAACGGCAGACCGGACTGGATGGCTCGAGGCACCTTGAGGGGCTGGAAGAACCGCTCCTTTCGCTCAATCTTGTTGTACTTGGAGTTCTCCAACAGAGGCGTCTCAATGCCCTCCTCGGCTCGAACCTGGCCAGTGAGTCGCATACCGGCCCAGTTGGCCTTATCCTGAAGCAGCAGAGATGTAACAGGGTTGTAGAACTTTCGAGGCTGGATGGGGTACCAGGTCTTGAGGAAGACAATGTCGGACATGAGAATCTTGTCTTCAAAGGTGGCTCGGAACTGGCCCTCGGGGGAAGCCAGGGCTCGCTTGATGTGGCCTCGAATGCCGGAAACGGTCTTGATCTGAGCACCCTCAAACTTGGCCACCTCCAGCGACGAGTTGAACATGTCCTTAATGAAGGCCGTGTTCTTGAACACCTTGGCGGGATGACCGACCAGCTTGAGCTTCTTGACAATCTCCACCGAGGCGTCCACCTCCAGAACGGTTCCGGTGGCAGCGATTCGGAACGCTCCAGTCTTGTTGGCAGAAGCCACGGCAGGAACGGCACAGAAACCGGTGTTGGGGGACACCAGGGGACCGTAGAAGGTGCCGAAACAATGCATGTGCTCGGGGGTGTACTTGAGCAGTCGGTTTCGGGTTCGCGAGTCCGAAGTCGAGTACAGAGGAATGGTCTGGAACCGTCTCCAGCCCAGCGACACCACCAGCGGGTCGTTGGACTTGAGCACCTTCTTGTGCCATCGGTGTCGCTTGATTCGCACCTGCGAGAATCCAAACTGGTCCTCGTTGGCCAGCAGACCGCCCACCAGCACGGGGAACGAGGGGTCAAAGTGCTGGATGAACTCGCAGGGCACTCCCTCAAACACCAGACGCAGATAGGTGCCTGCTCGGAAACCCTCGATTCGGTCCCGCGTGTGCTGGTCCATCTCCTTGTACTCGGCCTCGTTGATTTCGAGCTGCTTGGCAATCTTGGCCTTCTCGAGATCGTACCACGACGTCTCCTCGCCGTCCTCGGGGTCCTCGGCGCCAAACTCTCGGTCGTCGCCCTGTTCCTGCTCAAACTGCTTCTTGAGCTTGGCCTTCTTGGCGGCGTTGGCTTCTCGCTGCTGAGCAAGAGACATGGCAGCGGGCTCTTTCTCGTTCTCAGAGTCGTCCTCATCTTCATCGTCTTCACCGTCCTCATCCTCGTCATCATCATCTCCACCCTTCTTGCCACCGACAAACTTCTCTCCAGTCTCCATGTCTTCAAAGTCAGAGTACACCTCGTCGTCATCACCTTCTCCTCCCTCTCCGTCCTCGTCCTTGTCCTGGATCACGTTTCCGTCCTTGTCGAAAACGGCGGTGATGAACCGATCAGAGAGTCCAGCAATGGCCTCCTGGGTCCACGACTCGAGACAGTCGCCATAAATGGGCACGGAAGAGTCCAGACCGGTGTTGTCGACAAAGTCGGCCCGCTTGAGGAACTCCTCGTCGTCGGCCTCAATATCCTCCTCCTCCTCCTCAAAGTCGCCCTTCCACTTGGCAATGGCGTCCGACGGAGTCACGTCGTCCTGGTACAGCACCCGGTTGATATCCCAGCTCTTGCGGGTCTGCTTCTTGAACTTGGAAGCACCGTCCAGAGCCTGCGATCGCAGCTGGGACAGCTCGTCCTCGTCCATTCCAAGCTCCAGGTCCGAGTCAGACTCCTGAAAATCGTACTCCTCGTCCTGCTCCTCTTCCTCTCCCTCTTCCTCTTCGTCTCCAATCTCGGTGATCTTTCCGGTGGCTCGTCCAGATCGCATTCCAGTTCGTCCGTGGTCGCCGTTGTCCTCCTCGTCGTCGTCAATGTCGTCCTCCAGAGCGTCGTCGAACTCCTTGTCGTTGAAGAGTCGGAATACCCGCTCAGTCTCGCCCAGACCGTGCTTGGCAGACTGCAGAGAAGTCACCATCTGCTCTCCCAGACCCTTCTCTTGGCCGGGAACAAACGACTTGGAACCCACGTCAATGTACACGGCGTCCTTGTCCATCAACACTCCGCCGACATCGGACATGGGGGCGTAGATGGACTTTTGCTTCTCGTCGAGACGTCGCTTTCGCTTGGCTCCAGCTGAAATAGCAGCCTCCTCGGCCATCTTGACAGCATAAGGAGTGGGACAGGGGTCGGGAAGACGCTCGGCCTCCTTGACAACGAGATCGCCGATACCGGGAACGTGCACCTTGGCATTCACATAAGGAAGAGGCGTTCCGTGCACCCAGCCATACAGAGTCACCTTTCTGTCCACCTTGGGGTTCTTCTCGATCAGAGAGGGATGGGTAATGTCAACGACTCGGTCGGCAAGCAGATACGGATGCTCGTTTCGCCACTTGAGCGGCCGGAACTTCATAATGTTGATGAACCGGCACAGGTTGAGAATCTCTCGATCGGGGTACCGGCCGTTGATGACACCTGAAAGGTAGAAGAGCTTGGCTCCGGCGTACACCTCGGTCCAGAACCGGGTCTTGAGCCGCTTTTTCGACGCCCGCATCGTGGCCGGGTTCTTGAACAGATCCAGATGGGTGGTGACTCCCAGAATTCGGGGGAATCCGTGGGGGGACAGAATGTTGAGAAACTCCATGGTCTCCATCTCGAAACCAAAGTTGCCGTCCATGACCAGCAGCACCAGGTCCGCAATTTTCGCCACGTCAATCATGCTGCTCAGATCGTTGTTGCACTCCAGAAACGTGAGTCGACGTCGCTTACCGGACACCACGGTGATAGGTCCCCGGATGTCGTTGAGCGTCTGCTTGGTGTATCGACGCACCAGCGACTTGATGAGAGTAGTTTTTCCGGTTCCGGGAGGACCCACAACCGCCACAATGACGGGCGGAGGATCCTCGGTCGTTCGGTCGACCATGGGAGCGTGGTATCGCTTCTCCTTGTGGTCATGGGATCGTCGGGCCTGACGGTCGAGTTTGCCTGGGTTGGCGACGGCAAACGCCTTGGCGTTGAAGCCGTTGGCGTGAAGCTTGGCCTTGGCCATCTTAGTCTTGTCCCGGACCGTCCGATGCTCCTTGTTGCTTTGTTCTTCGGCGCCCATCGTGTGTCTTGTGGAAGAGTTGGAGCTCAAGGTTTCAGCTCCCGATATTTTTTTTGGTCGTGCATGAACTTTATTAGGAGAGGTGGAAGAGTTGTGGGTTAGGGTGAGGGTGGTTGTTGGAGGTGGCAAAGAGTGTGGACGTTGTTGGGGGCTAGAAGTCGATTTAAAATGGGACTACAATCCGATCAAGCCAGTCTCGGTGTCAATCGTACTAATACTGACCGACTTGCATGCTCCGTTCTGCATGAAGTCCCCGCCCAAGCTAACTACGATAAGCTCCATAGTTGGTGTCGTCAACTAACTGCTATCGATGCCTTAATGTCCCAGCCATACTTTTCGTACTTTCACAGCGTCCTTCCATGGGAGTGTTAGAGACGGATTTCTGACGATTTAAAAGCATTTATGGTGTCTAAAATGCTCCATAATCAATTATAGCACTTCAAATTACCCATACTTACTCTGTGGCACATTCTGGTCACCACCTCCCTCACACCCCCACCGTTACCCTACCTTCACTTCCACCCACCTAGTAAAGTTCCACAGTGCACCAAAAAAATCCAAGCATCACCATCTCCCCACCACTAGACACACACCATGGTGCAAATCAACGAAATCAAAAGCAATTCGCGAGACACCCGCACGGCCGCGCACACACACATCCGGGGTCTCGGGCTCAACGAAATGGGCGTCGCCAAACCCATCGATGCCGGCTTTGTGGGCCAAACCGAGGCTCGAGAGGCCCTTGGACTGGTGGTGGATCTGATTCGAGCCAGCAAGATGAGTGGCCGAGGAATCCTGCTTGCCGGCGGTCCCGGAACCGGTAAGACTGCTCTGGCGCTGGCTGTGTCTCAGGAGCTGGGCCCCAAGGTCCCCTTTTGTCCCATTGTGGGCTCTGAGATCTACTCGGCAGAGGTCAAGAAGACGGCGGCTCTGATGGAGAACTTCCGACGGGCCATTGGACTGCGAATCAAGGAGACGAAGGACATCTACGAGGGTGAGGTGACGGAGCTGACGCCCGAGGAGGCCGAGGATCCTCTGGGGGGTTATGGTAAGACGATTCGATCGGTGGTGGTGGGTCTCAAGAGTTACAGAGGCACCAAGCAGCTGCGGCTGGACCCCAAGATCTACGAGTCGATCCAGAAGGAGCGTGTTGCCGTGGGCGATGTGATTTACATCGAGGCCAACACTGGAGCCGTCAAGCGGGTGGGCCGTTCGGACGCCTATGCTACCGAGTTTGATCTCGAGACGGAGGAGTATGTTCCCCTGCCCAAGGGAGAGGTGCACAAGAAGAAGGAGATTGTGCAGGACGTGACGCTGCACGATCTGGACGTGGCCAACGCGCGACCCCAGGGAGGCCAGGACGTCATGTCGATGATGGGCTCGCTGATGAAGCCCAAAAAGACGGAAATCACCGACAAGCTGCGTGAGGAGGTCAACAAAAAGGTGCAGAGCTACATTGACCAGGGCGTGGCCGAGCTGGTGCCCGGAGTGCTGTTTATCGACGAGGTCAACATGCTGGACGTCGAGTGTTTCACCTACCTCAACCGGGCTCTGGAGTCGTCCATCTCGCCCATTGTCATTCTGGCGTCCAACCGAGGAATGTGTCGAGTGCGTGGCGTCGACGATGACGTGTCCCCCCACGGCATCACCACCGATCTGCTCGACCGGCTTCTTATTGTGCGCACTCTGCCGTACTCTCTGGACGAGATCAAGACGATTATCCAGAAGCGAGCGGTCGTGGAGCAGCAGCAAATCTCCGAGGACGCTCTGGACGCGCTTGCTCAGCATGGAGCTCGAACGTCGCTGCGATACGGCCTGCAGCTGCTGTCGCCCGCAGGCGTGCTGGCCAAGAGCGAGGGCCGAGACGTGGTGGAGGTCAAGGACGTGGAGGAGTGCGAGTCGCTATTCCTGGACGCAACGAGATCCAAGGGACGGTTTACGGATAAGTTTCTGTAATCCAAGAGTGGATGCTGAGCTATAGATAGCCACCGAGAATGGTTGTTAACGTGGGGACGTTTTGTATTATGTATTGAATGGATATTTGGATATATGAGGGAGAGGGGTGGTGTATCGATGGTGTCAGAAGGATATACTGGTACCGGTACGAGTACCAGTACATGTATAGAAGTGATGTCTCTACTGCGACAGTAAGCAGAGAGAGCGTGTAAGATAGTGTAAAGCACCACACACTGGGCATGTAAACAGGAAAAGTGAGTGGTGAAATTTGTAACATTTCACTTGTGTCGCATTTGTGACTTCGGAAATGTACACTAATAGCAGCCCTTTGGTATGCTTGGATAGAAGTACTCACAAGTGTTTCTATGGGAGTCCGTGTGGAAGGGCTTTAGCGCACCACCATATCAACCTGATTACTAAGACAAGTGGTAATGTAAACTACACCATTCGGTTCAGAATTTCTCGCTGATTTGTATGATATAATGTAGACACTTTTTTCACTCCAAACTGTCGCCACTGCTGGACCTTCATTCACCGCTCTTCAGTCTAGTTCCCTGTATGCATATTAGAGCACCACCATATTGGCTCATTTACGGAATCTGATGGCGATAAAAATATCACCAATTTGATAGCAATTTCCCGGTGATTAGAATGATACGAAAATAACCACGATTCCCTACACAGAATTATTTCCAGAGATCATCACCAAAAACACCCTTCAGTCTTGCTGCATCTGCAAACTCCCACTCATTCTCCAAGTCAACTTGCAGTCAACTTTCAACCTCTTTTTTTAAGGTGAAATTTCATTACTCCCAAAGGGGACGTAGAAGAGTGAACATGTCGGTCCAGGACCTCGATGGAATAATATTTCGACGGGAAAAAACCACTCATCCCATAATAACCCCATTTTAAACACTTCTGTCTCCTCAGAATCTCTCCAATCTCTCCCCAACCCTCCGAAATCACCTCACCTCCTCCTCTCCCCCAACCCTAACCATAACTCTATGGGGCCCAAAAATTTCACATCAACCACCACACCCTCACAAACACAACCAACATGTCCGATATCAATTTCATGGTTGTCGACGGCTCTCTGGCCGATCTGGTGGCCGAGCTGACCGCGTACATCGAGACTCTGGGCTGCGACGAGCTGGAGGCCAACTGCCAGCGAGCTCTGGCTGCTGGCGAGGAGCCCAAGGTGTTTGAGCTGATTACTCAGCAGCTCTCTCTGCTCAACAAGTCGTCCGAGCAGCAGTTTGAGGCCGTGTGGCAGCTTGCTCTGCACGTCTTTTCCTTCTCCGAGTCCTTCGAGTGGGTTGACGCCGTTCTCAAGGCTCTTTCTGGCCACAGCAACCTGCCTCGATCGTTCAACGGTCCCGCAGCAGCCGGTCAGGCTGTTGTGGCCGTCCAGGCTTCGCTGTTCAACATGCTGAGCGCCTCGCACGACGACGCGCTGCTGGCAAACACCCTTCTGGCTGCTCTGGCCACTGCCGAGGAGACTGGAAACCTGCATGTGCTTGCTGGCCAGCTCAAGTCCGACCAGACGGTGGGCTGGATCAACACGTGGCAGATTGACGCCGGCGTGCGTGACTCGCTCATTGCCAAGATCTACAGCGCCCTGGTGCAGCTGGACGAGCCCGCCAAGGCTCTCGCCCTGCTGGTCTCCGCCGTCGCCAACACCCAGACCTCCACTTTCCCCATGACGTGCAAGCTGGTGCAGCAGGCGCTCAAGTCGGACCACGTGTACGACTTTGGAGCCATTCTGGCGCTGGAGCCCGTGGCCGAGCTCAAGACCACGGAACAGCGACTGTTCGAGCTGCTGACCACTGTGGCCTCCGGAGACGTGGCTAAGATGCAGTCTCTGGCTGCCGGAGACGCCAAGAGCCTCATTGAGGACAACGAGTTTGACGCCGAGAGCCTGCTGGCCAAGACGCGGGTGATTGCGCTCGCCAACCTGGCTTCTCAGGCCCCCGAGCTCGAGTACGCCGCCATCGCCAAGACCCTGGACGTGTCTGCAGACACGGTGGAGCTGTGGGTGATCGACACGATCCGAGCGGGGCTCGTGGAGGGCCGTCTGAGCCAGACCAAGCAGTCGTTTGCAGTGCACCGGGCCCAGAAGAGCAGCCCCATGGACAAGGCGGACTGGGAGGACATTAGCCAGCGGCTGGACGTGTGGAAGAAGAGCATCTCCGACGTGCTGCACGTGGTCAAGCAGGCCCGTGAGAACGCCAACGCGCAGAAGCGTAAGATTGCGGCCTAGGGGTAAAAATAGATGATATGGTTGATTGTATGAGGAGATTGTAGGGTGGAGTGCCAACGTGGCCGACTACCTGGTAGTGAGAGGGTGTAGTGCAGAGTGTAGTGCAGATACAGTGCTTAGTAGTGCTGGTGTAGTTCAGGAGATTAGAGGACATGAGGATGTTTCACAAGAGTGATTTTGTTGCAGCCAGAGTGGTTCCTTGCGGTATACATGTTAAGTAATCATTTGGATGTAGAGTCAGTTACGCGTGCTTGATTGTACTGAACAAATGAAACGTGTGTGCATTGTCCCTGTATGATGAATTCAGGCGTGTTGACTCGATATGTACCGATTAGCAGTGGCGATACATCAACAGCTGTAGCATGGCTATCCACTGAAAGTCATCACAGCAAGAACCACATCATAACGGCCCGAAGCAGCCATCTTTGCTCATGCCAATGACCCTTAAGATAATTGCACGTAGGGATTCCATACTGTGGGCACCTTTAGAGCAAATGATATATACAAGTAATTACTCGTACCACGAATATCAGTCAATTAATTAGTTGAATAAGTTTCCTTTACAAAAACTGAAATAAGTAATAAGTGTAAAACTCGCCCCGGCTCGCCTGCTTAATGTCCACTTTGTAGAAGTCGTACGAGTTGGGGTCGTTCCACTCAGCCAAAGGAGCGTACTCACTGTCGGCCTCAAGCATATCCTTGTACTTGGTTTCCTGGTCGAGAAGATAATCCACTTTGAAAGCCAGTACGTAAGACCCCAACAAAAGAGCCACGGGAATAGGAGCGAGCACCCAAGCACTCTTCACCAGTGTGGTTATCATAGTAGGCAAAATGGTGACGAGCAGAGCCAGGGTTTTGCCCTTAGAGTAGATATCCAGGTACTTGTTTTTGGGCATCCAGTTGGAGATGAAGTAAGCCTCCGACCACTTGATTTCGTTGACCAGCACTGAGTTGGCGAAAATCGCAATCATGACCAAAGCATACTTGTCGACAACAAAAAAGAGGTACGCTCCCAGACCCACCAGGACGGTGGATAAAGCCAAGATGATGGCTGTGAACCGGTAAGGAGACAGCTTCCAGCTTTGCAATTTGGCGGCAGAAACCCTGGGTTTGACCCACAGAGGTCCGATTCCAACAGCCAAGTATCCCACGGCTTCCATCACTTTCATTCCCTTGTCGAAATGTGTACTGGCGTCTTTCATGTGCATGGTGAGGGTGAAGGTCACACATAATGCGACCAGCATCTGCCGAAGACTCATTGTAGCCCAGTTGGCTGAAATTGCGACTCCAATGAGTGGTTCCGCGTTTGTAGAAATGTCTTCCGTGTTTTCGTCTGGGTCAGCCATCCTTGAGTGATTGGAGAGGAAGGAGAGATGTCTATGTCCAAGTCTTTGTTGATCATGCGGCGTCAACCAAAAAATAGGTTAAGCCGTGGCGTGGGGACGATAAAGGTGTATACGGATATGAGAGTAGAAATTTAGTGTCTGGCTTGATGTTCGCTTTCAGACCTGCCACACTCGTGTCTTTCGAAAGCTCGTTTATCCCTTTCATTCATTCTCGGTTATTCAGGCGAGTCTTGGCTGCATACACGGCTCTTGACAATGCACTCCACCATCGATATTGGGTTTAAGAGGTCGCCCACTTTGGGATGCAACAGGGGTTTGAGTTGGGCATCTGCAAGGTGACGTAGAAGGGAGGTTGCATCGAATACTTGTACGAGCCAGGTAACGAAGGTCTACTACTGTAGGTCTATTTCTCAGAGAGTTGTGGTCAACAAACAAGGAGTGCGATTAGACTACTGTAGGCACTCTACGAGAAATAGACTGTCCGTTATCATACCACTCTAATTATTGCGAAAGCTGACTTTATGTTGTGAAAGGCCCTTCTCACTGTGTGGAATACATTGTACTCAGATTCGTACCCAGGTCTCTATCTTGACAAAATGGGGAGTACTTATCGGAAAAACCAATCACTGTCAAATACCGTGGTTGCCTCACAATATAATCTGATATTTCTCATCAATCGAACACAGCCTTTTAAGCAGCCAGTGTGTTGAAACTTTCAGACCATTGAAAGTCTCTGGAATCGAGTTCTTGAATGCTGAGCATTTTACCATGGAAAATACATCGTTGGAGTGGGAATTCACTGCTGGTAAAGAAAATCAATCTCTTAGCTCACTTTGAGTTGTTTTGACTGGCTTTGGTTTTCTCCTTGTACACTCCATTGCCAATACTCTTGATTGAATGTGTACTAGCTAATTATAGTAGGTGTACGGTAAGACTGTATAATCGTAATTAAGGCCCTGTTCATCTGATTTGTGAAGAAAAAATTCCTACTGCGACATTATCATTCAGGTTGCTCCGGAGCTCGAGCACTATACTGCTTATTTTGTTCCGCTGTGAGATCAACAAAATGTCAACTAATGAGTAATATTTCCTCAACTATAAGTCAACTGCAGCACCTCATGCAGTCAGGTTCTTGCCCCAGATTACTTCTCATAACAGAGCTCCCAAAACAGCAAAGCAAGCTTAGACATCACTGAAGAGTCCAATCAAAACACGTTTGCGAGGGGAAAACCCTCGAGGAAAAAAAACCCGGATCTACGAGACCACGACTGGTATATTCAGTCCACTGAGATCCCCAATTTCCCACCAACCGGGTTCACTCCTACTCCCTCAAAACCGCAACCGAATAAACTCCCAACATGCATATCGATCCTTGCATCACCCCACTCAACCCGGCTCTCTCTCTCTATCTCAACACATGCTCAAAACGGCCGTCAGAATGTCCCGAGTCTCCGAATTAGCACACAATTACAACCAGGTCAAGACCGCCGTGTCGGCCTTGTCTCCCTCCGCTCGACTTGTCTGCGTCTCGAAATACAAGCCTGCCAGCGACATTCAGGCCGTCTATGATCTCGGACAGCGTCATTTCGGTGAGAACTACGTCCAGGAGCTCATGGAGAAGGTCGCAAGTCTGCCGCAGGAGATCCAGTGGCACTTCATCGGCTCGCTGCAGTCCAACAAGTGCGCCCAGCTCGCCAAGAACATCCCCAACCTGTGGGTGGAGACGGTGGACGGCGAAAAGAAGGCCAAGAAGCTCAACGACGCCCGGGAGCAGAGCGAGTACAAGGACTCGGCGCCCGTGCACGTGTTTGTGCAGGTCAACACCTCCGGCGAGGCCCAAAAGTCCGGAATGGACCCCGAAGACGTCCCCAAGACGGTCGAGTACATTCTCAAGGAGTGTCCGCAGCTCAAGCTCGCAGGACTCATGACCATTGGCTCGATCGAGCAGTCCAAGGGCTCCGAGGAGAACAAGGATTTCGCCACGCTGGTCCAGATTCGAGACTCAATTGAGCAGGCTCTGGATATTAGCGGGTTGGAGCTGTCCATGGGCATGTCTTCGGACTTTGAGGAGGCTATTAAACAGGGATCGACCAATGTGCGAATTGGATCCACGATTTTTGGTGGACGAGTGAGCAAGGAAGAGGCGAAGGCGGCGTGAACATGAGCGAAGCGAATGTTTACGCTTTGTGGTGTCTAATAACCGAGTTTAGCTTACTTCTCTACAGCACAGCACTGTGCCGTACTCGCCATATGCCCCCTCCTTTCTGATGTATATAGATCAATTGATTGAATTAGACGTAATGTTGGATGTTGAATTGGTTCTTCATAGCAAGGTGACAGCTCAGACTGTGAAAGCAGAAACGTTCAGGAGGATGAGATTCATTGTCGTAGAGCTTCCATTAGTTGTAAGCACTTTACCTGAAAACGTCGACCGGTATATACCATAAGCTGTTCTCATTGATCTGATCCACTTTTCAACCAACTTCGCGGGCACGCTTAGTACACCTCCACGGAGTCTTCGTTCGAGATACACCACCGTGAGTTCTTCTGGAACAAGGCAGGCCACTGAGACTGACAAATATACGGTCCTGAAAAATACACAGTACGCCTACATAATGGAGAGGGGGTCCATCTACAACAGGTTCACTCAGGCGGCAAGCTGCTCTTGTTCGAGTCCGTTCAAAGCCGCTACGCGACTTTTCACTGCCGTATTCCATCTCATATCAATTATCTATAATGCATTCCTTCCAGTATAACCTCATCGTTAAATAATATCTCCGTAAGTTCCGCCGTAGTTATCGGTGGTGGTTCTAGCATTCCGCGCCTTGAGCTTCTTGCCCTTGAAATGCTTCTTGGTGCCCTGGGCTGCGCCTCGCTGGTGGAAGGGCGTGCTCAAGTTGCCGCCCGACGAGTTCTTGGCAAAGTAGTCGGCGTCCAGATGCTCGCCCAGTGACGAGAAACCCTTGCCGCCAAATCCGCCGTCTCGAGTGGCGTGCTGCGAGAACGACAGCTTGTCAATGTCTCGCTCGAGGTCGAAATCCTCCCGGGCAATGCCAGAGTGCACAGCGGCATCGAGCAGCTGCTTCTGACGCGAGGGGGGAAGCTGCTGCAGAGTGTAGAGACCCTTGTTGAACAGAATGCCGGCATCATCGTCGTCCAGATCCTCTCGGTAGTCCGGAGGAGGATGACAGTAGAGCAGCTTTCCGTTCACGTAGTCCTTGAGCACGTATCGGGCTGCTCGGGACTCGTCGGGGTTGCCCTGAGAGGCTCCTCGCATGTATCCTCGAGCCTTGGCGTAGGCAACCAGGAACTCGGTGGCTGTAGGGTAACCGAGACCTCCCTCGTCGACAGGACGGGTGTAGATTTTGATTCCGTAGACGGACTCGAGGAAGTACTTGGGCACTCGTCGAGACACCAGGGTGGCGGGTCCGGTGAACTCTCGCAGCTGGTCAATGGGCAGCACACCGTTACACACGAGCTCTCCGTTGGTGTTACCGAAGTTGGGGAACACCAGACCGGGACAATCGCACAGCATCACCTTGGGCGACAGCAGAATGGTCTGGAAGTGCTTAGTCTTTCCGGGAGTAGCCGAGACAGACACCTTGTTGGAGCCCACCAGAGCGTTGATGGTCGACGACTTACCGACGTTGGGGTATCCGACCAGACCAATGTTCAGACGGGGCTCCTGGCCAATAGGCGAGGGCTGCATGGGAGCGGGAGCCTCGGCCAGGAAAAGCTGCTCCAGCTGGTCCACAGACAGAATGGACGTGGGGGTGGCCATGACGGAGTAGTGCATGTTCTCGGTATCGGGTTTGGACTCGTCGGTGGCTTTAGCCACTTCGTGGGCGTCAGCGGGAATCTCAGAAACGGAGACATCCTGAATCTCAGTAGCTGAAGGCTCTTCGTCTTCCTCGTCATCCTCGTCATCTTCCTCATCTTCAGACTCCTCCTCAACCTCCTCCTTGGGCATGTATTGAGCCAGTTCTCGCTCAAGGGCAGAGACCTCGTCGTCGGAGTCGTCGTCCAGCGTCTTGGACGGCTTCTTGATCTCCTGGGCCTCCTCTTGAGCCTCCAGGGCCTCCAGCTCCTCCTTGGCCTTGGTGGCGGAGAAAAAGGCGTACCGGATGCCGTGCTTCTTGAAGTAGTCGGCCCAGACTTGTCGCTGCTCTTCGGTCATCAGATCGGCCTTGTTGACCAGCAGCAGGTTTCGCTTACGGGGGTCAATCTCCTTGACGTAGAGCTCAAGATCCTCGGACCGGAACTGCAGCGGGTTTCGGCCGTCGACAATCTGCACCACCAGATCGGACCGCTCGCACACTCGCCACAGCTGCCGCCACACCTCAATGTTTCGCTCGAACGGCGTCAGCAGCAGATCCTGGTTCTCCTGCAGCTCCGCGAGACTTCGTCGCCACTTCAGGAAAGCCTCCTTCTCCTCTCGATCCAGCTGAGTGCCCGTGGTATCCTCTCCCCAACCGGGTCGTCGGGGAACCGTCAGCTTGCCGACGTTCTCCAGCTGCTTCTCTCGCAGCCGCTCGGCCTCGGCCTTGGTCAAAAGATAGGGGTTGGAGTTGTCGTGGGTGTTGATGATGGTGGTGTGGGCCCGTCGCTCGGCGGTGAAATCGGTGTCGGCAAGCTCAGCAGTAGCCAGAAACTCGTCCAGCGCCTTTTCCTGCGTCACGGACCGCAGCTTGACCCAGCCGGCCTCCTTGTTCTCCTCGGTTGTGTATCGGGTCTCTCCAGCGTCGGTCACGTAGACCTTGCCCTCCTTGGCCTTTCTGTTCATGAGCGTCTTACCCAGACCGGTGCCGTTGGGGGCCTTCTTTTTGTGGTAGTTGGGCTTGGGGCCCGAAGGGGGACCCTTGGGCTTGGCAATATCGGAATGCAGGGGGATTTTGTTCATGGTCGCAAAATCGGTATTTAGTCCTGGTGTGTTGTAGTGCGGTTGACTTGGGACAGGCTCATTGATATGATGCAGAAATAATTTTTAAGGTTGAGTTTCGATATGCGCGGTCACGTGTGGTGCAAGTGTGACACGATAGTATGGAGCAAGGATGTGGGTGGAATTTGGGAGCAAGGAATTGGTAAAAGTGAGAGTGGACTTGGAAAGGTGGCCCTAGTCGACTGGAGAGTTGATGCGTGTATTACTGAGAATGAGTCATCCTCCAGGTGGATGTCTTCTCCTCAGGTAGCATCATATCAGTGAACTTTATTAGTTACTGTGGCAACATGGAATCGGCTGGAAGAGTGGGGTTATGAGTGTGGAATGGGGGGTGGAGGAGCTGGAGATTTGGTTTTTTGACGGGTCAGTATTTGGTCGATATGGGGCGGATTGTTACTTTTATTGATCGATTCTACGCCCTCAACCACCCAACAACTGGTCGTGTGACAATGGTGCCTTGGAGGCGTACTGAGCTTGTTTAGGGTATTACATAACAGTGCAAGTGGGTGGGAAGAAAAGAAACGACTTGGGGTTATGGGGGGGTAAATGAGCTGATGGAAATCAGAGATGTATCTCATTGTTGTTCTCATCAGTGTATTGATTGCGATTGCTCAATTTCAAGATTTTTGCTCTTTTCAGACCCACAAATTGGTGCCGTTGTGCAAGCTGATCAGAGAGTGTATGGAAAGACAGCGGGGTGTTCATATGGATGCCATAAGTGTGGATGCTGAGCAAAAACAGCAACATTGAGACGAGCTGTTCGAGGCAAGAAACAGGAGCTCGACCTTGTGCTTGAGCTCACGCTGTTCTTCATTAACATTTACGATCGCTTTGGAGCACTCATTCCTCCTTGTATCGAAGAAGAGCTGCTTTTACAGTATTACTGTAGCACATCATAACCCCAAGACTAAAACGGCACTAACATGAACTTTCATCACCTCCTAAAAAAATATCAGACTAAAGGATTTGAGTGAATCTCCAATCGATTAATGAAATCCTCCTTGGCTGTTCTTTCGTGCACAAAAAAGAAGCCCGACGTGGGGCTTGAACCCACAGCCTTGAGATGACTTTGAATAAGAGTCTCACGCTCTACCGATTGAGCTAGCCAGGCCAAAGACGTGGTTAGGGTAAATCTGGGCTGCGGGATCCGAATTCCGCTGTTTCGAAATTTTTGCGATTTGCGGCGGAACTGGAGGTGTTGTGGGGATGAAAAGTGTTTGGGAGCTCTTTTCGACGTCGTATCTTTGGGCTGAAAAAGAGCACGTGCTTTTGTGACGTCCAGAAGACCAGTTATTCGTCTCGCTTGTCACTCCGTCACCAGCAAGATGCACAGATCGTCGTCGGAAACATCGGAATAAGAGTCGAAAGGGTGTGAAGAGTTGGGGTCTGTTTGAGTAGAATCTAAAAGCTGTTGGACGTCTCTCGAAGGCGAGTCGATAGCTTTTAGTGTCTCCTCAAGGAGCTTTTGAGGTGAAGAAATTGGGCTGACAAATGCCACTCTTTTGGGGAAGTTCTGAGGGTCCGTGTTTGTGGGCATCATCGTGAGTTACTCCCGGATTTGGATTGCAGGTGTTAGACAGTCGAATTGTTGTAGTGTTAGCTTCCTCACAAGACAACACAAACATACAACCGCAAATAACAATCAACGTCTTCAAAACAAGCTACGAGCACCTGTACTGTAGCTACAGAAGTACTGTACAGTACTGTAGCTACAAGTTCAGTATCGTACACACTGAGATTATACATTTATTAATCCAGAGACAAGCTTCCATGAACTTGTATTTAGTCTGAGTCGAAATCTGACAATGACAAGGAGTCAGCCGCCCGAAGAAGACTATGTTTTCTCCGAGGCCGAGCGAAAGCAGATCCACTGAGGAGTTTAACCAAGCTCTGGGTCAAGGGATCCATCGGTTCAGCCGCATCCGTCGTGTGGAATAGGTGAAGCATTTTGAATGGCGACGTGTCTCTGCCCAGCTGCTTATTCCACATCCCATGCAAATAGTCCTTACTATACTTCCACACCGCGACTTGCCCATGAGAGATTCCGACAATGTTCAAATATCTCCGAGTGGGGGGCCCTCTCCCTCCGATTGTGAACTCCAAGTCTGCAGGAGGCGTCAAAGCCGTGAGCTTGTGAGACTTCAAGTCCATCAAAGACGATATGAGCCCAACTTTGTTGTAAAGCAGCCCATAATGACGATACTTGACGTCCTGCTCCACATTGTGATATCGGTTCTGATTCCAAGACGGTGGAAGCAGTTTATAAGACTTGATGCTTTGAACTAAAGGTGTTTTCTCTCTGTCGTCGCACAGCATGACATCAAAAGCATGTCCATCGTAAAAGAGCATGCCCGCTGGCGCTTTTTCGAGTGGACAAGCTCGCTGCACTCTTGCTACTGTTCTCAGGCCGGGATTAATGATGAGGATCACGCGATCACTGTCCGGATCAGTAAGTGCAAAGAGCAGTTTCTTACCTACAGCTTGGAGTCTGAAAAAGGTCTTGATGGGAATTTGGATTGCCGAGTCTGGAGAATTTTTCGACCTGTCTGAAATGTCTTTCACGACGAGGAATTGAAAATCTTTAGTGCCTGAAACTGCTGCCATGAGTCGAGGGGTGCAAATTTGTTTGCGAATATCCCCTGCTACTTCCATAGACATGCCGTCATAGATGATGGTCTTGAAAGGATGAGCTTGATAGGTTACTGTTGATTGCAGAGGAGCTGGGAGAGGGGGAGCTTTGGGTGAAAGGGATTCTGTAGAGGCTTCTGGAGAATTTTCTGAAGAAGAAGAAGAATCTTTCGGAGATGAAGAGGAGGGGGTTTCGGAAGGAACTGTAAGATCCAGAAAATTATCTTCAAAAAATACTCCTTTATCATTGTATCCAAAATAGCCATCAAGATAGACATCTTTGCAAAGACATTCAAAGTCATCTGGAAGCGGCTCATCAACATGGGCTGGACACTCAAGATCCTCTGTGAAAGGGCTGGTGTCGACATTGACGTAATTGATAGCGCGGGATTTCCAGCTGTCACCTTGGCTGTATTCCACGTCGTAATAATGACATTCTTTGAGCAGAGCATCACGAATCGTGGACTCCAGAACTGAGCAGACTTGGCTCAGAGAAACAATGTCATTGAGGTCGAGATAGCAGCAGACCTTTTCAAGAACCTCGGGCGGTTGCATGGTGGTGATGAATTACGGGAAGTGGCAAATGCAGCCCTTTTGTACTATCGGTATTATAGTAGCACATGCCGATCAGATTTAGCTGAACCGTATGGCTGAAGGAGCTCTTAGCGAGAATCAGGCGCTAGATAGGGCTAGCCTTAATATTAGTGAGACCAGACAGTGTAGCTAGTGGCTAGCACAATTGTTTCAGGCATGTTTTTCGTTGATGACAGTTCTTCCTGAAGATCTGAGGACTTGAAGGGATCGACATCAGTTAATCCGATAACGATTTACCTGTAGTACTTGAACATTAGTTGAGGTCTTCTAATTATCGCGACAAGTAGTTCAGCCCTTCAACTATATGTGCCGATTTCAACTACGAACAACCCTCAAACTACGACCAGCAAAAAATCATCACCCCAGTCATCAATCGCAACCAATTGACACCCTGCAACACTTCCCCGCCCACATCCGATCGATGCAGTGTCTCAAGGTGTAAACGAGTTTGGTTTTATCAATATATTCCCAACATTTCGAATCGAGTCTGCCTTAACTTCTAGCAACCCTTGACAACATCGCCAACAGCAACAATGCTCCGAATTTCGCGAAATCTCACCCGAATCCAGCTCAATCGGGCCCGACTCATCTCCTCCTCGGCGCCTGCCCTCGCCCAGAATGATGGATCTACCATCGACTTCTGCAAGCTGCCCCACACCGGGCTGCCTGCCGATGCCCCCAGAATCAAGATTCCCACGTCTCCGGACGCCTACGGAAAAGTCGCTCGGTACGGAACCCACGCCGTGACGAACGACCGAAAGGTTGCTGAGTCAGTCGCCGAGGACGAGCTGCACAGTAAGCAGCCCGAGGAGATCCACTACGCCTCGGGACACGTGGTCAGCCCGTTCTCGGGCTCCCATTCGTCCGGGAAGGATGACCAGGATTTTACGTCCCACGACAGACTTGTGCTCGGCGGACTGGCCGGAGCTGTTACCGTCTGGTGGTTCATGGAAGACATTAAGAAGGCTTTCCAGAAGTTCCTTAAGAAGAGCTCCAAGCTGGGAACCGACAAGAAGTAAAGGAAGTTAGGGCAGCAATTATTATGACGGGCGGAGCTGAGCCAGGGTGATAAGGAAGATTCTATAGACCTATCTTTGAGTGTGAACGCATTGAACGTATTTAACTAGAAAGCAACGTTCATTTGAGATTAATTGATTGATATTCACCAAGAACGCAGTGTCCAATAGATCGAGATATTCTGACGGTAGGCTGGCGATGATACTGGGGTAGCAAACATCGCGTTTCGTGCAACTCGTGGAGGTGGTTCAGGTTAGCTTGCTTGCTTGGTCAACTCGTGAGGAGTAATCAAACCTGCTATATGAGTGAAAATAGAGACATTGAGGTCTGGATCATTGTACTTGTATTGGTAACTGTGCTGTAAAGAAGTTTACTACAGTGTACTGCAATAGAGGTTTTGATGGCCAACTCACTAGTTCATTCGACTCTCTATCCCACATAAGACATCTACAAATCACAATAGACTAAACTATTCATAATTGTTCGTTAAAACACATCAAATCACTATATTGATCACGGAACAGTACAGTAGCTAGGAGTTCATGAGCACCTCCATTTCTCGGTCATCCAATTCTCGGCCATCATCATAACCATCATCATAGCCAGACGGTATATAGATCGGGCTGGGTGTTCTTCGGGGGCTTCTTCTGCTTCGTCGACGACTGCCACCCCCATATCCCCCATAAGACTGACGACTGCTGGTCTTGCTACTTGATCTCTTTTCTTCCTCGGTGTAAAGCAAATCAAAGATCTCTTCGGGAAGATCACGACCATGTTGGCTTTTATATCTCTCCTCCAAGAACTCCCTCGTGTATCTCCAAATGCCGAGAGAGCCCTGAGACATTCCAACCATTGTCAAGAAGCCCTCAATTGGAGGCTCTCTATCAATGTAGAGACCGCGGCTTCTGTAAACCTGGAGAGCGTCCTCAGGATTCCAAGTACATGTCCTCATCTTGTGCAGTTTCAGGTCGAAAACTTGAGACAGAAGGCCCTGGGTGCCATGAGAGAGTGCGTAGCGAGGGTAGTTAGCATCTTGCTCAACCTGAAGAGATCCTCTATACACCCGATTCAGCGCAATTTGTTTTTCAGTCTGCGAACTCGCCACAACAATCTTCTTATCGACGGTCTTGATGACGTCGAAAACGTGTCCGTCGTAGAACAAGACGGACTCTGGAGCTCGTCTAAAAGGACGAGCATGGCTGAAAAACAACATGGAGTCTTTTTCAGGATTTAGTATGACGGTGTCGTATTTCTCGTCTCCTGTAGTCACAACTATGACGTTTTTTCCCACAGCTTGCAGAGCAGAAGAGACTCCATCGCCAGAGGGCAGTTTCCAAACTTGCTGGTTTCCAGAGGCACGGTGTTTGGTGAAGACAGACTGGATGAAGTCACTTCCGGTAACTACAGACATTATTTGTGAAGTGAACTTTTGATTCATGACGGTGAAATAATCAATCTCCAGTGAGTCGCCATTGTGGGTGATTTGATAGCGAAGTGGTGTAATCGGCTTGGTGACGGCAAGCTTGGTTGCAAGTGAATATGTTTTGTCAAGGGTATTGGAAAGATCGAGAAACGTCTCTTTCAAGAATACTCCTTTATCATGATAGACAAAGGGGCCCTGTAGATTGACATCCTTGCACAGACATTGGAAGTCGTCAGGAAGAGGTTGGTCAATCTTCTCTGGACAATCGAGATCCAGAGTAAAGGGACTGGTTTCGACTTTGTGATAGTTGATTGCGCAGTCACTCCACTTGTCCCACTGGCTGCATTCAATGTCATAGTAAGGGCACTCTTCAAGAAGAGCATCTTGAATGAAGCTTTCAAGTCCCGGCCAGACTTGACACAAGGAAGCAGCTTCGTGAAGCTCGAGATAGCTGCAAATGTTGTAAACGATTTCGAGCGGTAGCATGATGATGAAGAGCGAGCGGTGGCAAAAGTCGTGTACTTATAGCACTAGACAACTGTCGATCGGAGACCAAGTTAGCTGAACCATGTAGCTTGGGGACTTTTAGCGAGCTAGAGACGCTAGATTAAGCAGATACGAGAGCTAGACTTGGGGCTAGTGTCCACGTGCTAAACGACATTCATAATGCTCACTCTCAGTTTGACTGCTGTTCACAAAGATGACACGATAAACCTCTATAACTGCAGCACGTCTCCGATCAAAGTCTTTACACTCATCTGCACCTAATAAATTATCCTGTCAAGTCCTTCCGGTACCTCACCATGCTGCTGCTTACACCTCTCCTCCAAGTACTCCCTCGTATATCTCCACGCGCCAATTGAACCCTTTGAAACGCCAACAATCGTCAGATAGATGTCCACAGGAGCGGTGTACTCCCTTGGAATGTCAGAAGACTCAGACAACTGCTTGATTTTGTGAGCCTTCAAGTCTATGAGAGCAGACACATTTCCTTCCACGTTATAGGTCAAAGCAAAGCGAGAACGCCTGATGTCCTGCTCAACCCTGTGGTAATTGCTCATGGACCATTCTTTAGGAAGCGTCTCTGTGGACTTTGAGCTCTGTACCACTGGCTTCCAATAGCTGTCCATCATCACATCAAACACATGTCCGTCGTAGAAAAGAAGTCCAGCTGGAGGTTTCAACAGTGGGCGGTTTCTTTCTGCTCTGACAGTGACCTTTCCAGGACTCAGCAGACTTGAATGATGAGCCCCTACAAAAGCCACTATAGCAGTCTTTCCTACTACTTGCAGTCTGAAAGAAATTTTTCCTGGCAAGTGACAACCAAAGACAGGCTCCTCTCTGTTACTTAGGTCCTTCATATTGACCATCAATTCTCCGTCATTGTTGGTGAAAACTGCTGTCATGATTTGGGGAGTGCATTTTTCGGTGATGAGCGTTCCTCTCACTCTCATCATTTGTTTGTCGTAAATGACAGCGTCCTGGAAGTCGGATACGTGGGATTTCGGTGGAAAACTGGGGGCTGGTTTTTCTGGTGATTCTGTGAGATCGAGAAATAAATCTTTGAAGAAAACTCCCCTGTCGGTGTACAAAACATGTCTCTTTAAATCAAGATTCTTGCAGAGACAGTCAAAGTCGGAAGGGAGGGGAGTGTTGGTGTAAACGGGGCACTCAAGGTCGGTTTTGAAGACACCTGTATCGACTTTGGGATAGTTCACAGCACTCGATTTCCAGTCGGTCCATTGACTGTATTCCAGGTCGTAGCATGGACACTCGTGAAGCAAGGCATCTCGAACAGTTGATTCAGGCAGCAAGTTTGAGTCAGCTTGACATAGTGAGACAATGTCTGCAAAGTCGAGATAGCTGCAGATGGACGTGAGCAGTTCGAGGGGGAGATCGAGAGGAGTGAGCGACATGCCATCTATCACACGAGCGAAGCTCAAGACTAAGAATACATTAGCCGAACTCTATGGGCTTCAGTGGCGATAACTGGGGGAATGAATCTAGTGTCTGGGGTCTCCGTAGCAGCATCAACGACATTATTGAGAGCTACGGATACAAGTGGAGTACAAGATGCAAATATAAAAAGTTGCAGTCGGCCTCTGGGGCTCACTACGAATGCGTCTCTAACTTCTATAAAATACATTCATTACTCGTCTACAACTTGTTGTAGAGCTCGATGGCCTTGATGGCGGTGGAGGTGGCCGAGGCGGGGTTGGCGCCGGTTACGATTCGCTGGTCGGACAGCGAGAAGTCCTTCCAGGGATCAGGAGGAGCCTGGTAGTTGGCGCCAATGTTCTGGGCAATCTGTCGGATGGTGGGCAGCGATCGCTGCTTGAGCACCTCGTCGAGACCCATGTCGGTCTCGCCCTGGTCGTGGAAGCCGGTGATGGTTCGGCCCTGCAGAAGGGGCTTGCCGTCGGGGCCCTTGAGGTTGTTGAAGATGGCGGGTCCGTGGCAGACAGCGGCGAGAATGCCGTTGTTGAAGTAGACCTGGGACGCGAGCGAGGCGAGCTTGGGGGCGTCGCAGAAGTCGTGGATGGTGCCGTGGCCGCCGGCGAAGAAGATGATGCCGTACTCCTTGGCGTTGACCTTGTCGGCGGTGGTCACCTTGGCGGAGCACTTGGAGAAGGCGGAGTCGGGGTTTCGCAGGTCCTCCATCTCCTTGTCGGAGCAGTTGATGGGGTCCAGCGACTTTTCGTCGTAGCCAAAGGTACCGTCCTCGGAGACGAACTGGACGTCAAAGCCAGCGGCCCAGAAGGCCTGGAAGGGATGGTAGGCCTCGGTGAAGTAGACACCGGTCTTCTTTCCATCAGGGTAGAAGGAGTCGTTGTAGCAGGTGACTGCCAGCAGGGCTTTCATAGGAGGGGGGGACATTGTGAGGGGGTAGTGATGAACTAGTAGTTTCAAAGAGAGGTATACCTACAGCAAACACTCTCTTATATAACCTCGTCGATATCCAGTAACAACTATATAACGCAAATAAACTCAAGCTTGCAGACGACATGACGGCGACATGACGTATAGTTATAAAACAGGTTAGACGAGGAGAAGCAGTGAGCAGAGTTCCAATGTGTCTTTGATTGGTTGGCTAGCCTGCGTTGAACCAGATTCGACTGCTCAAGTTCATTCTTTCACGCGATCCCTCCCCTCCTACAATCACGTGTTTTCGTCCACACACCGTCCACCCACTCCCGAACCCTGTTGATTTAGCGGCAATATTGTTGCTATCAGCTGCATGGACACGCATCCAGAAGTGCGCGAATTGTGGACGAAGCACAACAGCAGGGGGGTCAATGGGCCGTCACGTGATCCGGATCTGCCCCGAAACCCGCCCTCCGCCAGCTCCCTCTTTGCACTTTGCATTCCGTCGTCACTTTGCTCGCGTCCATTCACCTAATCTACACTATGACGCCTCACCGAACAACTTAGAATCTGCCGCAAGGGTGAAGTCAATCCCTCAAGGCGGAACTGCGAGAAAAGGAATTGTGAGGGGTGGAGCTATGGTAGAGACATAAGAAGTGAATATTTGAAATCTGCGGCTCTGAATTGACTAATCAGAGCCTTTTGACAGCAATATATACCCCCCCTACACCCCATTTACCACTTCTTACATCTCCCCGACAAAGACTAAATTTCTCGCTACTACTGCGGAGCTAGATTTAACGAGGTGGGGCTGAGTGACCTATTTCCATAAAAAGGGGACATCAAAGTGGTTCCAACAAAGGGGACAAGAGCTGGATCTAGCTGGAACTACACAGAAAGACGAGAAAAACTCATTCATTCTTTAGAGACACAATCACAAACGAACACAAACCACATCCTGGCTAATCCCTACCATCCGCCCTCGATTGCCCCGCATAGCCGTGTGCTGTGCGGCGCTCAATTCCATATGTATCTCAACTGTATGGAAAAAGTAACGCCAAGAAGACATACACGTGGTGGCGGAAGTTTCGGGTCCGCAAAGTCACGTGACCGGAAAGGGCGGAATTTGATATATGCAGGCATCATGGAGAATCCAGGCGGCAGATAAACTACCACTAACGCCGCCCAACCTGGTCTAGTGTGCCGTTTGACACATGTTCCTGCGCATCTTAGTTGAACCTAATCGAGTGTGGAGAGGAGGAGATGAGTCAGCGAATGAGAGGTGGGTTAGGGGAGGTGATCGGGGGGTGGGGGGGGGG
>ULGU01000006.1:1350515-1500963 GCA_900519015.1 Yarrowia osloensis
GGGGGGGGGGTACTGTAGTCATATTTCATATAATCACATGATACATTTCGGAGATTTCGGTCAGTTAGGTTGTGATCAAATGGGCTTGATTTAGTTGATATGGGTCATTCTTGTGGTGTGTTCTACTTGTATTTTCTCAATAGGAGCTTGGCATAGGTAAGTTCCGAAGAAGGATACAAGGTCAACCAGGAGATCCCCAAACCATTCTCGTTCACGCCCCTCGCTCTCACCTTCGCTACGGCCATTATCCGTCCTAGTCAATAACTCACATTCTAATATATACACGCTTCCCACCCGCTCTAGACGGTGCACCCCCAACACCCCTCCTTCGGTTCTTCCCTCGTACAAATGGTACAGCCATCCTTTATGGGTTCATCCCGCCCATAACACTCCTCACACCTGATTCGGAACGGCCACAGCAACGGCGGCATGCCCTTGACCACCGGAATGTACTTCTTCAAGCCCTTGAGATTCACGTGACCTAGGTGCTTGTGCCAGTACGAGACGTCAAAGTTGACAATCTCGTGGCCTCTCCAGCTCAGTTTTGGCGTCAGAGAAAGAAGAGGCAGCACGATGGTGCCCGTTTCCTGGTTGCGATAGAAGCCGTCCTGAATGTTCCGGAAACACTCTTTGGGTAAATGGTTGATCTCCATTTTCTCGCAGTACTTGGCTGTGACCGTCAGAGGCTCTCCCTTGTGTGTGTAAGCATAGCAGACTGTTCCTACTGCCGTCATGCTGTAATGTCTGCCCTTGAACGTGATGGACTTGTTTTCAGAGGTAGGCTCGTTCACGAAAAGCCGTTTGTCGTTGATGACACAAGGACCCTCATTTCCCCAGCCCACTGTCCACGTGATCCAGTCGTCGCCCGTGCGAGGGTAGTGTGGATCGAACTTGTTGCAGTAGTCAATGCAAGACTGGGTGAAAAGTCCTCCACTGGGGTCACCCGAGGGTTTGCCGAAGAGTCCCTTGAAGAAATGAAACTCCTTGAGCTGCTGCAAACCCCGGATATGGGCCATCAGATCCGCCGGCTCCTCCGCCGGTCTCCGAAACACCCCGTTCTTGACATGTCTCAACATGAAGAAACCCTTGTCCAGAAGAGTCGTGTAATCACTGCTCCCATACGAGTAACCGTTGGAGTCTCGGGCAAGCCAGTTTTCAAACTCGTCGACGTTGTAAAGCGGTTTGTCGGCTCGGGGCACATTGAACTCCACCAGATCGCTGATATCGTGCACCCTGTGCTTCTCCATAATCTCTCCAACATAGTCCATAGCCACTGTAGGAAACTCGCGTTCGTTGGGACTCGGTATCGGACATTTGTACATGGATACCGAGCCGTCAATCACCAGTTTTCCGGGACTGATCATCTTGGGCGTGACTTTTTGCATGCCCCTCTGTTTCGTGACGTTGGTCACCTCAATCACTCCGTCTGGGTTCTCCACAACCCACCATCGCACGGGTATAACGGAAGATACGCCAAGGTGATGATACAGATTGCCGAGATTGGTCTTGAGAGCTTCCACGCTCGAACCAACCTGCTCGTCCGTAAACAGTCCACAGTCTCCTACCGGTAACCATCCACACACATTCTCGTACTTGAGAATGAGGTGGTTAAAGACCGAGAACGGAAATGGTGGATCCTGGTTCTGAAACAAGACGTCGAAATCGTACGTCTCAAACCCTCCGCTCTTTAGCCGGTAGTAAGCCGTACGAGCCCCTCGCCACATGTACTCCACCATGTAGATCTGGGTCTCGCGAAGAAGACCAAAATCGGGACCCAGATGCTTCATAGGTGGACTCTGGTTGGGGTCGATTGTGGTAATCTCCAGCTCCCTGATCGACTTAATCACGTCCTCCTGACTCATCTCATCCTGCCTCCGCTTGAACTCTGCGTTATCACCGGCCCATGCGTTGTTAAAGTCAACAGACAAGTCGTAGAGATCCTTGTAGGTGATTTTACCGCTCACATACTTGGCATGATACTGCCGCATCTTGTCTTGCTTCATCATGGGCTTCAGGTAACTGACCATGGAGAACATCATTTCGAACGTGTGTTTCATGAGATTCATGCGTATGATCAGACCGGCAAATTTCGAGATCGCCACCATCATATGGCCCGCCCAGTCCGCATACGTGATGTCATCATTCATGTTGATGAGACCCAGATACATGTCCAACATCAGTTTTTTCAGCACACTGGCCTGTCTCATAGCAGCCTCGTCGCCAGATTCTAGCACGAGAGTCAGCTGCTGCTGGTAATGCAGCCCGATGTTTCTCAATCTCGGGCGCAAAAGAAGGGGTCTCATAGCTAGGTATCACTCGGTGGTATAGATGTCGATTGTCACGAAGAAGAGAAGGATTTTGGTGCATTTGACATGCATGTGCGTGCTATCGGTGGACATGGAGTGGAGATATTGGTTTCAAAATGATCGGGGAGATCAGGCGGTTATCGCGGTGAATTCAATAGATGTCTAGGGCTGTTACCCGGAGATATAATGGTATGTGAATATTTAAGGTCGCTGTTGATATTGAGCCTCGGTTGAAAGATTTAGAGTTTGAAAATAATTGAAGCCATGCATGATAACTAAATGTCAGCTAATTGTGCCGTCTAATTAGTTGGGAGACATATGTTTATTTTGGTGCAATAAAAATTGCCCAAAAACACCAATAATGTCAATAAATAAGTTGTATATATACAGCCACTCCAACCGACCCCCTAATAGCACTCTTTGCACTCTGCTCTCAACTGCCAGAAATACGGAGGCATTCCTTGGACCACCTTGCGATACCTCTTGAGCTTTCGTTTATCTGAATGACCCAGCTGATTGTGCCAATAAGTCAGATCCAGATTCCGCAGCTCATAACCTCGCCATTTCAGCATAGTTTCTCCGCCCATGCTCTCGTGTATCTTCAGACGAGGCAGTTGAATCATGTAGTTGCTGTCCTTATGAAAGACACTCAGAAGAGCAGCAAAAGCCGACTTGCTAAGAATATTGTCGAGCACTGTTTCGCAATAGAAGGCCGTGGCATAGATGGGTTTACCCTCGGGATCGTAGGCGTAGCAAACCACTCCCTTTTCAGACACCTTGTACGGTGCTCCTTCGATGAGCAGAGTTTGTGCTTCCGACGGCATCTGGCGCACGAACAGACGCCTGTCTTTAATCAACAGAGGATGCTCATCGTCTGTGACGTACCAATCGACCCAGTCGTCGTCTTCATCGTACCATATATCTGGATCGTGTCTGTTTGAGTATTCCGCACACGCCTGGAGGAACATGCCGTAGTAGGTGTTATCCTTTTCACGTGAGTCGGTGAACATGGACTTGAAGAAGAAGAACTCCTTGGTTTTCTGAAGCGTGTTGAGATGCTCTTGAAACGGCAGTCCTGTGAGTCGGCCTTCCGTGACGAAATTGCTAGCTTTGGATATCGTCTGTTCATCCACATAAAAGTTGTGTTCCTCCAGATTGTCAAAGTATCCCAGTGGAACAGCCTGGTAGACCCTTTCGAGTCCTTTGGGCCAGTGGGCGCTTCTAGTTCCTTTCTCCTCCCCCTGTTTATGCACTCCGCTGTAGTATCTCACTATTGTGGCCAGAAACTCCGCGTGCAGCACCTGGCCCATATGAAGCCGGTCGGCAACCAACTGTTGAGAATGTCGAGCCAGTCTCGTCTTTGATTTGGGAAACATGCGATTGAAACGCTCAACAGCGGTCGGCGAAGCAACAGAGGCCACGTCCAGCAGCCCAGGACCGATCAGAGTCATGCGATCGTGCGCCACGTTTCTCTGGACCGGATTCAGCTTCTTCCACCACGCCTCCCAGTCGCTGCGAGGGTTACCCTGGGCTCTGAACAAAGCATACAGTCTGTCCTGAAGTCCGGGCTTGTTCTTGCTTCGATTCTCCAGCAACATGTTTTCATGCTTGAACAGTCCAACATCGTCTCCTACCGGCAGCCATCCACAGGCTGTGAAAAAGATGACCGCCAGATTGATGAAGACGTAGGGCTGAAAGGGAGGCTCATCTTGCTCAAAAACAACGTCAAAATCGTATATGTCCTGCCCGTCTTCTTTCATCTGAAAGTAGGCCGACCTCGCGTTTCGCCACAGGTACTTTTGGATTGCAGAGTGTGTCTCCAAGGCTTCTTGATCGTGAATTGGCTGCACAGGTGGATTCTCCAAGTAAGTGTTTCTCAGGTACTCCAGCGCACTTATCTCGTCATGTTTGGCCAGAAACTCCTTCACCTTGGTCTCGTCATGGTCAAACATGTCAAAGTAGGCCACCGTGATATCATACGTGTTCTTGAACTTGGCGTTAGCGTGACAGGGTGTGGGAAACCTCTGGAACCGCTCGTTCGGCACAGGAGCCCCCACAAAGCCCAAAAACAGAGTATGAACCAGGCTGTAGATGAGCGTGCTCAGTCTGAACTTCATAATGTCCCCCAAACACTTTTCCACCACCACTCGCATGCACCAGGCCCAGTTGGCGTGAGTCCAGCGCGAGGACGACTTGACGACCAGCTCCTCGTAGACGTCGATGATGATGAATCTGAACAGCGCGATTCGATGTCTGGCGTCGTCGTCGGGATAACGGACCGCCAGGGCGTCCATACTAGCCCTGCATTTGTCCAGGTCCGGCCTGTAGATTGTCGGTCGCATGTGAGGAGAAGTGTGAGTTTCAGTCTCACGAGATAAGTTTGGGGTCCGGAGCTTAGTTTTTGATAGCGGGGGTGCCTCTACGAAAGGGCTAGATGAAGAGTCAGTTGTTTTCGCTATAGAGCTGATATTGCGTCTACTAGAAGGGATGTTTTTGAAATTAGTCTGTCAAAATCAATGCCAAAAGTATTCACGATAGGGTTCGAAATGGGATGTGAGATGAACCTACAATTCTGTAGAGAAGAAGGGGTTGAATATGGTTGGTTGTGGAGCTTCAAGGGAGATGGTGAAAACTGGAACCGGCAAAGTGCCCAGTAGACTATTGGTTCCAGCTTGTTATTTGACTCTACCACAATTATCGGTGGAGTTGTAGACTACCATTACAAAATCTGCCTTTGTTCACCAAAGCAAGAAGCCAAGCTTGTTTGTTCCCTAAAAGCTCCACTATGCATCTTCATTCTGTTAGCTTATTCGACTCTCCCAACAGCAATCCTCGTTCTGACCCTTACAGAGTACCGAGAGGTGAAAGAAACTGTCAGTTCTTTCACAGCCCACTAAGAAAGCCATCATGACCACCCTGTACCGTATTCCCGTCTCCACAACTAAAACTCGCCATTACAAACCAACCCTTTTCACTTCTCCCACATCTTGTCATAACCTATAAATCAAACTTTAAAATAAATGTTTACCGTTTACCTCTGTCACAACACACCTCTCTCACCACCACAACACAACATGACAGAGACGTTGACGCCTTCGGTAGCGCTGTTCAACGAGCTGATTGCGTCGAGCAAGAACCTGCCGCACGCGGCCTCGCACTTGGGCTCGATCCAGCTCGATCTCAGCGAGATTGGCAAGCGAGCAAACTCGTTGCGAGACAAACACTCGGAGGGAAACGACACAAAGGCACACTATCTGCTTGCGGGCAGCGGCATCAACGCGGAGGACATTTATCTGCAGCTGTCGTCGCTGGCGCTGAACCCCGGAATCGAGTACTACGACAAGAATGTGGCCGGAATCGACTCATACCTGCAGAACAAGAAGCAGGACAGCATTCTGGCGGCCATTGCGGACTCGGTGCGGCTGTCTGCGTCCGACTTTGACCAGTTTCTCAACCAGAACGTGTCGCTGGACTGGGCCAAACGCAAGGAGCAGATTTGCGTGCACTTTGGGCTGATCCAGAAGGACGACGACAAACACAGCAACAACAATCTCAACAACAAGAACCCCACAAACAACACAAACAACAAGCTGACTAAGACGGTACTGGGCGGCACCTGGGGCCAGGCAAGCCTTGGAAAGCTCATTCTCGGCACCCCCGAAATTGGCACTGCTACTCCTCGACAGAGACAGTTTGCCAAGGCCGTGGCAGCTCTCAACAACGCCCGATCCAAGGGCCAGGCCTTCCCCGTGTCCGCAGCGCTCTCCACGGCCGCAGACAACCTGTCCGACGCAAAAAGCCAGCAGCTCAATGACGCGTGGGACATTTTGTCGTACATTTCCGGCGAGTCTGTCGAGGCCCCGGCAAAGGAGGGAATCTACAGAAAGATGTACGCGGCTGCTCCGGGCTCTCCGGACGGACTGAAGGTGCGCAAACAGGTGTCGCACGGCGCAAAAATGTACCTGGAACACCAATTTTACGCCTGTGTTGAAGCTGAAATCGCAAAGTCGCCCCAGGACGCTCTGCTGGGCGGCGTGCCATCAGTGTACAACAAAATCAAGGCGTATCTGAACGTGCGGTACTTCCGGGGCGGACAGTGGACCAAGGAAAACATGGAGATTCTGAATGGTGTGCCCGTGTGGGCGGTGCTGTACTACATGGTGCGGTCTGGACATTTACAGGAGGCTCTCGACTTCACTCTGGAAATCGAGTCTTCGCTGGAAAAGATTGAACGCTCGTTCCCAGTGTACCTGCAGGCGTACGTCAAGAGCAAGGACCACGTGCTGTCACGTGACATGCACGATCGCATTCTGACCGAGTTCAACCAGCACATTCGGTTCCTGGACGCGCACTCGGACCCCTTCAAGTTTGCGCTGTACAAGATTATTGGCCGGTGCGACCTGTCGCGAAAGGTGTTCCCCGAGGTGCTTGACACTGCCGAGGACTGGCTGTGGGCTCATTTGGTGGTTTCTCGAGAGACTGTGGATGGTCCTCTTCAGGACCGATACACTTTGTTGGATGTCCAGCGAACGGTGCTCAACTTTGGTTCCAAGCACTTCAACCCCTCTGGCAAATCTCCCGGTCTGTATTTCCAAATGCTGCTGCTCTGCGGGCTCTTTGAGGCTGCTGTCAGCTACGCTCTCACGTTCTGTCCCGTTGATGCTGTCCATTATGCCATTGCTTTGGCCTACTACGGTCTTTTGCGAGTCTCCAAGCCTGAAGACTCTGAGGACTCGGACGGCTCGTACCTGTCTGTGGACAAGAAGGACCAGCAGGTGCTTCATTTCGCGCGTCTGATTGGTCACTACACGCGGGATTTCCGACGATCCGACGCTGTCGACGCCGTCGATTACCTCGTGCTGCTGTGTTTCTACCGGGACCAGGAGGATGCATGCCACGAGGCGCTGCGGGAGCTCGTTCTCGAGACGCGGCAGTTCTCGGTGCTTCTGGGCGACATTCGGGCCGACGGTGCTCGGTCTCCTGGCTGCATCGAGCGTCGGTCCAAGCTCATTGGTCTGGACAAGGACGACTTCCTGACCCAGATCACAGCTCAGGCTGCTCTGCGGGCCGAGGACGACGGCCGTTTCGCCGACGCCATTCTGCTGTACCAGCTGTCGGAGCAGTACGACACGGTGGTCTCCATCATGAACCGCACGCTCGGCGACGCGCTCAGCATGATGGACTTTGGCGACTCCAACGTGGAGCCCGCCAAGTCGCTGTCGCTGCTGTCGACGGCCACCAACCCGGCTCAGCTAGCCGCCACAATGCGCGAGCTGTACACCAACAACCCGCAGATGTACTCGCACGTGTCGCAGCGTAACCGCGATACGTGCGAGATTCTGCTGCAGATTGTGTCTGCGCGGGAGTCGTACTCGCGGGGCCACTGGGCGCACTGCATTGCGGTGATCGACAACATCAACGTGATTCCGATCCACGTGACTGCCGACGTGGGCACGATCCGAAGACGCGCCCAGGACTTTGTGTCGCTGCATGAGTCCACTGCTCGAAATGTGCCGTCGTTGCTGCTCATGACCATGACGTGTTGTGCCGAGCTGGCGCGAAACATCCAGGAGTCCGAGTTCAACGACGCCACGCGGTGCGACCGGCTGGCCGAGCTCAAGGCCCGGTCCCGAAACTGCATGATCTACGCGGGCATGATCCAGTACAGAATGCCCCGAGAGGTGTACTCGCAGCTGACTGCGTTGGACACGAACCTGAATAGTGTGAATATGTAGGAATATATTTTTAGTGAACAAACTGGAACTACGAGCCGAGCGAGTTTTAATCGTGAGTGGGGCCATACTGTAGATAAGTATGTACTGGTACGACAGTTGTACTCCGTACTTGTAGCGAACAGCAAAACGATTATCTTCTCTTCTTTGAGAGTAAAGGTCTGAAGAAGCTATTTTTGCAGTGACTAATTATACTGGAACCGCGAGCAAGTGAGCAGTTTGAAAAGCATTGTTAATATTTAATATACAGTATGCAAATTGTTCTACCACCTCACCTCTGTCATCTTAACCACACCCCACCTTATTCTCTACCTTATAATAGCACAACCCCACGTAAACCATCCCTTCTTCCTACACACCACTTTATTGTCACCTCGAGTTCTCACAACCCAAAGCGGCGGACGCAATCATGTTCTGTCTCCATTTCGGCGAGGAGTGAGGAGGGCGGGAGGACATGTGAGCGCAACGATCGTGTCCGAGCCAAAAGAGTGGTGCCGTTACGTGACGTAGCGCGTGTTGCGTCACATGAGCTGGCAATGTCTTCGGACTCTTCCAGGTGGCAACGTGGTCTGTGCCATGTGGTGCCCAGTGGCATGCACAAGTCATGCGCCCCCTATCAAGCAGGTCACAAAAGTGTCACAGGTTAAGAGTATGCACAACACCCCTGAGGACTGGCATTGGTGCCAAGCATTAGGCAAGAGTGGTAATCGTTGATTCCCACAAGTAGGGTTATGGCTCGCATGTATATATCGAGCGCTGGTTCTGGTAAACTTCAAGATCCTTAACTGTCATTATTACGCGCCTGAGACGCGACCTAATTATTCCTCCCACAACGATGACACCTTTCAAGGAGGCCAAAATCAGATACCAGAGCAAATACGGAAAACCGTGGTTTCCCATATATGGATATTGGAAGATTCCCTCGTCTTGCGAAACCCTCTCTGAGGTGCTGGACGTGTTCATGGACGCCACTCTCTTACCCAAGAGACATGCCTGGCCGTACCTTCAGAACTTGGAGTATCTGGATGTCGAGTTTGTGCTCGTGCATCTATTTCCCAGTCTAAAACTAGTGGACGCCGACATGATTTGTCATCTTTTGTCTCTCGTGCCGTTGATTGAGCCTTCCTTTCTCACAGGCTTCTTCCAGTCATTTGCGACGCTCACTAGACCCCACAAAGTGTGGTTTCTGAGCAGGATGGATAGTGTCACAGACGGGATGCTGCTGGTCAGCTACATGGCAGATATGATCTTCTCGACATCTGATGTTCCTGGCTTGAATGAGACAGTCAGCACTTCTTTGACACTGCGGGGTGTTTCCAGATCAGCCACACATCCAATTCCCATTCCAGATCAACCCATTCCGGGTCACCTTCTCACAGTAGAAGTTGCTAAGCCTGTGGAACCTGTCAAGGTCGTCCAAGCTCCAAAGACAAGAGCACCTAGGAAAAAAGCCGTTCCAAAGAAAGCTACTCCAGCTCCAACTCCACCTCAGAAAGTCGTTCCCTTTGAGCCCAAAGCCCCACCTCCATTCACTCCATGCCCAGATGTGATGGCGAAAGTGGAAGAGCTGATCCGACTCAGTCCACCTGATTCATCAGTGAAGATGGAGGAAGCGGAAAAGAATGTCGAAAATGTCATTGCCAACCTCGACTTCAAGTACCCTTACGTTACTCATACATGGCCTGAGGATGTACTTCCTCTGGAGACTTCCTTTCCGTCCCTCGAAGCGGCAGTCTACTATGCCATGAAACACGCGTTTCCACGACATTACCAGCTGGTACAGAGACTCAAGGACGAGACTCTGTATCTCCACTGCAGCCGTATGGCCCATGACGAGATTGACACCAAGTGGAACACTGCTCCGGATGCCACAAAATTCAGAGCCAGTTGCCAGTTTACCTTGAGAGTCGAACATGATGAGGAGAGAGAAACCTGGTCGCTGAAGCACGTGGAGGGCTGCTCAGACCATAATCACAGACCCAACATTCATCCTGAGCTGCTGCCTGAGAACATGCCTTTTGTCTCTCGACACAAGAACAACTCGACGGTTGATTATGAGACCTCTGAAACTGACCTTGACCGATTTCTCGATGCTCCTTTTCTTTACTCTCGTGATCAAGGAGACTACATGTTCGTCGCTCACTCCCATGGATGCAGGTTCTGGAAAGCGTACCCTGAGGTGATGATGATTGAGCATGGTATTTATCGATACATAAATGGGAAGGGCTACAAAATTGTAAGCATCCGCGGCATTGATTGCCATGGTAAAGCGTTTCCCATAGCTTTTGCGGTATTCATCTTGCCTTCCAAGCCGAAGGAAAAGAGTGCGCTGTACAAGTGGGTTGTGAAGCAGCTCAAGGTGTTTCTTGACGCCCACAAATTACCCTCTCCCGGATTCATTCAGGTCCAATGGGACATTGAAGTTGTCGACGAGTGCCGGGAACTCTTCCCCAAGTCTTACATCTACATGGATCCAATTGCGGCTGATGATTTCGCTGAAATTACTGTCTACAAGCACATCAAGTGGGGATCGTGCGTGGGCATGTGTTTATCGTGGTGGGATCATTTGCTGGAGGAGGGAGACGAGTACACTATGAAAGTGATGCAGGAGAAAATGTACGATATGGTGGATGCTAAAGGTCGAAAGTTCTTCAAAGCCATGGGAAAGAAGATGGAACACATTTCAAAGATTTACAAGAACGAAGAGCCGCATTTTGGAGTTCAGCCTTGTGAGAAGTATTCTTTCGACTGGACTGTCGCGAAGAAGCCAGGCAGTGTGTTTGAACTGGTAAGAGCTCTGCTACAGGACACCGTGAGCCTCTACAAGTCTCGAAGCTTGGACCACGCCGAGCAGCTGGTGGGTTCTCAAGAGGAGTTCAGTGGCATGTTTGACAATGTCTTGCGAGTTCTTCCGTCGTCGATCCTGCGGACAACTCACCAGAAAATGGTCCAGCCTCGAGCTCCACTGAAAGATACAGACAAATGCAACTGTCTGGAGGCCAGGTATATGGGAAGACCCTGTGTTCGATGTCTTGCAAAGATGAGGGATCAACGAACTCTCTCGCTTGGTGATTTTCATCCCCACTGGAGGAATTTGTATGCGGATTTCTCCACGACTGGTATCTCTGGCGCACATTCTGACAAATGGGTTGAGCTGAAGAGCAGGGGTGACTTGTTTGCTTTTGACTATAATGGGGAGGATGAGGGGAGACCAGCCAAGAGACGGAAACAGGCTAGTTGAGGACGGTTGTTTGATTGGATTTCAACAGTTCCACAAGATTGCACTGAAAAGCAGGATCGTTTAAAGAAAACCCGTTACCACATTCTTTCTGAATGTTTCCGGGATGACTGCTTGCAGGGGCTAGACAAAAAATCGAGTCGAAATCGGGGTAGTTCATCATCCAAGGTGTTGTGTATAGTTCACCATTTCATAGTGCAAACGTATTCATTGTTGCCGATACAGCATTCACCGACGTCTTAACAGAAGTAGGAGACTTTCTTCATCACACTGAGTCAGTACATACAGTATAAGAATCATATTCGCCCAGTATTTCCTTCGGTTGTGAGTTTAATCTAAGTGACCTTGTTTCGTTTGTACTCCATCGCAACATTCATCCGACTGATTGAAGTTCTTTCCTTCTAACAGTTGGGTTGTCTACAGTCCCTCTGCACCCATGGTCCAATGGATCTTACTGCCTCGTTTTAGTATCCAGGATACAGTTCCGTCTCCAGTCGCATTTACAATTGTCAATTAATACATACATGGTCCCTACTTGGACGCCTCAAGAGCCTGCTTGAGATCTTCAATGAGATCGTTGGCGTCCTCGACACCAACGGAAACCCGCAGGTAAGCAGGGTTCGTAGTAGCATCGCTCATAAGACGCCACTCGATCAGCGACTCGACTCCTCCGAGCGATGTGGCGTGGTTGAAGAACTTGAGCTTGCTGGGCAGAGCTCGAGCGGCTTCTCGGGTCTGCATCTCCAGCACAAACACCGGTCCGTAGCCTCCCACGAGCTGCTTCTTGACAAAGTCCTCGGTCTGCACGGACGAGTGGTGAACGGCCTTGAGTGCCGGGAAGTCCTTCAGGTGCTCGGCAAAGTACTTGGTGATAGCAGTAGCACTGTCGGACTGCTGCTTGATACGCAGCTTGTAGGTTCGGAGAGAACGCAGCAGAAGCCAGGACTCGAGGTTTCCGGGTCCTGATCCGAGGAAAGACCGGTCTCCAACGAGCTGGTCAGCCTCCTCGTGGGTCTTGACCACCAGAATGCCCGCCAGCAGATCCGAGTGGCCGCCAAAGTACTTGGTGGCCGAGTGCATGACGATATCGGCTCCAAAGGCAAAGGGGTCCTGCAGAGGAGGAGGAGCAAAGGTGGCGTCAACGGACAGAACGCCGCCGTTCTTGTGGGCGGCCTCGGCGTAGTAAGCCAGGTCACGTGAGTAGCCAGTGGGGTTGACCGGGGTCTCCAGGTGCACCAGATCGCCCTTCTCGACCTTGTCAAGCTCGTCCAGCGACAGAATCTCGAGGTTGTAACGGATCCGCTTGAAAATGTCGCTCACGGCGTGACAGCCGTGGTACGCCTCGCCGATGAACAGCCGCTTGGGGTTCACGTGGACAATCAGCGCGGTGAAGGCCGCCAGACCGTTGTTGTAGACCACGGGGAACTTGTTGTCGAAGATGGTGGAGAGCACTTTTTCGACTCGCGAGGTAGTGGGATGAGCAATTCGCGAGTACACGTACTCGTTGGTGCCGTAGGCGGCTTCATCCTCGTCTTCAGCCAGAGGAACGAGCTCCTCGGGGTTGTTGGAGTACCGGTAAGTGGTGGAGACGGCGATTGCGGGAGCCACGTCGTTGGTTCGGGCGAGTTCATCGTCCGCGTGGATGGAGAGGGTTGCAATTGAGGGAGTGGAGGGTGACATTGTGTTGGTGGGGAGACTTGACCGAAGACGGGTTGTTTTATAAGTCGACTTACACGGTACCGTCAGATAGGGTTTGGGAGTACTTCTGGGAGGTGCATGAGACAGGCAATTAACGAACCATCTCACGTGTAGGAAGCGGCTAAGCGGGGCCATTGACCCGGAAATTTGCCACCCGGCGTTTGGTGGACGTAGAAGTGGTGGTTTACATATTGCAGTGGTTGAGGGGGGAGGGAGGTCTAGAACGGTCTGGGTCGGGGATTGAACGAGATGAGTCTTAAGGTGGGGTCGAGAAATGTTTCAATGGGAGTCGGAGGGTTAATTAAGGGTGGCTAGTGGGCCGCAGCCAGAGTTCAAGTTCTCGAACTGTCTCACCATCCGTTTTCTGACACCAAGCTTCGTGATCACGTCTGGAACACACGAGAGAGTTGCAAGCATGCATTTATGAACACCCAATCACTCCAGGAAGCCTTCGTCTCTAGGCCGAATGCTGCTGTGCCTGCATTGTTAGACCAGTTACAAGTAGTTACCACTACCGATACCCATACATACCAGAATGCACTCGTGAGATTGATATTGATACCGTTATTGCTGACTCCAAAGCACTGGATTCGGAGATATCCTGGATTTTGGATTCCACACTCTCTTCCAACTGCCGTCGACATTTCAATTCACAAGCTCTCCGTCGGAGACAGTATGCAGCTAACGTCCTTCGGTTAGATCCACAAGCTGCATGCCCAAGGTTGCGGTTCGCGGGGAATCGGTGCTACCTTTATTGACTTGAAAGGCTTCTTCCTGAGAACTGGGGCAAGTGCCAGAATTGTCAGTTCCAGTTGCACGCCAGGCTGTGACAAGACTTGACAAGCTGTCCCGACATGTCAATTTCGGGAGAGACTTTCTTGGTCAACGCCATTTAGCATATGTCTGACAGAAAGAACTTCTCTCGGGCCTGCTGTAACGCCTAGTCATGTCAATTTGACGGTTTGCTTCGATTGGGTGCACCAGCCAGAAGGGCTAGACTGAGGATGGGACCAGTGACAGTGTCGTCAAAGAATTGATAATCCTGGATCAGAGAGACTTACAGCATGGATTGATATCGGCTTATTAATTTATCGGAATTCACCAATGCTCTTCAACGGAATCATTCTACCGCAGGTCGCGGTTCACGCGTTCCAAGCACTTGCTTTGACTCATTGAGTGATGTTATGCCCAACTCAAGACATTACATTAAAACGGAACAGCAAGCACTCAATCCCCTCAAGTCAAGTGCTTCCGAAGAAAGACGACCATTATCTTTGACTTGATGAACAAATCAACAACTCACAAGAAAAAGTCCTACCAAACCTGGATACACCATCTGTCCAATCGACGTATCTCTTCCACTCACTTCATTGTTTTGGAGCAAGTGTCAAGTGGGGCCGAACATTTGGGGCTGAGATTTGGGGCTGATTCGATGCATTGTTAACTGTGTCAATAATATCCTCTTGACCACCCGTCATATAACTCGACGCTACCATCCCCAAACTACCACCATCTTCGCATGTCCCTCGACACACTTCCGACAGACATTCTATGGCTACTTCTGCCTCTCTGCGATCTCGAGTCGTCAGTCTCGCTGAGTCAGACTTGCACACGCCTAAGGCGACTCTGGAGAGCTTACGACAATAGTCTTGTCAAAGACGCAGTTCTCATCCGAGTTCCTTTTTTCAGACTCAACGAAGCCGACACTGAGATTTCCACCTGGGGCCAGTGTGCTTTGCTGACTGTGGCTCGAACCAGATCTTGTCAGCAGAAGCATGGTGGGTGGAGTTATGAGGACAACAATAATGGGGCGATCAAAGAACGTCTGGAACCCTCAAAGTTCAGCGAAGAACAACTGCGCCAGTTTCTCTGCCTCACTTCTTCAGGCCAGGTGATCACCAGACCCGAAGCCACTCCGTACAAGTATGAACACGACACTCGGGAAGGCTATGGTCTGGTGCAGCTGAAGATGGGAAAAACACCCCAAGATTTTCTCGCCCACCTGGGGAAAACACCCAGCGATTTGCGTGCCAACCTGGACACCTCAAACGCGCTGGCTCTTTTCAGAGTGGTGGAGGAGTCGGACGAGTGGCTCGTAATTGCGTCAGCAGAAACCCCACATAAACACCACGTGTGGCCCAAAGATCGAGACAGAACGGCAAAGGAAGGATTGATTATGCAGGCTCTCCCACCTCCAACTTATCCGGTGGTTGTTCGTCCCTCTCTAGTGTCTCTAGGAGTGCTCACCTTCGAGACTTGTGCTCGAACAGGCTACGTAAAGCTCAGCCACGCCTACGACTTGAGAGAGGAGGAAAGCCGAGTCGTCTACATGGGACCGTCGCCTTGGGGAGTAGGGGACATTATGGCCAGTTCGAAGGTCTACACGGTCTACAATGGCTTTATCTACCTGTGGGATGGGTGGTATATAAGACGGTTCTGGCTGGATAGGGATCATTACAATGAAGATGATGGAGAGAGGGAGTTTCTAAGAGGAGTCAACAGCCGGTTTCCAGCAGTGCAACGTCCTGTTCCTGTCAAGGGTCTCATTCATAGCCACTACGCGCCCTCCCACGAGCTGTATCGGTATGTTATTGATAGGCAGCAGGGAGAGTGTTGGGTTGGTGACTTGTTGACTGGTCGACAGTGGTTGTTCCCGTTCTAGTTTAGTGATGGTTAGTGACTGGCAACGTATCTCTTGATAACTATTCTTATATACACCGTGGGGGTAATGTAAAGGGTGGTGGTGGTATTGCGTCTTATCCATCTTAAGAAGATGCCCAGTTCAGACCACACGAATGGCAAATATATCAATGTTGAGCCCATATACATTGTACTGTATCAACTTATCACATCGATTGATACGAAAGCTAGACCTGAACTCGTGCCGTTCGCTGTTCACATCTCAGTTTTGCCAAAGTAATAAAACAGCGACCCTCTGTCGTTCCACTTCAAGGGCTGGAAGTGCAGGTCGCGAAGCAGAACCGCCCGGTACGCTTTGCTCTTGTTCGACTTCAACATCAGCGGCACAATGACATTCAAAATGAGGAAAATCGCCACCAGGGAGCCGATCTGATTGTATCTTGCCCACCATACTCTGTCGTAGAGTCCCGAAACCAACCAGAGGTAAATAAAAGGATATAAGCCGAGGATACTGCTCAAATGCATGAATTTGTCTAGAGACAGTCTGATAGGACCCAGACAGGACTCAGAGACACTTGTAGCCCAATTGGAATAAAAGTAAGCCTGAGTCCACTTCAATTCGTTCAGAAGCAGCGAGCTGGCCAGAAGACATACCACGAGAGTCGAAAAGTCGGTAGATCTTGTGACCACCAGGGGCCCATCGAGCAGCCAGATCTGTAAGGCGTACATGCTCAAAACCACGACGCCCACGAACTGACTAGGGTGGAGACAGAGAGCGTTGAGGAGCCTGGTGGAGGTCAGAGGAGGTAGCAGAAAAGGCAAGAAAGTGGCGGCCAGAACAATAAGACTCTGATTCCGTGTTTCAAAGTGACAAGGCTTTTGGAAAATGCCCGCATAAGATCGCATAATGACGGGAAAAAAGACAAACATGGCTCCCATGGCCACAGGAGCCATTATCACAACATTGGCAATGCCCAACATGAATTCTTCCGAATGAGCCGATGGGGCGTCGGTTTGAGCGACTTTCGCGTCGGTTGAGTGTCCTTGCTCCAAGTTACTCATTTTCACAATTTGGCGAGGCTGAATATGCTGCATGTGGTTATGTCGTCGTATTCGGCAAGGTACGAAATGCTGTCTTCGGGTTAGGGGTGGGTGAGGTGATGAAGATCACCGGAAGATTGAGAGCAAGGTGGTGTATGATCTGGAGGCGGCTTTAACTTGAGCACGGTGTATTGGTATCAATGGCGCTGAACTTGTGTAGTGTGGCAATGTCGCTTTAGTTGCTTTTGTTTCTCCGGCTTCAGTATTGGATGAGTGGATAGGTTCCACTTTACTCAAAAAATGTAGCAATTATTGCTGAGCTATGTTCAACTAAGTATATAGCGCAACTACAATGCTCCATAAACTCCCAACTGGAGTGAAATGCTTATTGATTAAGGAGGGACCCGGAACCGTATCGTCATAGAACTAGACAGTAAAGAGCTTCAGTGTTCGCCGGAGAAATTAGCTGAATCCACTAACATCTGAAATGGCATGCCAAATCAAGTCAACATTTCAAGGTTGAAATCCCACTGTTCTTTCGACCTCTAAAGACGGCGCCTATGCGTGGCACGACCAGAGTCCAGGGGAGATATAACAGTCACACTAAACAGTCACACTATAACTTCTCTGTGTATTCATGCATCAATAATCATCAGATAAAAGAAAAATCAGCTTGACCTTCTCTTTGTCGTCGGAACAATTCTGTCTCTGCGAACTAAGACTGAACGAGCGCTGGGCTTCAGCAAGGTGAGTAATTAGGTCTCTTTCTACGATCGCATCCTACCATTAGCTACAGTTCTCTATCACTGCAATGAGAAGAAGCAGAACCGGGTCTCGTGGTTTGGAATGTGCCAGACAGCAGTTCCTTCGATCGACTTGACAATTTGCACGTGCTGCACAATCCATCCTGCGTGGACGATCCTCTCGATAGCCGAGCGGTCGAGACATTAAAAACAACCGCTACTTGTATTAAATGTGATAAATTCATAAATGTACATAAATTGGACCATTTGGTCTCAGTTAGGGTGGCCGGTGAAGATGGGAATCGGAAGCAGTGTCACGAAGTCTCAGGGGAGCAAAATCAGGCAGACAAAATGTTGCCCGGAACCATCATTAGCTCACGTGATATCGATGCTTGTAGTCCAGGTCCAGCTCGAGTTCTACTTTCTCACGGGCTTAGGAGTCGTCTTGGACGCCAGCTTATCGAGAAGCTTTCGCACTCCGCCGGGAATGGGAGCCTTGACGCCGCCCTTTCTGTAGTCCACGGTGACAATGGTCTCCTTGATTCGAGCGGCCACCTTTTTGGCGTTATGCGAGACGATGACTCCTCGGAGGATGAACCGGTCAGGCGAGTCGATGGGCTCCACCTTGTGCATGACTGTTACGGTGTCGGGGAATTGGATGGGCTGGGTTAGTATATGAGGGGGGGCAACAATGAACAATTGAGAAGCCAGTAGAAAGAGCGCCTCACGTACTTCATCAACGATTGATGATCTAAGAGGCAAAAACGTGTTTCTAGGTCTGACCAGCTCTCGTCGATTGGACGTTAGTTGGCCTAATCGGCTTCTATCCGATGTACACATCTCACTGCTTCGCAGCTCGTTGTGTGGCTCACTGCTCCGCAGCTCGCTGACTCACATATCTCCACTCCAAATCTCCACTTCTCAAAATCGGTCCAACCGCCTTCGGAGTCATAAACAGCTTGAACTCATCACCTTCATTCTTGCTCATGATATCGTTGAACATGTTGACTCGAGCAGTCTCGAACCACTTGAGATACACGCAGTTGTTCACGTGATTGAACGAGTCATGATCGCCCCACGCCACCTTGTGGTTCTGCATTCCCGCATTTGCCACATCGTATCCCTTGCCTTCCGTCTTGTCCACCAGTTCCTGGATCCAGGCTGTAGAGGTGGTCGTGGACTTGTGTCGGATCGAAAGACGCGCAATGGGTGACGTAATCGGTGCGGCCTTGGTCGTAATTTGTCTGAGCATTGTGTTGAAATCTGTGGTGTTTTTGACGATGTTCCAGTGATGTATCTTGTGTCGTCCTGATAGTCCCTCCACCCCCATTCTTATATACCCCGGGCTAAATTCTCACACCGTCGTGATTAAGTTCAAGCCGCATGTACCCCACATTTTAGCCTGCATGGCCCGAGAAAGACCCGAGGGCATGAGATGGAATAAACGGCATAGATGGCGGCTAAATGCGCTCGATGAAGCGCGCTCTGCTCAATCCGTGCCCGGCGTGCGTCTCCGCATTTCAACGGCGGGTAACATGCAGTGGAAACGATACCGAAGAGTAAGGAAACGGGCACATCTCTAGACGGAACTCTGGCAGTCAATAGCCGTGGTTGGAGTGAAAAATGGCTCTTGACTCGACACAACAGAACAATCAAAAGGACGGCATAGATGACAGACTCTGGATAGCACTATCCCGCCATGTGACATCATTTGAGTCATTATTTTACACCACCCACTACACATAATAATCAACGATGACTCAAGCTTGACTCCTTCTCACCCCGCTGTACCTTGTCTCCCTCGGCCCGTATGCACTGTTGGTAATAGGCGTTAGACCGGCTCAAACAATACCGGTGTGTGGTTATTATCTCTACTGTTCTCTTTGTGTGAAAAATCTGGTAGTATTTTTTCTTTGTATGGAATAAGTCTGCTAGTCATCTCCTTTGTCCACTTGTGGGGTGTGGGGGGTCATGCTAATAGTGGGACTCATGCGCTGTGATGGACGCTAGCAAAATCCATGAAGAGTGTGCAAAGAACATACCCTAGGATACAGAAGGATGTCATGTGACTAATGACAGATCAACTTGAGACACATTTCTAACGTCACGACTTCTCCACTTGCTACAACCGCGTGAAACACGCTTTTATAAACCACCACTCTCAAAACCCACGTTAAACACACTCCACTCTATCCACACCCTTCTTCCTCCACACTACTCTCACGACACATACACAACACAAAGCAGAGGACGCAATCATTTTCTGTCTCAAAACAGGCGCTACTGTGTGTGGATTGGGGGTGGTGTGCGAAGGATGAGGCTGGGGCTGTCGAGACACAAAAGCTCGCTGGAACAATGACGCAGAGTGCGACAGGTTACGAGCTCCGATTTCAACTCAACAATGGTAGTTACATCACTAACGAAGCCTAACTATCGTGATGTGGCCAAGATTAGTCATAGTGGGCTGTATCGTGTTGCTGGAAGACCCCCATCTTTCGAAGATGAATGAACTCGTAGAACGCCTGTTTGAACACACTCGCTGTCTTACCAATTCATTAACTATGAATATCTTCACTAAAGAGGGGACGCTGCAGAGGGAGGTGCAGAAGGGGACATGGAGCGGTGGTGAGGAAGTAGGAAGAAAAATGGCGAAGAAGATCAGTAAAGAATAGATGTAAAAGAAAAGCAATCAAGTGTTCATTTCACAGCTAACACTTATATCCAAGAGAGAATTTCTGCTTGTTTTAATACTGTACTAAATGTTTGATGTGGCCCTTGATTGAGATAGAGAAGAACCAAGAGAGGCGGGGGTTGCTCAGTGTGTGAAACAAGAACGACCAATTGTCTTTCTCGGAAGTCGTCACTGCAGGAGCCGATGTTCGAGTACATTTGAGAATCTCAACCACGATTGAGTTACGATAAGGCGCGTAATCTGAACCCAATCGTGTTAAGATGAGCAATGAGCTGTACTGTAAGTCCCACTGTTCCTGTTAATCCGAGTGCTGACTATCTCTTCTGGTGGGCCGAGTGAGACACTCCCGATCTAATAAAACTCGTCCGTTTACCTGCATCTCTCTCTGCTCGCTACGACTGGGGTTGAGCCTTGTTGAGGTCAGAATTGACCCTACGTGGATGAGTATTGCCCTTCCAGTGTCAAGCCATGAAGTCCACCATTTTGTCTAGCTCAGCTCACAGACTGAGCCTTTTTCCCTCCATTCTCGCCCGGATGACTAATCTAGGGTCCCAATGTCCTCCGAACTTTTCCCTTTAACAAAAAAATCCGGTCCCTTGGCCCAGTTGGTTAAGGCGTCGTGCTAATAAGAATAGCAGCTTTGCAACGCGAAGATCAGCAGTTCGATCCTGCTAGGGACCATGAGTGCTCTACGAGTTCTTTTTTGCTCTTCGAGTATTCTTTTGCACCTTCGTGATCTCATGGTGGAGGTTATGCTGTGCTGTTTGGGGCTTATCAAAACTGGAGTTTGACGGTGGTTGGGTTGAAGGAAATTTCTGGGATGGTGTGAACATGATGCTTCATGCCTTTAGCCACGGAACTGACGCAAGTGACTTACAGGCCTATGCTGACTCGCTTGTTTGCAGCATGGATCCCACCTCTAACGCGTTCGGGTTACGAAGCGTGACATGATGCGTGCAGCTGTATGGCTTTGGAGCAGGCTGCGATAAGGAGGTTGATTAGTCTGTGTGAGACTTTTCTTTTGGCCATAAGGGGGTTTGGAACAGCAGAAGAACCACTGACCTCATCTGGAACTTGGGGTGGGACTCACTTCAGCTTGGCATGTGTGAAACCGTTAGTTTCATAAGACTGTCTAGACCACTTAAGTAGAGCTTAACTAGACATAACGTTTATGTCTCACTCTACTCTACTATTGTATTCTTCTGAACAATAATGTAACTGGAAATCTGGAACATCTTGTTTCTCGATGACTCTAGCAAGCTTGCATGCCAGACCTGAGATAGACGGGCAGGACGTAATTGTCCAGGCATTATCAAAAATACAGGAAGCCCACAGTCTTTTGATGTTCGCATCGCATCGCAACATCATATAATTTTAGCTCGGTAACCATGACATCACAACTCCATCTTAAATCCCCATCTCAACTTCCCACTCTATTTCCGCCACCCTTCCACTTGCACACTACAATCTGCAAAATGCCACGTTTCGACCGAGTGCTGTATTCGACAGCGGTGGCGCTCCTTTTGATAACCCCTGCGGCCGCCTACGGCCGCGTCCACGCAAATGCCGTGTTTCTACACGCCGACAGCGTTTGTGTAAGATACCCTTGATGCCCAGATACCCCCCACATGACACAAATCATGTCACCAAAAGTGACCAACAACTAACCCAGGAAAAAGAAGAGTACCGCGACTGTCTTAACGAGGTGCAGACGCAGTTCGAGGCGTGCGACAAGGACGACCGCCAGTGCCAGTGCGACGTGATGAAAATCATTGGCGACGAGTGCTCCAAGTTCTGCTCCGACCCGGTCAACTCGCAGTACTTGGAGCTATTTGGCCAGCAGCAGTGCGACTGGATCGAGCAGGACGTGTACAAGGACGACGGGGCTGCCGGCATTGAGCCCGAAGAGGTCATTGACCCAGACGACTGCTACATGGAGTTGCCGGGAGACTCTGTTCACCTCGATGACTCCAACGAGCACGACAAGCGTGACGACCATGACAGCGATACCATTGATACCAGCGATGTTGACGGAGACCACAAGGATACCAGCGATGACGACTATCACGACACCAGCGATGACGTCGTCTACCAGACCAGCGAAGCTATCGACGACGTTAACCACGATCTCGACTCGCACGATACCCACGATGATACCTACGCCCCCGACTTTGTGCCTGAAGACTCTGCCTCCACGTACAACTACGACCCCGCCCAGGCTTACGCGGACAAATGGGCCAACTACCTGGAAATTTTCCGAATCGCCCCCCAGACAGGATACCTTGATCTTGGTGATACCGACCCCATGAACCCAGGCAGCCACCCTCTGTCTTCTCTGGTTGAGGACGACGAAGACGATGACGATGATGGTCTTCACGACGCCTTTGACCACACTCCCTATTACCACCACGACAACGAGCTGACGTTTTCGCCCGAGGACGAGGCCAAGCTGGTTCGGTTGGCAAAGGAAATGTTGGACGACGCTGGGGACGACGCCGACACAGTCGCCATCTGGGCCGAGGCCAAGCAGCGGGTGCTGGCGGAGAGGAAGAAGTTTCTGGAGACCCCTGAAGAGCCCAGCGGCGACACCCCCGAGGTGCTCAATGGGAGTAATCTCTATCCAGTTCCTGATTCTGACACTCTGGTGGACGGAGCGGATGGTGCAGACGGTGGAACACTTCCAGGCCCGCATTCGGGAGGATATCAACACTGGGTTGATGGACCGACCCTGGAATCCACGCTTGGAGACCCCATGGATGTCACGTCTGGCTATGATACGGACGCTGTACTTGATGTTCCGGCGGAGGGCTTGAGCGAGAGCAACGGAGGTTTCCAGACCGAGGTGGAACCGGTTTCACCCGGTGATGTGGTTATTGACCCCGAGACGACGCCTCCTGTCCAGCTAGTTCCCGAAGTTGAGACAGAGAGCGATTCCGATATGTACTACAGCGACAACGAGCTTCCTGAGGTCCCCGAAAACCCCTTCTATCAGCCTCCTCACTCCTACGAGCCCAAGGTGGTGATTGGAGGCGAGGAGGAAGAGACCGAGCCAATCCACGAGTCTGAGCCTTACCCAGAGCCTATCTCTGAGCCGATTGAAGAGTGGCAGCCTGAGGAGCAGCTCCCCAGTGAGGATCACTGGCCCGAGCAGGAGTTCCATCCCGAGGAGCCTTTCTATGAGGAGCCCTACAATGAAGACGAGGAGCACTACGATGATCACGATGGAGAGGGCCAGGAGCTGCTTGGTGTCGGCGAAGAGATGCATCATGGCGACTACGACGAACACGACGAGCAGTCTGGGGAGCACTATGACGATCACCAGGAGCACGACCAGGACCACCACCAGGACCACCACCAGGACCACCACCAGGATCACAGCGAGAGCCATCACGATGGAGAGGAGTACGTTCGGATCAACGATGGGGATGAGGAGCACAATGATAACCACGAGCACCACGAGCACCACGAGCACCACCACGAGCACAATCTGGAGTACCACGAGGAGTATCACAACACTGAGCCGCAGCATGAGGAGCCCCATCACGAGCCTGAGCCCGAGTATCACCCCGAGCCAGAACACGAGTACCATCATGATTCTGACCCTGGGTACTACCATGAGCCTGAGCACCATGACAACTTTGAGGCCTCAGATTTCCACGAGTTCCCTCCCACGGGCGACGAGTACTTCGACGGAGACCCTGCGCCTGTTTACGAGGAGGGAGGTGAAGAGGGGTCCAGTGCAGATTCCTTTGAGGGCGCTTCTCTGGCCGAAAAGCTCAAGCAGCTATACCCTAACGGCGACGCGCCTCGTATGGTTAGCCAGGATCCTGATGGCAATCCTGCCTACGATTTCGATGGCTACGACACCGACAATGCGGACGTGTATCCCGGGGGCGAGACTCCTTACGGCACGTATTTCGGCGATGCGTTTGGGTTCTCGTCGGAGGCTCCTCGGCTAAAGCCTCTGATTGCTACTCTGACCCTCGGTTTGGTGGTAGTTGCTCTTTTCAACCGGGATCTGGCCCCCACCATTTGTTTCTTTTTGAGCTCCTTGTCTCTGGGGTTGTATGTGTACAACTATGAGCTGGGGTGGTAGGTGGAGGATGCTTATAAGATATAGTTAATGAATGTTAGTGGGAGGGTGTGTACGAGTGGAGTAGTGGGGAGGGGGTAATAGGGAGGGGGGAGTAGGGGAAGTGCGAGTATATATAATACAAGCCGGTGTTGTGGGTGCAAATGTCATGTTTTGAGTGTCATTACTATATACGTCTACTTGGTCTCCTTGGTCTCGTTGATCCACTTGAGAGTCACGTCGACAGCCTGGGGCAGGTCCAGCTGGGGCTCGTAGCCCAGCAGCTTGCGGGCCTTGGAGATGTCGTAGTACCGCGGCGACGAGCAGATTCGGACCTTGAAGGGCGAGAAGTTGGGCACGACTCCAAAGGGCTTGCAGAGTCCAGCGACAATCGAGGAGAGGAAGAGCGCAACGGGAGTGGCGAGCTTTGTTCGCTTGGCGAGATCGACCTCGTATCCGGACTTCTTCCAGATCATCCGGGGCATGGCCCAGAAGTAGATGGGGGTACCGTTGGTGATGAAGAAGGCTTCTCCGGCCACGTTGACGGCGTGCTTGGGGTCCAGCAGCTTCTCGGCCGCCAGCACGTGCGAGTATGCCACGTTTCCCACGTAGGTGTAGTCGAACAGGTTGTCGTCGTTTCCGAGCTGGAAGTTTTGTTTTCCGGTAGCTGCGGCGTCGAGGAAACCAGGAATCATTTGTCGGTCTCCGGGTCCGAAAATGCCTGCGGGTCGAAGAGCGACAGTCAGGAAGCCGGACTCGGGGTCGTTGGCCGCCAGAATCATCTTCTCGGCCACGGCCTTGGTGTCTGCGTAGTCGTCCTTATGGTCGTCGAGAACGGGGAAAGTCTCGTCGGCGTTGATGAGAGGAGATCCGTCGGAAACGGCCGAGGCCGAGGAAGTGTAGATGAAAGCTCGGCCAATCTTGCCCTTGGAGTCGTCGAACCGAAGCCGAGCAGCCTCCAGCAGCACCTTGTTGCCCTGGACGTTCACCTTCTCGTAGATGGCTTTACCGAGACCGTGGACAGGAGAGGCACAGGTGACGATAGCGTCCGGCTTGGCGGCATCAATGGCCCGCAGCACGTCGTCACGGTTCGTCAGATCGCCCTGGTGGAAGATGATATCTTTTGCTGTGTCGTAAGAGAAAAACGTCTGCGAGACGGGCTGGACCGGTCTGATGTCAAACACGTGGATTTCGGGCCGCGGGGACAGTTCGTGGAACTTTTGGATGAGATGCTGGCCCAGAAAGCCCGAGCCTCCAACAATGAGAACTGTGTTCATTTTTTGGTGATTTTTCAGATGGTGTGTTGGACGTGTCGAGGTGGTGACATGTCAGGGTGATTGAGTTTATGCGTGTCGAGTGCATACGACAGGTGCGAGTTTACCGAGGGGGTGATACTGGGAGAAGGAGAGGTGAGTGGGTGTTTGAAAAGGTGGTGGTAGCATATGAGAGTTTCGTTTGAGAGCTGTTTGTGAGGCGGGCAAGGGGCTTGTTTTCTTTTGTCAATGGAATATCTGGAAGAGAGTTTAGTGGGGTCGTTACCGCTGAAGTAACAATTGAAGTGTCGGTGGGACAAAACTATGTTTAGTTGGCGAAATAGCTGGGTAAAAAGCTATATGAAGGGCCCACCTCAAGTCAGCGAACAATGCAAAATTGAGATAGGTAAAAGCTGATGTGGCATATTTGGACAAGTTCAATCCCAGCCTCTTATACCGCTCAGCATCCTCTGGACTCCAATACTCAGTTTCAGGCCGTCCTATGGCTGAAACATCTCTAAGCCTCTCTGTCCTCTCCTGCGCATCCAGAATCTCCGTCCAACTGAATACACTGAAACGTTTAGCACCGGTATTATAGCAACAGCCAGCTGGTATTCATCTCCATTACTCGTTTTTTCAATGAAGCTGAGAAGGACTTCTTGGTCATCTCATTATCTGACTCCATGTGATCGAAATTGCCACCTTAGTGGAGTCAACAGTGAAATAGAAGATTACACGAGGACAAAGTTGTGCTGGGGGTGGCAATCCCATGATGCAAGGGATATTAAGACCTGAATAGTATCTAATCGGATACTACCCTACTACGATATCAACTAATGTGTAAACATTTTTATTCTGTTCAGTACTTATATCTGGAGTAATTCACGGACAAAGATATTGAGTGAAGTACACTTTGCTCAGATCTTAGTTAACGTTTTTGTTGGCCCTAGCCTTCAGTGCAGTCGTTCAACTTCGGAGTGCTTTGGTTAGTTAAGATGTCTCGCTGAATCGGAAGAATAGGACCCCACTCAGACCAGCCTCCGATGTCGCCTTTCTTCACAAACACTGTCACACCACCACACCTCCAAAACCATCTCTCACGCTCTTTCCCTCCAGCGCTCTATTAATAAACTCAGGTGCATCTGACATGCACACCTCCAACGACATGCAGTGAATCGTGTTCTATTCAACACCTCTCTGCAACTACAGCACACTCAAAACAGCGTACCATTTCTACCATGAAACTCGCGCTACTCACACTTCTAGGCACAGCCCTGGCGACCCCGGCGGTGATGCTTTCGCACAAAGAGCTGGCCGCGTTCGAACGATACACCAACAAACAGACGTCCAACAGCATATCTTCGGTGGAGCTGGATCGGGTGGCCAGAAAGCTCATGCACGACTGCTCGGCCAACACGTACGTCGTCGTGAACCAGCCCGGGCTCAAGGCGAAGGATTTCCAGAACGAAGCCACGTTTCCGTTTCTCAAAAAGCTTCTGGAGCGAACGTCCACCATGTACACGGTTCCGTACTCGGACGGAGGCATTGAGCTGGGCAAGCTGGCCAACTCGGTGGCCAAGCAGTGCAACGCGGTGAAGATTGAGGTGAATCTCGACAACCAGATTACTCCTCTCGAGGAATACATGGATACTACCAAACGAGTGATTGAGATCAACTTTGAGCCTCTCCCCAACACCTATGTCTCCAGACTGGCTGCTCTGGCTGCCAACGACGAGACGCTGGAGAAGATTGTGCGTGCAACCCCTTCACCGTTCATTGCGCTCATTTTGACCTCTGAAAAGGGCCAGGAAGGCGACTTTGAGACGAAAAACCCCGACTTCAAGATTTTCCCCGGCGTCGCACGAGCAAAAGCCGTGCCGGGAGCCAAGGACAAGTACAAGTACCACATGGAGCTGCAGAACGTGCCTGTTGACGAGGAAAAGCTCACTGCCGAGGCTCTGCTCAAGGTCAAGACGCCTCCCACACATGCCCCCGAGGTACGACAGTCTGGAGAAGGAGAGCTGGTGGACGATAAGATGTTGCTCATGATTGTGGGCTCCGTTGTCGCGATTCTGTTTTCGCTGCTCGTGTTCAACGGACTCACTGCCAAGCCTGAGCTGAAGAAGGTGGAGAAGAAAAAGGTGGTGGTGGAGAAGGAGCGACTTGTGAATGGTCGAGTTGAGCAGTTGAGAAGGGAGACTAGATAGGAAGTGGAGGAGGTGACGTGTTAGACGGTATATAGATCAATTGAGAGGAATGGAAGGAAGTTGGGCTTCTCTCGTGCTCAGATCACGGTTCAATGGATCACGGTTCAATGTCTGCATTCCGTGAAATTTGGCCCTTACTCGTAGACAGGTATCACATGCCAGGTGTGAAACCTCCATTCTGGTATGTTTCGTGATCATCTTTAAACGCGGAAAGAAACGTGTGGTTTCCAGAGAGCTAGCTATTGCGTAGACGCGATAACCCACATATCTGTGTTGAAATGGTGCTGGGGTCTAGAATCTATCATTGCACCAACCTCACTCTTATATCTGACAGCTTGTTGGTGCATCCCACCGAATTCAGCTTTTCTTAAGATAGCACTTCACCTCAACTAACAATGCATCAAACCTAATATTGGTGGTAATATGAGCTGTCTTGAATGTCTTTCTGGTGGCGTCGATAGTGCTCCAACGTAGACAAAAGCCGCATCCAACCACTTCAAATCTCTCTCGTAGCACTTATATCCACTTTGAAAACTTCCATCAACTTTCTGGCAGCCTTAGATTGCACCCTCTCCCTCACCCCAACCCCAACCTCAACCAATATTACTTGAGAAGCTTAAGCGTCAACAAAGGCCCTTCTTGAACCAACATCATCAAAAACTGCCAAAATGGCCAGAAACTTACGCATATCAATACCCACCTTTCCTTCCTCTCCTCTCTGCTGCAGCGCCAATCCACCTCCACAAGTCGTGATATTTACACCGCCAACTCTGTTCCGACTCTGTTCCTGGGTCGCGTGTCGGCCGGGTAACCGGGCTGCATAAGCATGCTATAGAGCCAGGGACAGGGCCAACCAATCTACTTGTACAAAAACATGGAAGACCCGCCGAAAAAGAAGCGCAAGTTTGTGGTGCTCAAGCGACGCCCGGTTGCCGACATACCCGTCGAAACCATCAAGTCCAACAGCCCAGAAGCCGACAATGACGATACAGACATCTACGACCTGTCTTCCCACATTACCACAATCCAACCGGTTGTGGAGATCAAAGTGGATCCTGTGAAGCCCGAGCCGGTGGAAAAGAAGGATTCGAAGAAGTCGCAGACGCAAACCCGCCACACTCGCTCGAATTCGGGCAAAAATGTCGTTGATCTAGACGCTGAAGAGACGCCGGACGACGACGCGCCTGATAACGACTTGTTGGACTCTGACAGCGATATGGACCCGGATAAAGAACTGCAGGAGGCCCTTGCTCGAGCGCGGCGGCTCAAGGAGGAAAAAGAGCACGCTGAAGCGCTGCTCAGAGGAGACAAGGAGGAGACTGCAGAGCCAGAGTACTCGCCTCCTCTCGAGGAAGAGACGCCTCGCAAGATCAAAAAGCCCAAGGCCTACCGTGGCGAAAAGGTGTGTTTCCGACTCGCGTTTCCAACCGTCGAAGGACACTCGTGGCCGTCTGTCATTTTCACCACTAGGTCGCTGGTGCCATTCCACGAGATTCAGGAAAAGCTGAGCTTCATTCTGCATCAGCGATGTCAGGAAGACGAGCTGTACCCGCCTCCACACCACGTGCTCGACGAGTTCATTTTCGTGCTCCGAGGCTCGCGAATCTTCAGAAACTCCACCTGCCAGACCATGGGTATCACTACACGTGACCCGTCCACTTGTCCCGAGGTGCAGTGGCTCAACGTCGAAGACGCGGAAAAGTTTCGAAAACGCAGCCTCATGGGGGATGACGAGGTTGTGGAGCAGGACGACGACGACGTCGTCGACGACGATGATGGTTTCGGTGACTTGTCTGTGGATCTCGAGCCTGCTGCTGTTTCTGAGGAACCTGAGACGCCGGTAGAGAAGAAGATCCGGTTGGAAATGATCGGCAAGGACAAGATAAAAGTGCCGGTGGATGTGGGACTCACGCGGCAGTTTGTCTTGCTCGCCGATGTTTACGCCAAGAAGATGAATGTGTCTCCAGCCTCGGTGCAGCTGTTTTTCGATGGCGACAAGATTGATTTGAACTCGACCATTGAGGACGTCGACGTGGAGGATGAAGACATGCTGGAAGTGAGGTTGGTTTAGGAGATAGGTTGAGGAGACTATGTATTATATTTATTTATTAGCAGCATTGACGGAATTGTAGACAGAACACATCCGAATCTCTTCATGATGAGGGTACTGAGGGTGACTGTTCCATTTGAGAGGCGAGTATATCGTTGAACTCGATCATTATGGTGCTGTGCTATACAGTGCATATGCTCCACCCTCGAAGTAGACTCTTCCAACGAGTCTCTCTGATAGAGGGAAGTCCAGTATTCAGATCTGCGGAGGATTTGATGTGTCAGTGTATAAGACTCATCTTTCCACATCCTACATTGTCGACGAGAAATCTTGCTTCCTTAACTCACCTAATCATCTCCCTCCGCTCATGTCTATGACTAGGAACCATGAAACGAATGTCTGCAATATCAAAACCCGAGCCAAAGTGAGAAATGACATCCCAGTCTTTGTAAACCCCCAGACGAGCCTCCCGATCCGAACAGGACATGTTCTCCCACTCTGAAGGAGGATATTCCTCAAACAGATCTTTGATTTGTGAAGATAAAGAAACTGTGTCTCTTTTACTTTTGAGACTCTCCTGGATCAACTCAAAAATGCTCTCGGTGGTCTCTTTGCTCCAGCGGTAGAACCTCGGCAGAGATGACTCGTCCAGTCCTACCAGCAGAAAAGCATCTCCTCTGGGGTTGTCTCTAGCAATGTATGATGTTCCGGTCTTGAGGTCGCCCACCAGCCTTCCTCCGGTACCACTTAGAGTGACGTATCTTCCTTGTCTGATGAGACGACTATCGGTTCTGGGATAGGGCATGTAGCCTGGAACGGTGCAAATGACGCTCTGGGACGTGTCGAACCACGCGTCAGCCCGGTACCGAGGAAACATACCAAGGTAACTTCCTGGAGAGACAAAGGGGGTGTCATCTACTTCTTCTGATCCACAGTCAACCCACAAAGGAACAAGTCGTCCCTTGCAGTAGATGTGGAGCAGCCCATGGTAAAAGGTCACGTCAAAGTCCCGCTCTCTACCCTCCCTGTAAACAACTGGACGCCGCGCAGTGGTCCAGTCAACAAAGCGAGAGGGAAGCTTTGTTACAAAAGTAACTTTTTGAGGCGAGTTTGAGTCCACCAGGTAGATCCACGTCTCTTCTTCCCTTGGCAAAAGTTGCGCATCTTCATCTTTTGCGTGAACGCCCACTAAGGCTAGAGAAGAGTTGTTTGGCAAAAGACGAACGAAAGAGGTAGACATATCGTAAGTAGACGGTAGCTTGATGCTACTTTCAAAGAAGATGTAGTTTTCGGGGGTCATCGTTGGTTTGTAGACGAGATATTCACTTGGATATAAACTGTTGTGGCTTATCAAGTGAGCCACTGTATCGTTCATGGAGATGACGTCGTAGCCATTTTCTGAGCGTATGAATCCGTACCATCGCGTCTCTAAACTCTCCCATTCCTCTTCCGACGTCTTCAAATCAACTTGCAGCCCTTTGACGTTCCATTCAGCCAAGTTTTGTTCCTCTCCTTGGAGGACAATAGTGTCTCCCTGGAGCCAGATTTTTCTTCTGCGATTGAGATGAAACCAGTCGTTAAAGACGGGTTTGAAGGTACGGGGGATCGGTCCATTGACGTTTTCAGGCTCCAAGAATACCTCCTTTGGATGACAGTGCGGGAAGATGGTAGTGAAATCAGCTCCAGAGGTCCATGTTGATCCTGTGGCTTTTGTGGCTCGGTTTCTCTCTCTCACTGCTCTCGCGCATTTGAGCCACGTGTCGAAGTGGTCATCCTCGTTGTCGATCTCCATCCATGGTACCCGTTCCAGCACTTTTGCGCGGATCAGAGTTGCATCGAGACACGGAAGAAAGGCGTGGATTAAAGACCACGTGTCGCCGAGGGAGAGCACAGACTCGAGATCGCAGTGCTGAAGGATTATTAGTGATACTTCGTTAGGGAGCATGATAAAGGTGGTATTGCTGTGCTCTGGGGAGATGACGTAACAAGGCGTTGATGGGCGTACTGACGCTATAGTTGTAAAGGCCGAGTGAGCTGAATTAGCTGCACGCACTTTCAAGTCGTAATTATTGCGTGTATTTCAATACTAAAATCGTGGTCTTCAGTGTTGTGTTGGTTGATGGAGAAGAGGAGAGCTCATGCAAGATAATGAACCTTGAGTCTGATGTTGAAAACTCGAGATTTTGTCAAAAAGATGAGAGAGAAGATATTGTGATGGTGTGGTTTTCGGGGATTTAGAGACATAATTCCCAGCTTTACTCGATTATTGCCATCTCGCACGAATCCAAACCATGTGATTGGTTTCAGTCGTTTTCCTCGCCTTCAGCCTTCCCCTTTTGAACACCGGTTATGCATGACAAACAGAGTGCACATGTGGATTGTTGGGATCTGACCTGAATGAGTTTTTGTCAAGTGAGCCGATGCAAACAATCTGGAGGGTCAGAAGGACTCTGTCGAGCGGAAACGGGACTCTGCTGACTGTCTCCAAAACCAAACTAATCAGTCCCTTGTACAAGTGCTTGTATGACACGGAATGATCAATAGTCTTCCATCCGTAGATAACTGCTGGCTCGAACGAACACAGCTATCGACCGAGCCTCTCTTGATCTAACCTCAAGTCCTTGACTTCATGACCAACACGCTCGACCGACTGTACTTGTAGGGCTGCCAACCAACTCAATGTTGCCAGGGCGTTCAAGCTCGTCTCTTCATTATAGACAAGCTACAACAACACACTTGGGTGAAGGACTGGACCATACGGCCACCCACCCCAACAAAACCACGCACCACCAACAACACTTCAAAAACTACCAACAATACATTAATCTATATAAGCAACCAGTGAACGAGTTCTCCACCCCCTAGGCAAAAACATTGTACCATCCCGGCATCAGCCAGTAACCGTCGCACTCGCCCTTTCGCAAACACTGCTTCTCGCACAGCCACTGCATGACATCTTCAATCTCCTCGTGGGTGAGAATATTCACCAGTCCGACCGCCAACAAATCCACCGTGACTCCGGGTCTCAGAGCGACTGAGAGCGCAAACAGTGACGTCAGATGCTTCCAGATGGGCTGGTTGACCTCGCCGTGCATGCCCTTCCAGATTCGCAGTCCCTCGGTCGGAGGAGCCACGTCGACGCTCTGGGCGGCATCATTCAGCGACAGCGACTCGAAGCCGCGGAAAATGATATCGCAGTCCAGCTTGTCCTTGTCCACCGACCGCGACACGTAGCCCTTGATGAGCGAGCCAATGGTGTCGTTGACCCGCACTGTATCAATAATACGGTGGTACACGAGGTCCAGAATCGCCATCATGGAGCCGTCAGGGGCCAGACGAGACATGACGAGACCGCGGGACGAGTTGACGCACTCGCGCATCGACCGGTCAAAGTTGAGCGCCTCGTTGAACACCTCGAGACCCGCCGAAAACCGCACAGACACGGCGTTCCAGAACTTGTCCGAGAAGGCAAAGTTCCGGCCGGGGTTTCGCTTTTCCATGTCTCGAGGAATGTAGTTGACCACCTTCTGGCGATCGAGCTGGTTGACGGCCTCGGCGACGGTCTGCTCGCCAAACGGCGTGAGCAGCTCCTTGGCAGCCTGCTCGTCGTAGGTCGCGTCGTCGGACACGATGATCGACTTGATGACGGCAATGGCGTTCTGCACGGCCTCGGGGTTCGGGTCCACGTACTTGACGGGCTCCTTGACGAGGAAGGGGGCGTTGGTCAGCGCCTCCTCGGTCTTGACCATGGACTGCACCGACAGAACCGAGTCGATGGGGTCCGAGTCGTCGTAGTCCAGCGGCACAGACATGTGGTACCGCTTCTTGTTGTCGTCGTACTTTTCGAGCAGCGGGAACGAGGTGGCTGTGGTATCGGGCAACAGCTCCGGTTCGTGCTGCTGCCACAACTCCGCCAGCTCTTCGAGATTCACCTCTTCGAGCCGCGAAAACGGCGCAATGGTGCCCTTGCGGTACTGCTCGTAGAAGAAGTCCTCAAACTGCTCAATGGCCGCAGGAACCACCTTGGCTCCGCCCATAATGTCTCTGACTCGCGGCCACTTGGCTTTGGCGGCGTACGAGGGCAGTCGCAGAGGTCCAGCCAGAGCTTGCCAGGGGATGGAGCCGCCATGGAACGATCGGGCGACGATTGTCAGTCTGAAAAACTTCTCATTGTCCTCAACATCGTACCGACGAGCTCCAGACATTCGAGAACGGGACACGGAAGGAGTAGCACCGATCTTGAGCTTGCTCTTGCGCTTGATTCCGTGCTCGAGAATCTTGAGCGGGTCCGAGCTGGGTAGTCGGTCTCCCTTTCGACTCTTTCTCTTGGGCTGGCTCTGAAGCGTCGCCTGGGCAATCATCTCGGGCTCAATCATGCTGTCGTCAAGACCAGTAAACTGGTTGTTGAGACTGTTGTACGCGGGATGCTGCGTGGAGTACTCCTGAGCATAGTCCATGGAGTACTGGGGCTGGTACTGCTGATGAGGGTAGGTGGAAGACGCATCAGGCTGAGACTGGCCAGTGTACCCACCGGGGAGATCGTCGTCGTCGTAGTCAATGTCCATGTTGGCTCGCAGGGATCGTCTCTTGCGCACCTTGCGAGTATCGCTGATCCATCTTCCTTCGCTTCCAGGCTCCTGGACTCGATGGGGAGACTTGCCCTCGTTGCCCAAAGACCGTCGGGGATTCGCAACAGGATTGTGGTACAGCTTGAAGGCTCCAGAGAGCGACTCTCGGATGGGATTGTGCGTGGATCCGGCTCCAGACGTCACCTTGGTGCGGTGAATCAGCTGCGCCTTGAGCTCCAGCACCTGGGGCGCATCTCTGGGCAGAGAGGAGTGCACCACCATCCACCGAACGATTGCCGAGTCACGGCTCTTGCCCACGTTGACAGAGATCCGGTACACCTTGCCGTCGTCCTCCAGCTGGTTGATGTCACGGTTGAGTGTCTTGGAATCGACCTTACCATTTCGCGAACGCGAGTACGACGCGTCAAACATGATTTCCAGCTGCTTGCCGCCCTCCAGCACGCCGTTGTTGGCGGACAGGAGTTTCAGGATTCGAGACTTTCGCTCCATGGCTGCAAAGGAGACAACTCCTCGAGAGGTCAGTCGAGGCGCAGATTCGGCCTCCTCAGCTTCAGCTTCAACAGTCTGAGCAGCAGTAGCCTCCACTTCTGCCGCCTCCGCTTCAGCCTCCTGTCTCACTGCAAGCTCCACAGGATCAGTCTCGGCAAGAACAGCAGCTACAGCAGCCTGAGCGATAGTGGAGTCAGCAGAGTCAGCGGGAACGGTCTCCTCCTGAGTAGCAGCTTCAAGAGCAGCCGCAGCCTCCTTTTCAGCAGCCTCTTTCTCAGCAGCCTCCTTTTCCAGCCGGATCCGCTCGTGTTCGGCCTTGGACTTTCGGCCCCGTTTCTTGGGAGCAGGTTTGTCCACGTCCTCGTCAACAGGCCGCTTTCTCGGTCGTCCTCGCGGTCTGCCTTCTCCACTGCCTTGTTGGACGGAGATTTTCACGCCGGAAGCCGGAGTCACGTTGTAGCCCCGGAAAGCCACAAACTGGTGTTCCGAGCCGTCGGGCAGGGTAACTGTGGCTGTGAGCACCACACCGGGGATCTCGGAGCCAAGCTTGTGCTGCATGTCGCCAAGGCTCGTGTAGATCTTGGCGGCCGCCTTGGCGCCAGATGTTGGCAGTTTGCGGAAATTGCCCCAAACAGGATCCGCCGCCTCTCCCACGAATGCCCGATAGTGCATCTCGGTCACGTACCGGTAGTATTTGGTTCGCGCGTTCACGTCCAGACCTCGGATGAGATTCAGGTACTGCAGCTCCGGATCCGACTTGTTCTTCACCGTCTTGTTCTTGGTGGTTCGTTCCGCAAAACCCTCCAAGTACCGCGAAAACATTCGCGTGTAGGAGATTCCGGCCGTCAAACGACACAGCTCCATTGCCGGGATTCCGTGAGAGCCGCGACTCTGGGTGAGGTTGAAAATCTGGTTGATGAGCGGATAAAACCGGTTGAAGGAGATGATGTGGGAGTTTTCCTCGACCTGGAGGGGTTCAGAGACGTCCTCCATTTTGGCGTCGTCCATCACGTCCAGCGAGCCCATAATCTTCTCTTCCTCCTCGGGCTCCACTTCCTCCTCTTCTTCCTCCTCCTCATCGTCATCCTCGTCCACTCCAGCCATATCTGTGGTGTTGACGTACGGCTTGAGGAACTTGAGACAGTAGTACTTCTCGTCCTTGCTGGGATCGGGGTAGACGTAGACTCGTTTAACGTAGCCGTTGGCCTCCAGTTGACGCACTGCTCGTGCAAAGTACGACTTGAGACGTCGTGTCTTGCCACAGCCCATTTCGTCCCGCAGATCGAGATACTGTCTGATTCGGTTGTGGGCGTTGTAAGTCGCCTCCACAAGCCGCTTTCGGAAGTCCGCAACGTCCACTCCAGCAGTTCCTAAAGTCGCAGCATGGCCAGTGGTGATCCCCAGCTTGCGTCTGTTCGCGGCCACAAACGAACGGTAAACGATGAGGTTCGTGTTGTGGCCGGCATAGTACGGAAACCGAGACACCAGACCTTGCTCCATGAGCGCGTTGACTCGTCCAAAAATGGATCTCGCGTCCTGACCGGTCTGTTTGGTGATTTGAACAGCTGTCGCTCCATCTTCTCGAGCAGCAGCAACCACACAGAGAGCTTCAAAGGGAAACGCACCGATGGGGTTGTTCTTCTTCGGCCGGCCTGTCAACGTGCGCCACTGGGTGTCTTCGTCGGCGTAGACTTGAAGAGACTCCTGAGAATGAGTCTCGAGAAGAGTCTTGTAGTCGAGTTTTTTGACGGCGTCGGTCTCGTCCTCGCCGTTGACACCCACCACGATCGACGGGTGGTTCATGAGCCACAGCCAGATGACGGACTGCAGTTTGGGCGTGAGATTGGGGACTTTGTCGTAGGAGAGGGTCCATAGTTGGGGGAGGGTTACACCTGGGTTAGCGAGTGAACATGAGACCAAAGGCCGAATGAGAGCGAGTGGCACAGCCAGTAAGTCGTAGGCAGCAAGGGTAGTGTGTTTGGGGGAGTCAGGGGGAAGAGAGTTGCCATAGATGCAGACACGGAACTGTGAGTCGCTGAGAAAGGTCACTCTCATCTGCTAGCTTATCATTGCAGGTCTCAGTAGCCACTCCAAGGCTGACATGCCAAAGTAAGAAGAAGCAACCAAAGCCCCCAGAAAAGCAGAAGCAGCTTGAAGTGATTCAAGGTGCGTTGTAGAAGCTAACAAGAGAAGTTCAGTCCATATCGGTTCTGCAGTTCGAGTTCTGAAGTAACCATCACAGCAACAGCAGCACAAGACAGTCACAACTCGACCAAAAATAACCGCAAATGAACACAAACAGTTTCAATCGCATGAAAAGGTCATCTAGGATCTCCTGAACGTGTCTCCGCGCTTATCCGGCCACTTTTGAGCATTCTAGCACCCTTTAGACAGCCCAAAACAGGATAAAAACCCGGTCGACAACCGAAAGACTCCCCTCAAAGACCCCAAAGACCCCAGTTTCACTTCTTTTCACCCCCGCACACGCTTGAACACGTCCAATCCGCTCTGTCACGTAATTGCGGCGTTTCCAAAATATTTTTCTCTCCAATCTGCGTGCGACGAGTGAAATGTCAGGACTCGTCTTTTTCCGCCTTTTTTTTCCGTTCGCTCGTCCAGCGCCAGTACTCACCTCCGGGACCAAACAGGGCCACGTTCTCCACGAGATAGTCGACAATCTCGTCGGGGGAACTCATGGGTCGGGATATTGCTCGAGGAAAAAAACTACCAGAGAGATTCGAACTCACGAGGTTAGCCGGTAGGGTAATTTGGGACGTAACCCTAGGTGTTTGGGTTTGGAGTGCGTGGAGCAATTGATAGAGATATAGCGGCGTTGCTGGGGTTCGAAGCCGTGAGCAGGGGGAGGGGGGAGTTCAGAGTGACAGGATGGTGTCAGTTTCGGTGAATGGGATTTGGATATTTTGATCTCTGTAGTTCGGCGGTAGCATGGAGCTTTACGGAACTAGGGTGTGACTCTAAATACACTCTGGAGTATATCAGAGACCGTCGATGGACTATGTGGAGAAGAGCGCTCTAGCGGATGACTTTGTGGGGAACAATTGTGAGATGATTATATAGTATTGTTCAGAAAGGCGAGGTAACTTGAATGGTATAGCTTACTGATCGCCATCTTCATCGGAGCGTGATGATGTCATGGGTAGTCTCTTCGAGCATTGTCGACAAATGCAGTGAGTAAGAGGTGATTGGGCTGTAAACTGACTGCTTATTAGAATTTTGAAGAGTTTCGGATGCTGGACGACTCATGAGACCGCATTTGGGACATCGGAGCCTGCATAGGAGAACTCAGGACAGTTCACTCAACTCTTCAGGAAGTGATCACATTGGCAAAAGAGGCCCACCGTTCTCTCAAGCAGAAGATGGCGGTCATAGCGATGTACTTCAATCCACAAAGTGAGTCATATGTGACCGCTTCGGAGAATGATTAACAGTATCGGAGGACTGATCTCGGGGCATGGTTTTGGGGGTTGTCAGAGTGCATGTTGGGACATCCAACTTGTCGATGCAACATCAAAACAGCTCTTCGCGAACGGCCGTCAGAAGTTCGATAGACGTCTTAAATACATCTCTTGTCTCAGTTTTCCGCCTAGATCATAATGCTATAGTTTCATCTCGTAATAATCCTTCACGCCCACCAGAACAACAACTACTGATTTCAAGGCATTTGACCTTTCATTTTCCAGTTCCAGGAGATCTGAAAAGTAAGATCATGTTACAGTCAACACCACAACAGTCCACTCAACTCATCGCCTACCAGTCGCATGATGATCAAATTACATCAGTCTACTCAGCTCATCTCATTGACAACAACAATTTAATAGTGTACCCCCTTACTGCTCACCAACACCCCCCAACTACCTCCCCCCTCCTCCTCCCCCACCTCAATTAAACTATCCCTAACCTCCCAGTCCCAACATGCATGACGCCAAAAAAATCCACCAGGGATACAGTAACCACGCTTTTGCTGACAAACGGTTCCAACGACACAAAAAAACACCGAAAGTCGCCCAACAAAAAGCATGGAAAACTCCCGCGTTGTCCGCACAAAAAGCTCGCTTCGCAGCCTCCGAGGATCGCCCTACCAGCGTCCTCAACCCCGTCCCGCCTCGACTTCAGCAACCCAGGCCGACGGACACAAAAGCGGCTTTCTGTCCCGAATGGTCGGCTACTTTCTCCATCCAAAGCCCGACGAGCAACCGCCGAGTCACGTGACCGCCCCGCAACGCCCCGAGCAGCCCGTTTCCGCGCTGTATCCCGTGATTGACCGGTCTCGGACGTTTGACGAGGTGGAGCAGGACGAGGAGGACACAGAGACGGTTGTGGACACGGTGTTTACTCCGCCCAGGCCCAAACGCATTTCTCTGGGCCCCGGCAAGTCGCCTAACCAGCGTCTGGCAGAGTTCTTTGAGCGTAAAGGAGACGCTCCACTGAGTGATGTGGAAACGGCGGGTGTGCTGGCTCTCATCAACGAGGCTGCCAGCGAGGATCCCAGCCTGGCGGATCGTCTGTCACCCACGGGGGCAACCCATCACGAGCGTTCGGTTCGTCATAGCATGAGTCTGGCGAATTTGGCGGGCCGAAACGACACTTACGGCTCGCCGAGCAAGATTCCACGACGAATGGAGCCCGTGGGAGGAGCGGCTGGTGTCAATGGAGGGCTCAAAAAGTCGAGATCCATGGCATCTATCGGTCCGCGAAACCCCCGAAGCTCCAGATCGTCTCTCGGTGGAGTTCGAGGCCGTCCCTCTCCCATCATGTCATCCCCCAAGAGATCTGCTACTCGACAGACATTGTCTCCGGGAAAGGTGGTGACGACTGACTCGGCGACTTCCAACACATTTAGCCCACCAGTGTCTTCCTCCGACCGACCTCTCTCCGGAGTGGCTTCTACTCTGCTGTCTCTGATCGACGACGATGAAGACGAGATTATCACTCCCGCCGAATCGTCCCCCACAAGGGAGTTTGTCAACCCCTACGCTTCGTCTCCGCGACGTCCCCAACGTGCTGCTGCTCCCCAGCTCACCCCTTCGTCACGTGAGAAGCTCATGACTCCTTCGCCCGAAAAGAAGAAGGAGCCCACCCCTTCGCCCTCCAAGACTCCCTCGCAGATTATCAGCCAGTCCATGCCTCTGGAGCAGCAGCGGGAGCGAGACAGTGTCAAGGCCCAGCCGCAGATGAAGAAGTTTGACAAGTACAAGCCCGCTCGATCGTCCAATCTGCGAGACTCGTTTGTGGCGGACCCCAAGTCGCCCGAGCACACAAAGAGTGCGGCGCCAAAGCCCTCGTCGATGCTGTCGCCAGAATCTATGCCTCCGGCATTCACTTTCGGCTCCAAGAACAGTGCTGGCTTCTCGTCCAAGCTCAAGTCGTCTTCTCCTTCCGGCGACGAGGACACCGACGTGAAGATTGGCAAGGATCTGGCGTCATCGGCTGCGATCCGGTCGCCCTCCAAGCCGCTGTACCCGGAGATTTCCAAGGACAAGCCCGTTTTGCCGTCGACGCCCAAGTTGGCCAAAGCAGGCATTCCTTCGACTCCGCAGTCCGAGGCTGCCAAGAAGTTTGGCCGGGAGTTCGACTTTAGCACTCCCGTCAAGGGCGACGACGTGCCCAAGCCGCTGACTCCGGCTGACAAGTCCAAGGTGGACCAGTTCAAGAGAGAGTTTGTCTTTTAGTTTAGAGAGAAGAGAAAAAAAGATAGTGTAGCATGAGGAGGATCAATATATTGTAAAACATGTACAGAGGGGAAGAGGGGGGTTGTGGGTGTAGCTGTGAAATAGTGGAGTCGTTACTTGGGTTTGATTTCCCTATACTACAGGTTTCGAGAACTGCGGATTGTGAGAATGACCTTAGGTGTGAGGGTCATCTTGAGCATCGCCATTAGTCTCGGTTAAAAGTAGGGGTTCTTTCTAACCAGATTAATGCAGCCACGTGCTCTCTCTTTATGGCTTGAGCTTTCAGATAAGTGTCTGGCTACATACCGAGACAATGTAGTGTATTACTGTCGTGAGCAAAAAATTGGAATCTTGATTCTGGGCAAGTCATGTGTCTGGAGTTACGTTTACTGAAAGATCACTTGTGTGATATGGTGAGAGGTATAGGACTATGACTAAACTCATCTCCCCAGTTCATCCTCTGACAGGCTAATTAAGGACAATTCAAGGTCTCTTAACTACTGTTCACTGTTGGTATGATGTGCTGGCGTTGAGTCGAATATAAATACTGCCGTGTATAAATGGGTGTGCACCGATTTTGAGCCTTTAGAAGAAAGATGGAATCAGTTTGTAATGGGACTTCCATTTGCATTTGTAAGGTAGAGAGAAGCAAGTTGGACGTCTTTCAATCAGGCAGTATCGCCCAGTACAGTAGCGTATGTACAGTCCCACAGTGCCTCAGAATCTACAGAAAGGACATCGTTACTTAGTCAGGCCCGCTGGCTGTAGCTGACCAAGTCTCATCGAGGACGATTATTTCAAGAATTTATTATCAACAGGACAAAAGGTCCTAAGAGATTACTTCCTCATGAGACAGACCACCATGGGACCGGACCATTAGTATCCCTTCAGCTCAGCTCCTCCTGCTACCTCGTCTTTCTCCGCTTCGACTTGTTGGAATCCAAAAACAGCTCCAACAGCTGCTCTCGATCTATGCCATCGAAAACGTCTCTATTTTCCTCTTCGATATCCGACTTTGCGGCAATTTTTTGAGCAAAAAACGCTTTCGCTTCATCATGGTTTCCTACTCTCGCGCTCTTCCAGCCTTCCACACAGTCAGAAAGACTCAGATCCATTTCCTTCTCCTCCTGCTGAATCATTCTGAATGCAATATGGCCCAGTTTGGGAAGATCGTACTGTCCCATAAATTCGAGCAGAGAAATCGCCTGCTTGTAGGTCAGCTCAATATCCTCGCCATAAATGTCCTTGACCACCAGCTCGACGATATCGCAGTCAAAATCGAGCTTGAGAGTCTCTCCATCGACTTTCCTGCGGGAGTTTTCAAGTCTAGTCTTGAGAAACGGCCAAAAAGTGCTCATGACAACCTGGTGGACCTCGAACTTGACACCATCACGGCACACGAGCGTGAAATCTGTCTTCGCGTTGGCTCTGACCTGCGACAACATGTTTCGAGGGAGTTCCCCGGCAGAAAATCCCATCTTCTCCTTGGTGAGCTCTTCGATCTCCAACTGCAATGACCTGATCTGATTACCAGCCTCACCTTTGTCGACGTTTGCAGATCCGAGTAGGTGAGACTTCAACCGGCAATCCAGCTCATACTCTTTTCTTAACTGATTGCACAGAAAATCAAACATAAGAGGCTGGATCTCGCAGTGAACAATCTTGTCAATAACCGGATCGAGCTGAATCAAAAATCCTGGCAAATCAGGAATGCCAGGAAGCTGTAGGAACAGTTTCAAAAAATTTATGGAGTATCGGAACTCGATTTTTTTAGACGAAGACACGTCCATTCCTTCCTTGATGACGATGAGTGATCTCTTCGTGGTACCAGTAGAGGTAACTTCAACTTCAAGTTTCAGAGTCTGTTGTTGGAAAAAAAATGTGTATATGGCCGTTCCGTCTTTAAGCTCAAGCTCGTCCATGATTTCCGTTTGATCAATTATTGGCTCTGTCATGGTTGTCGGTTGTGGTGGACGCGTTCCAAGATTCAATCAGTATTAAATTGGTGACGCGATTGAGTTTGAGGAGTGCATCTGAGATGTATCAATTACTGCGATTACCAATCCGTATAACTGAAGGGTTCAATAAAAGACCTCGTGTACAAGATTGAAAAAAGGTGTTACAATCACTTCAGTTGTATTATCACACAGTTGCTCTTTACAGCCGATGAGGTGTTGTTCTCACCTAAAACCCCATTATCGGAAGAGTTTTTGAATGTCATATAGTTCGAACAACTACAGAGTATCAGAACCGCCCCAAATACGAATAAACCACCCCAATACCTGCTTGCATGGTATCAATGTCCTCGCATGGATCTCCCTGAGTCAAAATACCGGCTCTTGACTGTTTTGAATGATATTCCGGCTAGTTGATGTATAACTGAATATCTCGCCATGGGCTAACGCCTCTCCTATTAGATGGGATGTTCGTATATCAAATGAAATTTACCTTGTCAACGCTACTCTAGGAGAAAAACAGGTTCCGACTGTCAGAGCTGTACGCCATCAGTGAGCTCTATCACTGCAATCAGTCAGAAGCACTATATCTGATTAGTCATGCAACGGAGGAAACCGCGGAACGCGGTGGAAGTTCCTTGACCGACTTGAAAGCCTTGATTCACGAATTCCTTCGAACAGACTTTTAAATGTCTCCTTCTCCTGCTCCGCCTTCTCCGCCTTCTCCTTCTCCGCCTTCTCCTTCTCCGCCTTCTCCTTCTCCGCCTTCTCCTTCTCCGCCTTCTCCTTCTCCGCCTTCTCCTTCTCCGCCTTCTCCTTCTCCGCCTTCTCCTTCTCCGCCTTCTCCTTCTCCGCCTTCTCCTTCTCCGCCTTCTCCTTCTCCGCCTTCTCCTTCTCCGCCTTCTCCTTCTCCGCCTTCTCCTTCTCCGCCTTCTCCTTCTCCGCCTTCTCCTTCTCCGCCTTCTCCTTCTCCGCCTTCTCCTTCTCCGCCTTCTCCTTCTCCGCCTTCTCCTTCTCCGCCTTCTCCTTCTCCGCCTTCTCCTTCTCCGCCTTCTCCTTCTCCGCCTTCTCCTTCTCCGCCTTCTCCTTCTCCGCCTTCTCCTTCTCCGCCTTCTCCTTCTCCGCCTTCTCCTTCTCCGCCTTCTCCTTCTCCGCCTTCTCCTTCTCCGCCTTCTCCTTCTCCGCCTTCTCCTTCTCCGCCTTCTCCTTCTCCGCCTTCTCCTTCTCCGCCTTCTCCTTCTCCGCCTTCTCCTTCTCCGCCTTCTCCTTCTCCGCCTTCTCCTTCTCCGCCTTCTCCTTCTCCGCCTTCTCCTTCTCCGCCTTCTCCTTCTCCGCCTTCTCCTTCTCCGCCTTCTCCGCCTTCTCCCGTTCCTCCTCCTCCTCGATCAACTTCCTCTTCTTCGCCCTGTGGGAGTCCATGAACAGTTCCACCATCTCCTCTTTCTCAAGTCCATCAAAGCAATCCGTATCTTGAGACCTCATCATGTCCACAATCTTTCCTGCAAAGAACGTCATAGACCCAGAATGCTTGCCCAACTTGGCACTTCTCCAGCCAGAAATGCACTCAGCTAAGGAAAACACCTTCTCGTCATTCTGTATCTTTTTGTACGCGAACTCGGCAAGATGGGGCAGATTGTACATGCCTGCGAACACGATCAAAACGACGGCTTGGTGGCCTGTGAAGTCGTTCTCTTGCCCGTAAATGTCTCTCATCACGAGCTCCACAATCTCCGAATCAAAGTCGAGCATGAGGACTCCTTCCTCAGACTCCTTGCAGCTGTGTTCCATCCTCGACCGGAAGAACGGCCAGAAAGAGCTCAGGATGGCTCTGTGGACTTTGATCTCGACATTGTCATTGCAGACGATAGTGAAATCCGTCAGCGAGTTGTTTCTCACCGTCGCCAGCCAGTTTCTCGGGAGCTCCTGCTCGATTCTCTCTTTCATTCCCTCCTTGTATTTTTCCATAGCCAGTTTGTGGTCCTTTTTTACCGTTGCCAACTCATTAGCATGATGTGCGTTCGTAAAGCTCAGGAGCTTCTTCCTCTGAGTGATCTCTTTATCCGCCTTAACTCGTAGTTCGCGAAGATTCACCACCTCTTTGTTCAGCCGGGCCCCGAATTGAACATGCTCATGCAGCAATTGCAAAACTCGGACTGGCATCTGGCTGTGCTCAATCGTCTGTGAGCCATTGGCAACTTCAAGAATGACAAAGAACCCAGGCTCGTTGACAAAATCAGGGAGGTCGAGAAACAGATTCGAGCCGACTAGAGAGTACCTGAATCTGACCCCACGATCGAAATTGTTGACTGTTGATACATCGATGGCTTTGATATGGGTTTCGAAAGAATTACCAAGGGTCGGGGATGCACGGAGCTTGAGATTGGTCTTGTCGAAGAAGAATTCGAATGGAGTACCAGGGCGAGGGATCGCGAGCCGCTTGGTCGGTCGCCACGTGAGTTGTCTGTCTGTCATGGTGTTGATTGAGAACTCTGGGTTTGGACGCGTTTTGGTTTGAACGCGTTTCGAGAAGAGTTCCCAAGAAGTTTAAATGTCGTGATATCAGAGCTTTTAGATGCAGCTTAGAGGTAAGGTTAGGGGAGGAGTGTAATTTATCTGGGGGTGAAAAAAATGAAGTACCGGTACAAGTACCGGTACAAGTAATCGTGTAAAAATAGTCATTAAGTCGGTTTTCATCTGTCTCTGTTCCAAAGATTGGATGTAAGTAATGCAGCTCAGACGTACTCCAGTTTGTGGAGTGGTTCGTCTTTCAGTTCGAGGACGACATTACTTGAACAAACAACCGAGAGCGTAGGAACTACTGCTTCGATGATGGACATGGTATCAAGATGATAGTTACAGTCTCCTGTATCTAGCCATAACAGATACTTGCTAAACTAATGTTGCTCTAGGAAATAGGATGACCCAGGATGGGACAACGGGACCAAACAAGCTCGGTACAGTGGCTTAGATCTCCTCAGATATCCTTCTAGTGGATCATAAACCACTCTAATCAATTCAGAATCTCGGTGCCTTTCACGAACCAGAACCTCTTGCCTCACCCCTTAGCTCACCTTGACAGAATCCATAAACAGCTCCAACAACTCCTCCCTGTCCAGCGCGTCAAAACTGGCTCTATCCTCGTCTGAGCTCGTCTTCGACTTGGCCACAACTTTCTCGGAAAAGAACTTCTTGGCTTCAGTATGATTCCCCAGCCTGGCACTCTTCCATCCACTCACACAGTCAGCAAGTTGCAAGTTCGGTTCCTCCAGCAGAACCTTTTCGTACGCAATAGCCGCCAACTCAGGCAGATTGTACATTCCCGTGAGCTCCAGCAACGGTATGGCCTGCTGAAGAGAAAGACAGGCTGCATCCACAGACTCTCCATAAATATCTCCCACCAGAACCTGAATAACAGACTCCTCAAAGTCCAGTCTCAGAACCCCCTCCTCGGCCTCCTTGCATGTGTTTTCCATCATGGTGCTGAAAAAGTCCCAGAAAGTCGCCAAGACAGCTTTGTGGACTTTGATCTCAGCGTCTCGGCAGACAATGGTGAAATCAGCCATCGCACCGCCCCGTAAAGTCGACAGCTTGTTTCTGGGGAGACTGAGAATGTACTCTTTCTTTTCGCGCTCGCTTTCCTTCAAGTCCACGATCTGCTTATTCTTCTCTTGGGCCTCCTTCTCCAACGACGCTATCTTCTGGCGCTGATCAGCAATGATGCTGTCTCTGTCAACCTTGTTAGCTACAAACGTTTCAAATCCTTCAACCAGCAAGTCATTCGAAACAGCCAGAGAACTAAGGATGGATGCATCGATCTCGGAGAAAACGGGTGTTTGGGAGCTGCCCTGGGTAAGCGCAATAATGAAGCTCGGCAACCCAGCAAACTCCGGGAACTGAAGATAAACCAACTTCCCCGCCTGAAAATAGCGGAAATAGACACCGTGTTTGAACTGACTGAGTCCGGGAACGTACATGCGTTCTGCTATCGTGACGTCAAACACATCCTGATCCGGATGGTCTGATCGCAGCTTCAAATCTCGATCTTGAAAAAAAATAAGAAATTGAGAACCGCCAAACTCGATAAAAAGCTCCTTCTTAGCGCTCCACGTTGTTGTATCTCGTATTGCATCCGTCGACATGGTATCTGGAGTGTTTTGAGACAAACATCAAAATTGAAAGTTGAACATACAGATCGGATGTCGAACCTTATTGTGGCATGGTGTAGAGCAGCTGGATAAGCGAGCATTAGAGACAAGAAGTCACGGCCCGTCTAACAGCAATTATACTGCCTCTCATGGTATCAAAATGATTGCAAAATTCTCAATATTGTAGCTGATTAGTATAGATACTCAATAGAATGTCTGAAGATTGGGAGCAAAAGCGATGTTTCTCAGCTGCGATCATTCACGAGGAATGAGAGATGTGCGACTGAATCGTATGTTACGGTACAAGCGGCCTTTATTCTCAGGAGACCACCTTCTGTTATTTGCAATTACAATGCTATCAACACAGTCTTCATCCATGTTACTGAGACGAACAGGGGACCCAGATAACTTGATCAACAGAGGACCTATAGACACACGAAGTGGATAAAAATATCCCCCTGCTCTCCAGCATTACTAACCACAGTTGAAGTACCGGTACCCATATTTTGTTCCGTGTTTCATTTTCAGTGATGGATTCTCTTGAAACAACAGCCAGAGAGTCGGAGAACCTTAACATTTCTCCATGGACATGATTGATTCACGATAGAGACTTGTTTATAAAAATGCCTGACCACAGCCTAGATACGGATAAAGTGGTATCAAAATGATCACGAAAATCTTCCCAGTATTTTTGTCGTGCTGGATAGGCCCCATCTCCATGCCCAATGAATCTACAGGTACAAGCCGTCTGAAAAAAGCAGCAAAGATGTTCTTCAGCACTCATGCAGCTTCACTGTCGATTACAAGTACGGTCAATGCAACACTGCATTTTAAAGCCTTCGAGAACTGCCTAAAAGATCACTCTCATCTCAGGTATGCACAGCCCTGTTCCAACATGAGACCTTAACAGGACTCTCTAACTCGGTCAATATCAGTTACAGAAAAATGATAACCAGATGAGGGTACTCCCCGGATCTTCAGCATCTTTTGAGTATTATAATAGACACCCCTTACCATACAAAAACTCCCCTCAACCAACTCCTCCATTTCCCCCCACCTCGCAACTTTATTTGGTGGCGTGAGGTTACATAATCACGACTTTATTGGGAGCGGCTCACATGCACTCTTCTTATCAGCCAGCACGACTGAACAACACACACAACTAATCACAAAAACTACCAAAATGAGCTCATTCAGCGACGCCGTGAGTCTTGAGGCTCAGCCGGCGTACTCAGACTCGCCCGAGTTTGATCGGCTCAACGCCGACATTTCCGACACTCTTTTTCTGCTCAACAACAACCTGGTGACGCTTGGACGACTTCTCAAGGCTGCTCAGAACACCGGTGGCAAGCGCGACGTCGTGGGACGAGCGATCGATCTTGCGGACGAGACACGTGACCGGTTCAAGACAACTGGTGAGGAGCTCAAGCGGCTCAAGGAGTGGGAAGATACCAACGCCACGCAGCGGTTCACGCAACAGAAGCTCGGTCGTGAGTTTGCCACCGCGCTCGCCGAGTTCCAGACGATCCAGAAGCGGCTCGCGGAGCACGAAAAACAGGAGATTCGGCTGGATCGCCAGGCGTTGGAAGATGAGGGAAGAACAGAAGGGCAGCAGCAAGAACAGGAGCTGCTCCAGCAGGATGTCATGACTCAGGACTTTATGAACCAGTCCGAGACGGACCAGCACATGACACTGATTTCAGAGAGAGAGGAGGAGATCAGGAATATCGAGCAGGGAATCGAGGAGTTGAACGAGATTTTTTCGGATCTGGGCACGATTGTAACCCAGCAGGGAACGATTGTTGGTGAGTACACACTCAACGCGCGAAGCGAGTTGAGTGAGCGAAACGGAATGCGTGGGGTGAGCTCAGTGGGAGCAGAATCGGAGTTTGTGGAAAGGATATGCACTAAGCGTTTGGGTTGGAGCTGGACTGGTTGAGTGAATCTGGACTGAGTGTGGAGAGGAGCGACCACCAAATGAAAGTCAAGAATGCCAGGAGAGTGAAGAAGTGGCTCGGACAAATTGGGTCTATCCGAGTGGAACGGAGGATACTGAGTTCTGTTAAAGACTGCTGACACTTTGCTGACAGCTTTGACTGACTGGGGATGTCAGAAACCTTTCTGGTCACACTCCAGGACCAAATCAGTCTAGATCACTCACTTGACAGCTTCATCCAGACACCGACGGCTTCAGACAGACGTCAGACACATTTCACCCAGACTTGGCCCTGTTCTTAAAGTGGCTTGTTAATGGCCGTTGTTGACCTTCTGGCCCATAGACATTCCGATACTGGGTCGCTGTCCATCTACACTGGCGCAGCGAGATTCAATATGGCCTGTTGTCTTTTCTGACAGTCTGGTCGAGTGACTCCCAGACACTGGCATGTTTCCGCTGGTGACCCAGACCGCCACAGAGACAATCCAAACTATGGGTAGTTGTCCTCTCCCGCTCTTAGGCGTGCTATCCGTTCGTGACCTTCACACACTAATTTCCGTACTAACCCAGATAACATCGAATCCAACATGTATTCCATCGCTGGCGAGACTCGAAGCGCCGCCAGCGAGCTGAACCGCGCCGCACGATACCAGAGCCGCTCGCGGTCGCGGCAGTGCTGTCTGCTGCTCATTCTGGTGATCGTGCTCGCGGTCATTTTATTAGCGGTAGGTGCAAAGACGTATTTGAGGTGGCACCTTCCTTGGTAGCCTGGTTGGAGTTTCGATTTCGCGTTCCACTAACACAGACTTTCATTTAACGCAGTGCCAAAGGAAGGAGCATAGGCGTGGCATAATTGGGTGGATAGGACGATGCCTCTTATACTTAATGATTTACGATAGACGGGGAGTCCAGGGGTTGGTTCTGCCACACGCGATATATATGGTGGCAACTACACCTCTTGAGACCAAATCTGAGCTTAGAGGATGTTCCGAAGGCTGCCTGTAGTGGTGATTTGTTATGGCCACTGTACCCCGTTTCTTCTCACCAACACCAATCGCAAAGTGGAAGTGCTCAATTGGCAGTTAATCCAACAACACGATCAGCAGTATGCATTCTATGGCAGAGCTCCATTGATAAGTGAACAAACGTTTGCGCTCATACTTGCACCCGTATTCACATCTGGGCTCTTTTCCTTTTCCACCTTAGTCTCGTCCAATGCATGGTCTGGAATGTGCTTAATGCATAATTCGGATTTATTATGACTGCAGACGATTCAGAACGCGCTAGTAGAGGAAGATTTTGTGACCGGCAGGAAAACGACAATTCGCAGTGATATTGGTACTCCTGGAGACAAATTTGGATTGACCTTATGACACCATCTCTTCCCCACCAATCCAACCCGTCCCGTTTCTCAATTAAAGGGGCACCCGTATCGCCTTGCTTGGAATGTTGATCAACTCTATCGCAGATTTGCTCCTGCTAATGTTGCATTTTGAGGGGCATGTATACAGAGCGGCGCGCTTGGGATTGCGGTGGAATTTGCACACAATGTAACAAGTGCACAAAGAGATGTATGGATGTTTTTTTCAAATGATCCAGGTGTTATTGCGTGACTTTGAGGTGTCTGTCGTTTTTTGTCGCCGTCTCCAGATGTAAAAATTAAGGTAGGTGGGGGGCGTTCGGTCTGCACCCCCCAGACGCTAGAGGTGCATGAGAGCCAATACGAGTCTGGGAGGAAGATTATTCTTTGTTGTGACAGGAAGAGGGACGGATATATATAAGTGGCAAAGGGGCTGCACAGGGGCAGAATCGATACAGACACAGATATACCTCAGCAATTTCGACACGGACACAGACACGCCTCGGGAACACAGACACGTCACTTTCAGTCACACCATACAGCCATCACCCTGCAGCTGCATCATCGTGACTCACCAGAAGACAATTGCACCAGTTCATTCGACACAGACTGTAACAGGCTCCCCGACTGATCACTCACTACACTATTACACTGCCCGATCACTTCTACACCACACTACCAGTCAATTGTTCACCGCCATTAAACATGCTCCACTCAGACATTCTCCTCCTTTTGTTCGAAGAATGCGATCTCGAAACCAGTCTCTCTCTCAGCCAAGCCTGCAACCTTACCAAACAGCTCTACTCTCGCTTGGATGACATTATCCGCGTCAAGGTCCAGAAACGAGTCCCCTGGATCACCCCAAAGTCACTTGGCGTCAAATCATGGCGACAATGTGCCGATGTGGTTGTCGCTCGATCTAAGCGAGGTCTTGATCCGAGCAACAAGAATCTCTACCTCCTCAAAGACCTTTCGGTGGCTGTGTCTCTGGGCATGAACGATATTGAAATGAGACCGTTTGCCAATTTGCAGGAGGAGTCCGAGATGCGAAAAAAAATGCAGCCACTGTTCAAAAACGACTCGTCGCTCATCATGGAGTTCCCTGGAGCTGTCAGAGGCACCAAGATTCTTCTTCCAGGCGTTTCCCTGGATCTCACAACAATGACTGCTGCTCCCTCAAACTTCTCCGACGAGCCAGACTACTCCCGGTACTCCAACGAGGCTGTTTCTCCTTCAGGCAAGATTGTGAGACACCACAAACGCGACAGTATCATCAAGATCATGGGCGAAAACGACAACTTGTTGCATGTTCGAGCACGTGCCAAAATCAACTACTCCACGTGGACGGACGTGCTAATCTACAAGAAAGACCCCCATACCAAGATTGACGAAGATGGAGCCTACCTGCTCACATTTCAGAGAGGTCCCATGTTCGATGCTCCATCTGCCACCGACAAGAGACAGGTTGACGGACATCTCGTCTCTCTTCTGCCTGGAAACTCAGGTGCCCTAGTTGTCGCAGAACTGCCTGATGAACCTCACATCCAAGTCTTGGTCTACGTTGAGCCCACCAGATCGCTTAACCGGACTGTGATCTGCTCCTTGCCCCCCAGTACCACCTACAAGGTCGGATACTCCCACTATGGCACTCGCTTCTTCACCACGTACAACGGGTACCTGTTTCTGTACTTTTCCGGGCGTCTGATCCGGCTCTGGGTTGATCTGGGCTTCCGCAGCGAGTTCACGGGCTCGTTCAGAGACTACCAGTTGTCTCAGCAAAACGAGAACCGGTGTCTGACAGTCTGGGATCGCAACTTCCCGCTCATCGGACCGCTGGAAGATCCCGATATGCGACTGTACCCCACTCGAGGGATCCAGATTGCTCGAGGAAAAGGTGTCGGAATGAGCAAGTACGTGACGGTTGGAGCAGCCTGTGGCTCTGCTTTTGGCGATCTTTCCACGGGCAAGACCTACCTTTCCAGGAACAAGAGCACGGGCTGTATCACGCTTCCGTTTGTGTTGGACGACATCAAGGTTGCTTTTGGCGTCTTCAACGTCAATGTGACTTACGAGATGACCGTAGCAATGATTCAGCTCGGGCAGAGGTCGGCCGATTTGAACGCGGAGTTTGAGCGGCATTGTCAGGATGCTGCAACGTCTGGAGAGAGGTTTTTTCGGCGAAGAGATTTCGATACAGTCCAGGATCAGCCTAGTCTGTTGCGGGACTGTGATCGGGATGTGAGCAACGAGTGTCCTTATGTCTTGGGCGATGAGTTCAAGGAGGAAGAAGAGGTGGAATCCAAGAGATCAAGAGATGACGATGGATCGGGTCCAGGTAAACGTCGTCGAGTAGCTGAGCCTGCACCTGCATCAGAATCGGAGTCAGAGTACGACAGTGAGACTGCCGATGGTCCCCCTCAGACCTGGTACGATGATCCTGGAGACGAACGCAACCATCGATATGGTGATGTCTCTAGTGACGAGATGGACGAGGATGAAATCGATCAACCGTCAGAGAGTTTCATCATCTACGGCGACATTTTCCGAGAACTGCCTCTGGTCGAGCTGCACTCCGCTACCATGAGCACCGCTCGTGCGTTTGAGAGCGAACCGATTCTGACACGGCAGGAGCCGGATACGTTTTTTGTGGGTCGGGATCTGTTGCCGTTGCTGGAGAATCAGGCCCAAACCACTGGTCAGTAATACGATTGGAATAGTTGATTTGTACCTGTAGAGGTTGAGTTGTTCGTTGTAGCCAGAGGCATGGTAGAGAAGAAATCAAGCCTGAGGGAGAATTTTCTGAATCTGCTGAGTGTTCTTAGCTCGGTGAGTAAGCACAGGCTCACTTCCCTCTTCAGTGATCCGTGATTCCATCGATTGCGTAGACTTAATTCTGTTTCTCTTTCTGAGTCCCCCTTTTGTTGGAATTACTTGGAGCTTGACGGGCTAGTTAGCGATTTAGTCCTGTCTCTGTCATACCCATCTTAAGACATTGCAGTAATGTTATCTGGTAGCCTCAAACTCTTGCTTGCTCACTATCACGTGATATAGCCCCTCATTCACTTCAACTTCCAAATTTCCTCTTCATCAGCTTCTACTTGTATATTCCCTCCCCACCCTTCACGAAGGTTACGTCTCCAACGCTGCAACTCCCAAAAATGGATTCTTCGGAATTGCATTTTGCCACCTCAAAATGAGCGGAAAAGAAAATAAAAATGAGTAAAAAATGTAGAAAAATACAATTATAAAATGAGCGGGTTTGAGGGGATCTACACTAATGGTAGAATTTGGTGGACGTCATAAGTTCAACACAGCCCAGTCATTACTGCCCCATTATATAAACAGAAATCACCATCCTAACTCCATATCCCCACCCAATCTCCTCCCCTGATGTGGTGTCATTTGGGCCTCCCAAAAAAGGTTTGGCATTTTGCAGCCTTTTTTTTAGTCTTTTTGGGTCGGCCCTTTTGACTTTAATGAACCATCGGTCGTGCACCAAAAGTGCACTGTTGGTGTATGGAAAAGGATACTTCGACTAATATCACGGCTTGGCGGATTTCGAGGATTTTGCAGGAACAAATGATACTGACGAAGTAGTGGTCAAATCACGTGATCTGAAGACTCATCTCCCGCCCCAGCACAGCCCCAACACCCACCCGCAGCTCTCAGTCACAAAAAATTGTTTATTTGTCCCGACACATGTAGCCCCATGCACAGCGGAGGTTTCTTTAAAGGGGACGTGGATGGAGCCAGAAATTGAGTGAGCTAGTAGAGAGTTGTTTTTGTGGTTGTACAGAGCGTGTTTGAGATGGTAACTGTTGAAAACCCTGTGGTTTCAATGGTCCAACTATCGTTTCTCTGACGACTCTGCACCCTCTCTCACTCCACCACATCTATCTTCACCCTGGATAAACTCTCACTAAAAAATTGCACGGTAGTATCTGACATGTAGTCCGCGTCTCTCTTCTTCTTCTCATCCTGAATCATCTCTCCAGCACCAAAATGGCCCCCGACGTTGCCTCCTTTATCGAATCCGAACACAACGAGATTGACGCCAGTCTCGGCTTTGAGGATGAGCCTCTTCAGTGAGTATGACGGAGATGAATTCCGACGGTTGGAAACGAATTACGACAATAACGGCAACTCTGAATACGACTCTGAACATGCACGACGAGATGAGATAGAGGCTGAGGTTTAAGAGTTCGATAAGGCTTCCAGGGGTTATCAGAATGACTAAGCAGATGGTGTTGGTGGTGGTGATGTTGGTGACCGATGCTGGTGACTGATGTTCGGCTGTTGTGGTGGCATGTCTTCTGCTTTCTACTGTTGTGCTGGTGTCATGTTGTTCTCGCCATGCCTGGAATATGAGCTCATGTTGATGCCGGAAGATGACATGACTTTCATTTGAAGTTCATTCTGAGCAACATTGGCACCCAAACACAGTCCTTCATTTCCTACCTTGCTTCATACCCTCCAGACACATTTACTCTGCTAGTCCTGTGCGATGGTGTTGCTCCTACGTCGACAGTCACCTGGAACACTCACCTATTCTCATACTCTTTCATCGCCATCGATACAGAGATACAAACTCAGACAACTTGTCCCATATGGGTAGGAAGACATATCTCTTTGAGATCTATCAGTCCTCCCACCAGGAAGGACTAGTCTGAGTGCCTAGATTGTGTCTTCTGCTTCAGCGGGTATGTCTTTACAGAGTTGATCATAGACAAGTTCTATCTCCTCGGAATTCATCTCGACACCTCGATCCTGCGCTCAGGAACACCCTCCTTCACTCCCGCTAACTCAGGCTCTCCGCCTCAACCCTCGCCGCTCTCATGGACTTCCAGAACGAGCAGGAAGAACGGGAACAGAAGTTTGCCGATCTGCACAAACAGGCCGAGGAGGACTTTGACAAGCTCTGCGACGGCTCCAAGGACATCCAGGACTTTGAGGAGGACTGGCAGCTGTCTCAGTTCTGGTACAACCAGGCCACATCCACCAAGCTGGCTCGAGAACTCCTTGCCGGAGCAGACAAGGACACTGTCATCGCCATTGTGTCTGCTCCTTCTGTCTACGCCGCCATGAAGGCTCTTCCTGAGGAGGAGATTGTTACTCAAAACGTCTACCTGCTGGAGTACGACGAACGGTTTGGAGTTCTTGCTGGAAAGAAGCGATTTGTGCATTACGATTTCAACAAGCCACTGCTGCTGCCCTCGGAGATCAAGAACGTCTGTGATCGAGTTCTCGTCGACCCTCCTTTCTTGTCCGAAGAGTGCCAGACCAAGGCTGCCATGACTGCCCGTCTGCTGCTCAAGAAACCCACCTCTCGAAACGACAAGTACAAGACCATTGTGTGCACCGGAGAGAGAATGGCTGGGGTCATTGCAAAGGTGTACCCTGATACGAAGATTACGGACTTCCACCCTGAGCACGAGAAGGGACTGTCCAACGAGTTTAGATGTTACGCTAGTTACGAGGGAGCAGGATGGAAGTTTGTTTAAGCACAAACTGGGATCGCGAACGAACCGGGTGGTTTTGTTGGTGCGATGTTTTTATTAATGTACAAGTATGATTTTGTATGGGCCGATATAGGTACACTTGTAAGATAGCACCACTAGTTCCCATGAGCAGTCATGAATCTCACAAGTTCTTGTTCACAGTGTTGAACTCCAGGACGCTGCAGAGTCCCGAAACCTGATCGCGTCGAGTTGGAAATTGGACCCAACAGCAATCGGACCCCGAGGAGTCGTTGCCTGTTGTCTTATATGGTCTTCAGCGGATATTGATGAGTTGTAGTGGCTCTTGGGGTGCACCCTGACGATGCAACCTCACCCCTCCAACTAGAGCTGAAGTTGACCGCGCAAGTACACTAGTCCATCCATTTGGAGCTTTGAACATGACTATTATCCAAGACTTTTGTCTCCCCACTGAAAATTGCGATGTGTTAATATCCCCCATTTTATATTTATTATTTTTAAAATTAATCTATTATTTCACAAAATCAAAAATAATCAAAATAATTCGTCCCAACTCCCCAAATTTAGCCCCGCCTAGCGGCCGAAATTAAGCTTTGTGCATGCCGCACATCTGGGCTAACAGCAAGCTTACCTGGAAAGGGGGACACCCTTAGAGTGACTTCCGTGTGAGCTATTGAGAAATGAAATGCAGATTAGTGATAACGTGACCACCAACACCATCTTGATATTTTCAAAATCCAATTATACCCACTCAACCATCCCCCAACCGTCGCCCCATTTCCTATCTAAACTCTATTCATTTATCAGGCGGCAAGTGCAAGGTTGAAGCATCACACTTCCAAGTCTCTTCGACAACACAAAACAACACTTTCAGATCACCATGGGACAAGCGAATTCTGCTCCGCAGCAGCTCTCCGAGGACCAGGTGTCGCAGCTTTTTGCCCAGCAGTGCTACAAGACTCTCGAGCCAATTGAGCTGTACGGATTGAAAGACAACTTCAAAGCGACAGTGCTCCACAAAGACCATGGAGACCACGTGAAAATGACGGACGACGAGTTCAGCACTCTCTTGGGCATCCCGACCGAGTTCAAATCGGTCGAAGCGCTGCTCACCAACTCAGCCAAGTTTCTCGCCAACTTCCCGTTCATGGACACCAAACCCCGAGAGACGGGTTACTCGTTCAACGACCTGCTCAAGATTATTGTCTTCTACTCGGGCCGGTACAGGCAGGTGTTCAAGGAGTTTGATCCGCTCAAGCTGCTGTATGTGTCGCTGCTCAAGAAGTGTGACGTGGCCAAAGAAGTCACGCTCTCTGAGGAACCCAACCTCGAGTTTGACGGCGACTGGAAAAACTTTGGGCCCGTCAAAGACTTCTACGCGACGGATGTGAGCGATCTGAAGTTCCCCAGAGCGGATTTCGTCGACTTTCTGACGTTCATGCTTGTTTTGTACGGGTTCGATCCGTCCAAGGGAACAGTATCCAAACACATCAAGACGGTGGTGAGTCAGGACAAAACCGACCAAAAGACGCTGTTTGCCGACTGCCGCAAATCGGCTCTCTGCATCTCCCGAGCTTGTGTCGGTGACATTGATCTCGTTCAGTTCAGACACGCCTTTGACAAAGTGTGTCCTCACTTGTTGAAACCCGTGGGTCACCTCTTCGATCTGCTTCTCTACACTTCTGCGCACTCCCAGAAGGAAGACAACGAGCCTGTTGCTCCTCTCAACCCTCTTGGTTCGAATTCTGTGTACCCCACGAAACTCCTGAACCACGCAACAGTCGCTCAAATGGCCTCTTTCTGTCCCTTTTTGGGCAACGTGGAAAACCTCAAGACGCTGTATATTGGCCAGAAGGACGGCTTTGCACAGCGATCCTTTGAGTCCGGCACTTTTGGCTGGAGAGCTCCCTCTGTTCTGCTGGTATCTGGTCTGCGACTTAACGCAACCAACCAGTCGCTCAAACGGGCCAACACGTTTGACGAAAAGTACCCGCGTCTGAAGGGTGCGGCGGTTCCGGACGACGGAGAAAATGAGGTTCGTTTCGGTTTCTATCTCGACGTGCCCTGGAGATCGTCGTCCAAGGAGACGTTTGGTTCGGCTAAGTGTTTCATTTTCCAGCTCGCGCCGACCCAGGACATTTTCGTGGGCGAAACCAACCCGTCGAACCACGCGTACTTCCTCAAACACGATCCTGGAGGACTCGCGTTCGGATCGCCTATTCCTAAAGCTGTCGGCCGGTTCACGGGTATTCAGTCGCCTCAGGTGGTGGGAACGGTGTCGCTCACTCTGGACGACTCGCTGGAGTTTGGCAAGTTCCACCACGCAGGCAAGGGAGGCTCGTATGCTCCATCGATCAATCGTCCCGGTGAATTGATGGACGAACGCTTCAAGGTCAGAAACGTCGAGGTCTGGGGAGTCGGCAACGACACCGATCTCGAGCACCAGCGGAAGAGAATTGAATGGGAGGAGAGAGAGGCTAGCTACCGACGCACGATCAACAAGGATAATCTGAGTGAAGACAGAGCGTTCTTGGAAATGGCGGGAGTCATTGGAGGAAACAGGTCGGGTGGATCTATGTAGCGAGCTAATGAACGAAGTGGAGTTGAAGGCTCTGCTGAGTGAGCGAGCAACAGGTTCTGGTGAGCAACGAAGAAGCTGATGGAGATACGGAGGACTCAGGGCGAGGCTCTACTGTGGGATGTTACTCAGGCGGGCTATGATGAACACCTGGGCTCCAGTCTCGTCCTACACAAAGGTATATATATAAATTGATTAACACATTAACTGACTCTGTGGTACTGTAGATATTGTCTCGTTGATTGGTTGTATGTATACCACTAAGACTCTGAGATACCTCCGTACTGGTAGTAGTCTGGCAGGCCAGTGGCAATGACAATCAAGAGGGCTTGTGTAAGAGTAGGAACTGAAATTGCGAGTCAAGATAGCACAGAAACAAATACCAATAATGAAAAGCCCTCTATTCAATATCTTCTCGATCTTATGGACAGGAAACCCCACCCCGGCTCTGTACGGACGTCCAAACACAGTTTCAGACACATTGAGGTGCATGCTGTACCTTTGTGTATCAAAACGATCAGTTCCCATCGCATGGTGATCAGTGTTAGAAGTCAGTTGCTCGCATCTGGTATAATCATCACACAAAGACGGGTGTAACATTCAAAAACATCTCACTGTAGAGTCCCTACATGGGGTTTCAGAGCGATTTTTGGAGGTATGAGCTACTCAGTGTCTCATGATTAGACATGAAACTGAACAACAGCACTGAAAGTTTGCGATCTACTACTTAAATCTGTCAATACACCCTGTCATATGACTCTACCAGAACATTCTGCTGCGCCTCCTTTTCCGCATAGAGTACCGGACATTTAAGGTTCATTGTGCTACAATATACGAGAAACCTTATCTATCTCGAAACGACAACCTGACAGTTCCCTTGTAGGTCATCCGAACCTCTTTCTAGAGCTCTAAACAAATCTGCATTGAGAGGAGTCTCGGCTGACTCTGTACGTTTCAAAATATCTTCGTATGTAACGTCCTTTCAGAATCAGATGTGAGGAGCTATCCGATTAAAAGTGCCTAGTAAGGCTCAAGTAATATTCCCACTGGGGTCAGTCGGGGATTATCTTGAACCGGTCTAATCCCCAAATATTGTACGACAGGTAGAAACACAAATATAGTGCTTTTCAACAACTGGATGTTCCTCATCAACGCCAGCTCCTTAAATCACCCGACCACCTCTGGAACACGGAAGAGACACCCCCAGCAGACTATTCCACTCATCAAATCTTAAAAAAATCTTAACTAATCAAACTATTGAATCTAAAGGGAGAGTGCGAGTATACTACGCTTTTACTCCCGAGGCTTGTAGGGAACGGCCCCGGGAACTCGGTCGGTGATTTCGACAACCTCACTCTCGTCGGTGAACTTGGCCTTGGCAATGGTGACCTCGTCTCGGCCGTTATCGTAGATGACAAGAGCTCGGGAAATGATGGGAGGACCGCACAGCAGAGTGTTTTCGTGGTCGCCAACAACTTTCATACTGGTGAATCTGCACTTTCCATCCTTGTTCTTGGTTCGGTAGTCCTTCATAGGCACGGTGATCTCGGTCTCGCCAAAGTGGAAGGTGATTTCGGGCTCGGTATCACAGCCGACCTCCCAGGCATGTCCATAGGGTCCCTTGGTGAACTTGCCTTCTCCACCAAACTTCTTGCTGATGGCCTCCCATGTACCGTTGTGCAGAGCAATCTGGATGCCTCCTGTGTCGAGCACAATGTTATTTCGGTTCTTCTCCTCGACAATCTCCTCGCCCTGGATCGACAAACCGCCCAGAGGCATGGCGTAGGTGCCCTTGTAGGCGGTCTTGATGGTGGTCAGAGGACCCTCGTACTTGGCTTTGTCGAAGCCGCCGTAGTACACGTTGTTGATGATTCCTTCGTCAGAAGGATTTTTGAAGCTGATGGGCTTCTCTGCGTTGAGCGAGTAGATGGCCTGGGGGATTCGTCCTGCGGCAGCCAGACCCTGGACAAAGGAGCCAGCGGGGTCTTCGTTTTTTGCCTGGCCAAAAATGCCGAAGTTGTTCGACATCTGGTCCTTGGAGACCCAAAGGTTGAAGTCCTCCAGAGTCAGGCCGCCGTACGTGACGGTCTCCTTGCCCCACATGCCACTGCCGCCCCAGTTATCGGCCTCCTTCTGGTATCTCCAGGTGGAAGACTTGGACACATCGTAAGTCTTGTCCTTGCACTTGCTGTTCCCCACGCACGAGGTGGAGTTGGAGCCGGGTGCCCATAGAAGGGCGGAGCCGGTGTCGAAGACCATCGACACGTTCTGGGCAGGAGTGCCAATCTGCAGCTCGGCCTCATAGAAGATGCGACCCATCTTCTGGGTGGCGTGAGCAGTGCCGGGAGTCTGACGCTTGGCGAGCTCGGCAACGATCTCGGGAGAGTCAGTGAAATCTCGGCCCTTCAGAGGCAGATGGATGACTGCAGCAGCAGCCACAGAAGAGAGCAGAATGTTGCTGAAGATCATGTTGGATGTTGATGAGGAGATGAGGGGGGACCAAGCTCCTTTTATAATGGAGCCATTTGAACTGATATCCAATGAAGCCCTTCGAACTCATTTGTCTCAGATCGCAATCATCCAAGCGTTATAGTTGAGGTGCAGGGATCGACATAAATTGGTGAGGGACAAGTGGGTGGTGAGTAAGGAATGAAGGAGGAATCTGATTGATACGGAGAGTTCTTGGGATGATCTGACCTAGAGCAGTGAGTTGGCTGTTCTCCTTCCCACACCTCCATCTCTTGAATTGCATCATCTAGAGGACATGTGCTCCTCCACGAGCCCCCTCGAGCCTATGACGATCCTGAGTTTAATCAGAATAACCACAGCACTCGTGGTGACCCAGGAAAGTGTTAAAAGGATGAATTCAACGCAGATTTCGTTCATTTTGAACTCCCCGTCCTTCTCTAGCTAGCTGATCTCGTTGTACCGACTCAACAGCTTTTCAAGTGTACTGTAGCGGTCAACATCACCAGAAATGCCCAGATGTTACCCCAAGTTTGAGTTAGGCAGGGTCGTGGAAACGATAAATTCAGGTGGAGAGCCTGCATGAGAAGAGATACGATAGGGTTCTCGAGGCTGGTGGGTGGCTGTGGGGCGACAGCATATGTGGCGGTATTACTGAGTGACGGTGAGAATCTCTGAAGAAGACAGACCTGGAGAGATAGTTGGTCGAAGTCAATTGCTAGGATGATCAACTCCTTCACCTGATAGCTACGTCTCAACCACTTGTCCATCGTCTCACTCTCTTCATACAGCTCTGCTGCGATGATGCTTGTGTTTGAGTTGATGTGACGCTGGAGATGGTTGCGTCAGGTTGGTGCCGTTTGATGCTCTGAGAGGGATTATTGCGTTGATATTGTGTTCCCGTGTTGCCTTGAAAGTGTTCCCGAGTTGCTCCGTGTTTATAGCACGCTCAGCGATCTCTCAGACACATAAGTCGAGCCATGTAGCCATCTGACCCGCCAGCACTATAGCTACAACAACCTCAATAGCCGCCGAGGAAGATAGAGTTGAACAGCAAAAGTAACCGGAGTGCCTAACATCTGAGCTTTTTGGTTTATCACAAGCTTGCGATGAGATGGAAAATGCACATCTGCAAATGTCGCCTGAATTGTGATATGGGAGAGGGTCATCCAGCTCAGGATACAGTGGTTCTAGCTGAACAAAAACTGGCGGGCTGGATTCAGCGCAAGTAGAGCTTTCGAGCGGTACTGGTCATGCCTCCCGAGGTGTTGAATGTCGGGTTGTGGCTAGAATTAACCAGTCGGCTTCATGTCCTGTGTGTCTGCCCAGGTGATCATAGAATTTACAAGGCAGGAGTAGTTTGCCACGTTGAATCTGGCACATATAGGTGAGTTGCCCTGTAAATCTTGTAGTCCCTCCAAGTACTGCCGTAAACTGACTTGTGATAAATGGCGTTGTGGACGCAGGCACTCTCACGTTGGTGATGATAGTTAAAGTGGTGAGGTTTGTTTGCCATGGATTTCAAGACAACAACCAATTGGCCAGGTTCGAGATTAACCATCGACACCGGTTCAGTTACTGATATTCCTGTGAATTTGTAAACCACAGACTCGGTCGTCTTCTTTCGCATCACACAAGTCTCGAGTCTCAAGCCATACTATGATCTCTTCTTCAACACTTCAGTCGAACTACAACAACACATCAGCTGCCCCTTCGGTCTTACAGCTGTCGTCACACAGCCAGCACCACTGTCATGATTAGAACCAAAATGACCACCTTGATGCCCCGGTTACGGTGGTTTACCTCTTTACTCACTCAGACTACACCGTCCCGCTACATTTGCCCAATTAGAAATAGAGTGGAGAGGTCACAAAACTACAAGAACAATGAAAAGGTCAATAAAAAAAAATGTATTGCTATAATCGGGCCACCGACTACCGACAACCCTGCAGCTCGTGTCTGCAGGTTGTTTCGACTATGGCCCAGCTTTCCCCGCGTCTCATCAGGGTAGTCGTTTGTTCAATTTGGACTGCCCACTGATGTGAACAGCCCACAATCCGGGTTTAGGGACAGATTGGGGCGAAGTTATGTCATTCTTGTAGACGTACAGGTGGAACGAGCACCCTGGTCTCGGGCAATCGGGGTCTGTTTTTTTGTTTCTTGTTTCTTCCCTGCTGCTGCTAGGCAGTTGCTGCTGGACTCTGGAGAGCACTCGCAGCCTCCCTGACAACGACTGCCACGTCTGGCAGCCGCTAGAGCCCGTTCTGCGTGCTGTGGTTGATACCAGCAAAGCCCACAGAACGTCCATACCTCTGGAAGGGAGGCTCACTGGTTTTTATGTGCCTTTTTCGCGGCTGCCTTCTTCTCGGCTGGGTTCCAGTGCCCGGATTCAATCGATGATGTGTGCAACCTAGGCAGCTCAATTAAGAGCCACCCGGCCGTTGGATGATGTGTTCAACTCAAGTGGCTCAGTTAAGAGCCACCCGGCCGTCGGATGTAATCTGAATCGTAAAGCCGCTTCTGGGCTGTTTGTTCACGCAGTTTCTCTGCTTCTTTTGATGCTGGCTTAGATTCCATTGAGCAGCTCTTTCGTCTGTTCCCAACTTCACCTTGCCGCGGTTTTGAGACGTCTCTGAGCTTCGGGTCTGACAGGGCCGCGTTCTTTTGGCTGGCTCGAGTCAACGACACCGTGCTTCGTCTGATGGCTTATCTGCCTTGTAGAACCTGGACCCATCGGCACTATGGCCCTCTGAGTCTCAGGGATGCGAACGAGCTTCTAGAGAACTGAAACGCTTATGTTTGAAGTAGACAAACCGAAGTTCATCCAGTCTCGTCAGAGGCTCGGATGAACAAATGTCACCCAGAGTCTCTGACGAGATGTAGAAAGGCCGCGAGAGTCGCTATAGTCCACTTTTTGTCCCATTCGGGGGGGAGTCTTGTGACGTCACCCAGTGGTAGCTTCCCTCAACCGCCTCTAGAGCAGCTTGGCCTGGGGTTTTTTCATCTCGACGGTCGAATAAGTCAGAGAAAAAGCCCTGAAAAAACAGATGGTTCCAAAAAAAGAAGATTAAGAGTCTCACTTCAAAAAGAAGAGGACCAGAACCCTGGGGACTCGAGCTCTTTATATACTTGTCCAGGCTGCACCCCTGCCCTCATGCACTGCAAGGTAAATTGTAATGGTGCGGATTATGGATGGAGAATGAGAAGTTCCAGGCAGGGTAATTGTCAGGGGGCTAGCTGGCCGGTCTCTGGAATACCATCATCCACTTTCAGATTTTTCTCAAGTCTGCAATTGGCTGTGTCAGGGCATTTCTTAGTCAGCCCTTTCACTGTTCGTACTGAATCCACTCTAATCTGACTGTCCTGAAATGTCTCCAGAACGCCCAAAAGACCAATCATTGCTGTGTAACTGCTTCAATGCAACCAACAAGGTGCGTAAAACACCTCCATAATACCGCTCTCTCATTTGCTACAGATACGCACGATTTGCCTTGGACGATACACCCCAACCAGCCCCGTCAATTGAGTTCTTGGACCTTGGAACTGGTTGAAATCGTTTGTAGGCGAATCCTAAGAGTTCTATTTGATGCGCAACTGACTTCTAGTCAGCAAAAGACTTTTCAGTTACAACATTCTCTCAATATCACCTCCAACAAGTGCTCTTCACTCTCAACCAGCCATCTAAATAATTAAGGTTTGGCAACATTTCAATGTTCGCATGATGCGATCTTTAAAGTTGACCGTTCTAGTCACGTGATTAAATCTCCTAATTTTGGCTCTGTTTGTGTCTCATCACTTGGAGAAATGTGGACAGCAGGGAAACTGCACTATTGAAGACGGTTTGCCTCCAGATTTTGTTGCGAGATTGACAAGCATACACGAGCTAGTTACTGACGGCTCTCACCAAGTTTCTGGGCTCTGATTCGATTTCAACACCACCTTGCGATACATATTGATACCTGCTATCTTACCAATTGAATGATAAGCGAGGCTACCATACATTTGGGAACATCACTGGTATTCCCCATATTGGTTTGACTTACTAGATGAGGTCTGGTTTGTTCTTTCGCCTGATCTGTCTACCTTTGCGAGTTCTATCATGAATTCACTATACCGGTACCGGTAGTCTGAGGGGCATGTGGGGGATGCCGTGACGATGCCAGTAGAGTCTCTACGGATATTACCACTCCCTAATACCGTTCCATCCTTCTGACCTATATCATTCCTCCTTCTAACCCCCTCAATAGCTATAAAAGATGCTGGGGTGCAGCTCTCCGGCCAGCTCCTGTTTCTCCTTGGGCCACGATCTGAACTTGTCCCTGTACCTCTCACTTCGTTTGTACCTGTTGTCCAGCCAGATGGCTCCAAAATAGACTGCCAGAAGCACGGTTGAGAAAGCGGTAAATGCCAGACACACGTCCAGAGCCGTTCGGTAGATCGGTGCCTCTTCTGCTAAGAAAATAAACGTTGAAATGAAGCCTGCAGTGTTGCCGAAACCAATCTGCCAGCCAGAAGCAATGGCCTTTCTGTGGTGTCCAGAGAAGTTCATCTGCGTCCAACACACCAGAATCGGCATTGCAGTGTACGTGCCTGCACAGATCATAAACAGGGAGCCATATCGGATGCCTATGTGTTCGGTTTGTCCCATTAGTAATCCAAAGCCAGCAGTTGCAACTATCCCAGCAAAAAAAGAAAACCCGAATCTGTGTCTCAAGTGGTCAGAGAAAGTTGCTGAGACCATGGAGAAGCCGAATCCAGCTACCCATGGAGGCACGGAGTACAGCTGAGTCATCACTGGAGAGTATCCCAGGCCCTTGACAATAGCTGTGCCGAAATAGGCGTATCCGTAAGCTGGAACAATGTATCCAAAGTACATCAATCCCGACAACCAGACCTTCCAATCGGAGAAGACAAAAGCCAGGTCCTTCAGGGTCATGGATCTGTCGTACTCAGAGACTCCTGTGTTTCCAATCTCGAGTTTCTCCTTGATGAAGTCTCGCTCGTTTTGGCTCAGAAAACGTGCTTCTTCGGGGAAATCGGCCAAACAAAAAATCATGAGAATTCCAATTGTCGCAGTGCACGCTCCTTCGATGATGAAGATCCACTGCCACGATCTGATTCCTCTGTGGTTGTCCAGATTGTGGATTCCAGCTGCAATGAGTCCTCCGAAAGCACCGGCCAAAGTGGTCGAAGAGAAGAAGAAAGAGTATCGCTTCTGTGCCTCTTCTCGACGATACCACATGGACAGCAGGTAAAAGCATCCGGGGAACATTCCAGCTTCAAACAGACCCAAAAGAAACCGTGTCGCTAAAAGTTGTCCATACGTTCTGACGAACCCCTGACCGAGGAGGACAACGCCAAAGAGAGTCATGCAGGCTGTGAGCCAGACATGAGGCTTGAATTTCTTCATGAGCCAGTTGGAAGGAATTTCGGCAAGGACATAGGGCACGAAGAAAATGGCCAACGCCGTGTTGAACTTGTTGCCGGTCATTTTCAGATCTTCAGACATTCCATAAACATTGGCATTCGAGACGTTGACTCGGTCGAGAAAAGCCAAGACGTAAAGCAAACAGGTGAGTGGAACGACACAAAAGTCGACTTTCAGCATCAGCTTGCGGTGGTTCACGTTGTGTTTGATCGCCAGCTGTCTGATCTCGTTGTTGATCTCTGCCTGAGACATGGGAGGAGGGAACTCATCGTCTTGAGGACCCTCACTGGAACCCGTCTCATGAAACTCAGGTTTGTCCATGAAAGTGTTGGAGTTGATTTCTGACATCTTTGTCGAGCTGGCAATAGACTGGTAGCGTCTATATAGTCGCTGGATCGGCAACAAGCCATTTATGAGGGGTAAGTCTAGACTTTGGTAAGATTGTGAGGACAAGGTGGTAGGGAGTAGTACACAGGTGGTTTCTTGGTACCTAAATGAAGCTTTCAAGTTGATAAGAATAGATCTGGAGCGCCTGAATGCTCAATCAGAGTTCTTCGTTTGTTCTGTTCTCATAACGTGAAGTTCTTCAAATTTCCCCTCTTATCTCATACCCCACAGTACACACTAGTCCGGTTTAGAACATTTTGAACTGGAGCTAGCAGATGGCCTAGTGAAATCATAAAAATATGACACATTATTAAACAGGCATTATGTGCCGACAGACAACCTTTCGGGATCTACAATAAAAAGGCTTCCCAGACTGGATGTAGTATGCAATATGCTGCCTGAATCCTATCAAAACAGCTCACAGATACATATGATGATTGTGGAGATCTTTGGGAATTGGTTCAGAGCCGTACATCACTAGTGCACTTGACGGCTGTTGAAAAAACGACTTTCGAGCGGCTGATATTGCTAGACCAGGCGAGTTAGCATGGCTTCACTTAAAAAGGTAGGTTAACCGGTGCTACAGTAGCCAGAGGGGCTTGAAATAGCAACAAGCTCTCTCTGAGCCCGGAAGTACTAAGCTGGTTAGGCTTCAGTTCTCACCAAGTCATTTCTGAACAAGTTTGACCGTGATAACTACTAACATCTTACCCTTTATATGTCTCTCACAGATTGGTTGACATTTGCTCCTCCTGATACTTGGAGTCTAGTTGACTCTTTTTCCTACCTGCAAGCCGCGCAAGTTCGAACCCCCCAAACGACGTCAATGTCAACAATATGAATCTATTGGTTTGCATCATATGGGCCCATGAACTGTCCCCTCATCGCTCTGAGCTACTCGCATATTTCCACGGATCTATACTATTGCCGAAGTTGCTATAGTCTTCGTCAACTTTGATAGACCAGGCTGCGAACACGGAGACCCTCTTCAAATGTCTCAGAAAGTGGAAAGGCGGAAAAAGACGAGTTGTAGGAGTTGGGTCTGTGTCACATGACTCACGCCGGTGCTTCCCGTTTCTTTAACTCTTCATTTCACGATTCTACCGAGTCTTCAGTCCGAATCTCAAAACTCTACCTCCGATTGACGCTGCATAATGGGCTATTATTTTGGGTCAGATTTCTCGCCAATCGAGGAGACATCTTTCGCCGACCAAAAGTGTGCGTTCGGTTGTTCAGAATGAGATGGTAATTTCTTAGAGATGTAGAAGACTGACTGGAAATCCAACTAAAGCCTGCTGTAGCCCTTGTTTAGAGGATCATTATGATATCCTAAAGTGTCCTTTTTCACCAGTTTACGGACATTCAGTAGACACTGTTATTCCTTCGTCATGTCTCAAAACATGTCGAGGCAAACCTCCCAAATCGGCTCACGAGAATAGCTTAATTCCGGGGATCCAAACGGAGTCAATTTTTTCGGTGGTAGAGGGCTAAAAGAGCTTGAAATTAGTCTGGATGAACCTAGAAATCCTCGAATACTCTATTAATACCAACTTCCCTTGGTCTGGGTGAATCATAGCTTCCCGTCCGCTTAAAAAAGATTATATCGTGATGTGGGCAGGCTATTATGTTCTCGACGGTGTCACGTGATAGATCACATCTTTCTGAACACATTGATATGCTGAATGCCACATGTTAGCTGTCAGATTTGCTGTTGTGCGCTCAAATTCATTCTCGCGAGTGTTCGATGTTTGAGGGTACAGAATCTCAACTCCTTGACCTCCCAGTGGGGAATGAGAATAGTTTAGTTAGTGAGAAGATGGGGAGTTCATTTGGCTTAGTCAGTCTCAGCGCTATGGCTATATGGTTGATATATATTTACTCGCCATCTTACAAGCATTCCAATGGTTTCAGTTTCAGTCGGATTCGTCCTTAAGTGTTCGTGCTTCCTCAACAATGCCTACAATTGCGCCGGGATATATCTTGAAAATACTTGTGATATAATCATGGTTTTACTCGAAGACGCTACATGTCAGACCTCGCCTTAAGACCACTGACACCGAATGTTACATTCTGCACCAATTCAGACTCCTTTCAAAGTCTTCCACATGTTCTTTACGTGACTCCTAATCATACATTCTCTACCTATCCACTACTCTCCCTGAGTCTCTCTTTGGCTCGTCTTTCGTCTCTCAACTGTCGACACTCAGTCACGTGTCTGTCCAGTATCTCTTTCGGAAACAGCCATAAACACAGTGGGCAGGCTGGAAAGGCTTTTGTTGGTGAGATGTTGACCATGGTATGTGTGGAGCCAGCGGTCTCTGGAGGGTCTATATATCAGCTTTCCTACGGGTCAATTGTGGTTAATGGAGCTGGTCTGGTGACTACGACGCTGTCTCCACTTGTACTCGAGATGTGGAGATAATATAAAGGGTGGTTTTGAGGCTGATAATATTGTGTCGCGTTTTGGGGCTGAATGTATCGACTTTGGGGCTGAAACTATTCGAACAGCGATGTGAGGACCAGTTGATGTCTCACCTTGCTGACTATAGTCCAGCTCGTGATTGCGGACCTAGATGGTCTTGAACATAGCTCTTCTCGAGTGCCATGGAATCACTGACACGGACATATTTTCTCTACTGTACTTGTACCGTAAAGATAGTGTTTCATTTGCTCTGAAATTAAATACGACATTATCGCCGCGTGACTGGCTGGAGACTATGAGGCAGAGAATAGTGAAGGTGATGAGCAGTCTGAGGAAGTGCCTGGAATTGTCAGTATTTCTCCTAGTGGAAGTTTTAGTACACGGTTGTAATCAGAAGGTCTCCAGCTCTTGAGTGATAGTACTTGCAAAGCCACAGGAGTAGTTCTCATGGGATCTCAGATACAGTGATACTAGCTCTATGTCATCTTACCCACCTGTCGTGAAAGTCGACTGAGAGACGTGGGGTGCACATTTTTCAGGACCCCAGAGAATATGTTTGGGTAGGGTGATACAGATTCAAGCTTGATCATTGTGATCTGCTAAGTGCCAGCTTTCAGATCTTTCTACTTTGATTGAAATCCGACCACGAACCATCCCTGCCAAGACGTCTGGCGTGCCATCTTAAGTTGATGTAGCTACTGTACCATAACTCTGTGCACGGACTACGGCGTGGACACCCCCACACCACGTTCGTCACATGATCCAATTAGAGATGCGTTAATCCGTTTCATAAATAGCTCTTTAGCTCTTGTATTATATTACCAGCACTTCAACAAATGTTTCCGACACGCGCAAAACACACACATCCATCCGACTGTCTTGCAGATATGAAACAGATCTTCTATCTATCGGCGTGAATTAATCTCTCGGTGTTTGTCTCACAAACAACACCCAAGATGGGATCTGAGCAACAGTGGGGTAGGTGGATATATCACCACCCGAAACCATCGGGGAGCTATAATACGGGTAGTGTGCTGCGGCTGCTGCCTGATATCTGAGGCAGTCTGACAAGTCCAATGAAGTTAACTTATGATCTCTAACGATGATGACAACTGGTTTTCGTTCAAGTGCTGATGGCATGTAATATTATTTTCGGCTTTTTGTCTACTGTGCATAGTGCTGCGCTCTTGCCGCTGCTTGTCTTCTCTCCTTGCACCCTGGAAATAACCAAGATGGTTAGCTGCTTAGATGGCGCTACTTCCGAACTACAGACGCTAGATAACGCTACTGTAATTGCTGCTAGACTAGCTTCAGACGCCACATATTGATCAACTGTGGGGTCGCCGAGAGTCAAGGCACGATATAAAAGAGAAATGGCCCGTTTCGTTGTCTGCAATGGCTTCCCACGACAACATCCGTCCCACCACCTTGGGAGACGACAATCCTGTAATGGAGACACACTCCGTTCCCGAAACTTCTCCTGACGATTCAGTTGCTGAAAAGTCCATCTCTTCTGCACTGGCTGAAGTCTCATCCACTGCAGACTCGGCTCTAGTCGGTATCAGCAAGTCTAGAGACCGACAGCTGCTCCGCAAAATAGACCTTTACATGATGCCCATTATGATGGTGCTCTACGCTGTGCAGTACATGGACAAGGCGTCCAACAGCACTGCTGCAGTCATGGGACTGAGAGAAGATTTGGGCATGGAAGGTGACGACTATTCGTGGTCCGGCACAGCCTTTTATCTTGGCTATCTCGTCTTCGAGTTTCCCTCGGTCTACTTACTCCAGCACTTTCCTCTATCAAAGACCCTCTCAGCTTTCATCATTCTGTGGGGAGTAGTTTTGAGTCTCCATGCTGCCCCCAACTATGGAGGCTTCATCGCTTTGAGAACGGTTCTGGGCATGTTGGAATCTGCCGTCACCCCTGCATTCGTGATCCTCACGGCCCAGTGGTACAAACGCGAGGAGCAGTTTCTGCGAACGTCCATCTGGCTGGGCGCAAACGGTCTGGGCATTCTTGTGGGCTCGTTTGTGGCGTATGGTCTTGCTGTCAATGAGCATCTGCCAATTGAGGGCTGGCGTCTTATTTTCATCATCACCGGAGTCATCACCATTGCTGTGGGAATTGTCTTTGTAGTTCATGTTCCCGACGACCCCTCCAAGGCCTGGTTTCTGACTAAAGAAGAACAGCAGCTTGTGCTGGTCCGAATCAGAGACAACCAGCAGGGCTTTGAAAACAAGAAGTTCAAACGCGACCAGTTCATTGAAGCCTTCACGGACCACCGCACTTGGATCTACTTTTTCTTCTGCATCTGCCAAAACATTCCAAACGGAGGAATCACCAATTTCAACACGATTTTGTTTTCAGAGACCCTGGGACTTGGACCCATCAGAGGACTTCTTCTTCAGACTCCCCAGGGAGCCACCGAGCTCGTGGGCTGCATTCTGTTTGGAATCTTGGCCCAGATCACTCAACAGCGTCTCCTGGTCAGTCTCGCAGCTCAGGCTATAGCTCTCATGGCGATCTGTCTCATGGCTTTTCTACCCCATAACCAGGGAGCAGGTCTTGCTGGGTTGTACCTGCTCATTCTCTATCCGCTGGGACTCATCTGTATGCTGTCTTCGGTGGCCTCGAACACCTCGGGACACACCAAAAAGGTGACAGTCAACGCCATTCTGTTGATTGGGTACTGCGTGGGCAACATTATCGGACCACAGACGTTTCGAGCAAAGGATGCGCCTTTATACGTGCCTGCAAAGGTCGCTATGGTGGTTCTTTTCAGTATTGCCATGGCTCTCAATGCTCTTTTATTGTGGGTCAATGTAGCTGAAAACAAGCGGAGAGATCAAGAGGGGATTGAAGCTACACCAGAAGAGCTGGAGAGGATTCAGCTGCTTGATCTGACCGATAAGCAAAACCGATTCTTTCGGTACGCGATCTGAAGCTAAACTGAGAGCAACAGGAGGGTCGTCTTGGGGTGCTGTGAGCAAGCTACAGTATGTACAGTACAAGTATGTACATAAAGAACTGTACTGGATGTAAACTGTATGTTGTAATAGGATGTATCTTTTAGAATCAGATACAAGTACCAGTACGTGAAGGCCAACATTGTTTTAGATGTGACCTCCATAGAACATACCGCTTATATCATGTAGTGTGTGACCCAGAAGGTCGAATCTTTCGAATTACGTCATTTTCAAAGACCCCCGAAACCACACTCACCCACCCCAACCGTGCGGCTCGGTAATATAGGCATAACTCCGCGGAGATAAGCCCGCTAAGGCAGGAGAGCCTGTTGCGAGCTTTTACTCGTACAGGCACATGATCTACTTGTACAAGTAAACCCGATGAGATCAGAGCACCTCGGTCTCATTCGTTTCGTTTTCCACGGCTCGAAACCTCAAGATTTGTGTTCATTTCAGTTGTGCATGATGATTGGAATGTCTATGGGAATCGAGACTGTGTCACTTGCTGGAATTTTTGATGGTCAGACCAAGAAATGTCTTTCGGGTCACGTGGAACTTCCGTGGTCTCGTGACGTGAGAATGAAGTGAAGAGGGGCTTATCAGTACAAGTACAAGTACAATGCCCTACTTGTACTTGTACCTCTATTCTCATTGCGGCACACCGCTCGTGTACAAGTATAATAGTTGATCCAACCCACGAAGTGAACTTTCAGCCTTGAGGCTATTGAAAGTCAATGGAAGTAGTCAGTGCGTATTCGGGCTCATTTCAATACCTATTAAACCAGCTCAACATTTATATCTACGGGTTCAAACCAACTCCTTCATACAAACCCTTGGTCTCTTCGACCACTTACAACTATTTCTTCTGCCACACAAATAGCATATTTGTCGTATGCTGAGCCCTAATATGGAGTTATCGTGTTGTGTCCAGAACTTGTAGACAGCTACACATGCTCTCTCGGAAAACAGTGTCATTTCCAAAACACTGAAGAAGGCAAGCTTACGGTTTCACGATTCCTAAACACACCATGGTTCAGATTGGTCTTACATTGGGGCCTGGAGAAAACGCTTTACCAGTAATAATATCAACTTCCCACCCCCATTTCAACCGCCATTTCAACCGCCAAACTTCGCCCTTGACAATACCCGCGTCTGAGAACAGACCGGCAATCTCATCCAGAGACTCAAAATGCGCTTCATAATCATCTGTCAGGGGTATCAGCTCCTTAATTACCCCCTCAGCGAGATCCCTCACATCGTCATTACCGGCCTCGCACGCTTTACGCCAAAGATAAACAGCCTGCTGGAAGCTCAGACCGAACTCTTGGATCTTGGCGAAAGCAACATCCCAAAGCTCGGGGAGATCGTACATTTGGGCAACGACAATGAGATTGGCTGCGTCGGTGAACTGGAGGTCGAGGTCTTGTCCGTAGAGGTACTTGACCAGAACATCTAGAGTGCTCTTGGGCATAGCCAGCTTGACACATTGTTTGGCAGTCTCCTCCATGTTGGCGTCCACCATGACCTTAAAGAACGGCCAGAGCCCCTCCATGACCGATCTGTGCACGTGACAAGCTCCTCCCTCTTCACTTTGCAGCACGAAATCTGATTGGGCAATATCGCGGATTCGAGAGAGACCATGTTGGCGGATGTTGGGATGCGTGGAGAAAAACTTGTTGAGGGACGTTATCTGCTCATAACCCAATCTGAAGAAATTTGTGCTGGTCCATGTCTTGTTCATGGAGACCATGAACTTCTCGAAAACAAAGTTGTTCTGGTCAATGGCATGTCCACACTCTTCGCCTATTACCGACCGTTTGAAGACCGGCTGTTGCGACTTGTGGAGAATCTGGTTCTTCTCGTCGTAAAAGTAAAGATAGCACAATCCCCCATCTAGCAGATCCAATTTAACGTCACCACGAACAAAGTAGAAAACCCCTACTTTAGGGAGGGTACATTTGGCCCTGAGCCTGCCATGTTCTAATCGCAAGTTGAATTCTTCCTGGGTGCAAGCTGTCTGAATGCCTCCGATTTTCAGATCTCGGATTGTCGCTGTCGAGCTCCGGACGAATTCCGAGTATTCCATGGCGGTGAAGAGGTGGTAAAGGAAGCTGTGTTATTTATGTAGTCCTTGGGGCTGAGATTTGGGGCTGGCTTGGGGCTGTATGTTCGAAGGGGGATCGGGTGTGCACTGATTATGCAGAGAGTCACGTGTGTTTGATGAAGCGAGAGGAGTCTAATACAGGACGCAGAGTAATGGACTTGAACGTCTGACATTGATACTGTGGAGTTCACCTAACAAAGTCTTTTCAGTGCCCTCCAAATAGTTCCTGTACTCGTAGACCTCCGAAGCTGGTGAGTGTCTTGCTTGTTGAATCGTCGAGATCAAGCATTAGCACACGAGCCCAAGCATCCTCCCGAGTCTCCGCCTGCCAAACTGCTTCCTTAGCGACTCTCATGCTTTCCAAGATGCGCCAAGTCTGAGGTTCCCCCATAAACAAGCTGAACACCTCCTCCAGTCCACAAGTACAGCCACTCGCTTTCTAAAAACCTCAAAGACCGTTGATAATCAATGCAACACACAAAATAGAAATATTGATTGGTCGAAAGTTGGCAAATTCGACTACCGAGGGACTGCCCGTCCCTGTCATCTAGTTCCGCACTGCACCGTAGGGAGTAGTATCTCCCCTTTGGACTAGCTGCAAACCAACCGATTTTGAGCTTAGACCTGGGACGTCAACATTGCAGTTATCAGACCAAGGTTGGATTATCAAGAAAACAAATAAAACCGTTTCATTTAATAGTAGTTTTGCCGCGTCTTAAAGGACCGCCTTAGACTCATCTATCCATTCTGCACAACCAGACGCATTTGTACACCAGGTCTACAAATCGCTAGCTTTCCTCTTCCTCCCCAGAGTAGCACAGTACTCCTCAATCTTTCGCTTGTACACGCTATTGAGAGGTTCTGGCGTTGTACTCTCCTGTTCTTCACTCCCATCCTTCTCAACTTGCTCACTCTCTCCGCGCTCAGCAAAACACGCCCTCATCACACTGACCAACTCTCCACTGCAAAAGTTGGACCAGAACTTATCGTAATCCGGCATTTTCTTCAGAGGACACCGATGTTTCGGATGACTAATATTCCCGCTTGAGAAGACGGAACATACACGACACAAGCTCGAAGTACCCCCTTCAATCGTCCTTTTGAGCACTCCTCTCGCAAATCGCACCTGATCCTCCTCCTCCAGAAACGTCTGCTCCTTTTTTTTGTTCAGCTCTTCCTCGGTTTCGATCCACACCGTCACGCTCTTGCAAAACCTGAGCACCGAGGCTTTATCGCTCACATCCACCCACTTGGCAACCTCTCTCAGCGTGGTCGGTCCAAACATGAGATGGACGTGTCGGTTGAGAGCCACGTAGTACTCTTGCGGTTGGTCTTTCAGAAAGACTGGATCCTGGTTGGCTTTCACCAGCAACTTGGCCCACTTGAGAAACTGCTTGGGACTCTTGTCGTAGTCGTAAACGTGGAATATCAGCACTTTGCGGTTCTTGTACTCGTACGACATGTCTCTCAGCACACTCAGCACCTTCTGGACAATCTCGTGGATGTCGTTAGTAAGCTTCCAACCCGCGGAACTGCTATGATCGAAAGGATCGACGCCCAGAAGCCCGATTTTCTCCTGAATGTCTGTGCTGGTAAACCTCATGATAATCCAGCCCAGCACTCGTCCAGCATAATACTGTCCAAAGAGACCCTCGTTCTTTAATGCGTCATGCGTGATTTGAACCTGCGGAGATTCATATAGCCACGAAGTCACGTGAAGGTAACTACTCAAAGAGTGGCCAGTCTCAAAGTTGTCGAAAAACCCCTTGTTCCACAGATCCTGAACATTTTCCACGCCGAGGTACAAGAGAGCAGAGTTTAGAGAGTGGTCATACTTTCTGAGCAGATTATAAACAGCACTATTGGAGTAGTACGAGTCCAGAATGCGGCAGAACTCGTCCAGAGCAGCTCCGGTGGAGTCGCTAGTGACGGTTTTATCTTTGCCATCCTCTATGAAAAGGTACAACTGATGCACGAAAGCGGTTTTCACATTTTTGGCGGACTCATCTTTCTCGCAAGTGTCGATAATCGTCTTTCGAGCCTTGAAAAGCGTGTCGAAATGCTGGTGGGTCCACGAATAGGCCTCGGAGCGAGTTCCGAGCCTTGAATCTCTCACGTGCGCCCAGATGAGCAACCGAAAGTCTTCAAACTTGTCTGCATGGAACAAGACGTTGACGAGCTCGTTGTTGATGGGTTTGCAACCGTAGACTTCTTCGTGGAGACGAGGAAGAGCGGCAAACAGTGAGCTGGCGTATTTCTGGCTCGTTGAGTCGTCAACTGAGGTCACTGACGGTTCTCCTCCAGGGTATTTGAGGGGGGCTTTTGAGACTGGTTTTGCAGCTGGATTTTGGTTGTCTATTTCGTCTGTCATGATCTGGAGTGAACTGTGAGAAGATCCGGAGTGTTGGAGGTGACTTTGTCGATGTGAAAATGTGTTTTGATGGGACGAATCACGTCACATAAATCAGCATGATTTGTGCAGGGATCATGCAGACTGAAATTTCATAATCTGAGTTTGAGCTACTTGTAGACAAACGAGAAGTCTGCAATTTTGACTGTTTTTAGATGAGATGAGATTTGGCTAGTAGCGATGAAATCAGGAGCGGATTGAGATAATATTAATGCTGCTTTCATCAAAAACGGTCCAGTCAATCGGGTTTTAGACACTGTCTGATTTCTGTGTTGTCCTTCTAAAAGTGCAGACAACTTTACTTGGTAGCACTAGTTAATAATAGTGAGACACAGAGTTCCGCTGGGGTACCTATTTCGGTATTTCAGACGTGCTGGAGACGAGAGTGGCAGTTTTTTCAGCATAATGTAGTTACATTCTGAGCCAATAGTTCACAATCTGAGCTTTCAGTCATACATTATCTCTGATATAATCATCTTTTTGTGTGAACCAAAGTTTCGTTAGTCGAAACGTTACTTAGCGTTACTTGGAATAGTAGTTAGAAGTTGTCATTACTGACTGCGAGAAAAAGTCACATTCGGCGACAACCCAATACACGATCAAAACCAGAACCTTCTTGCGATCATTTTGGTACCAATATCACATGCACAAAACATCTACACTCAATAATCATCATATCAATACATTATCAGTGGGTCTAGAGTAACGATAGAAGTCAAGTAATCTAAAGGCCAAAGGGCAAGCAACCAGCTACCGGCACTCTCTAATTCTTACTCATCAGAGAGTCAGCACAGCACGTCCCCACCTGTCGGTTAGCAGCTACGCTGCTCATAGTCATTCACACAGCTTCTCGGTTCGAACTCTCTAATGCTTACCCTTCGTCTTCGACACAAGCTTCTTCTTGGTCGACTTCTTCATCTTCTCTTTTCGCTTCTCCTTCTTCTCGCCCTTCACCGCAGCCTTTCGTTCCTTCTTGGCCTCCTTATCCTCAAACTTCTTTCCGACCTTTGCAGTCAGCGCCTTTTTCTCCTGGAACCGTCGTTCTCGCTCCTCCGAGTCAATCGACGAAATGCTCTCGTTGTCAGACTCACTCTCCGAGTCCATCTCTTCGTCTTCCTGCTCCTCCTTTTGACCAATGAGAGAAGAGTAAATGAGATCCTTGCCCTGGCCGGAATTGACCATTTCCACGTCTCGCTCAACGTCGTAGACCTGGTCGAGGTTTTGAGGAATGTAGACGGACCGGAAGACGGCGTCGTCGGCTTCAATCTGGTCGCTAGACTCCTCGATCGGATAAGCCTGAATGTATGCCGTCAGCGACTCCACAGTCTCCTCCATTTTAGTCTTCACCTCAGCAGCCACCTCTTGAGTGGTATCATTTGACTCGGAAGGAGCAGCGGTTTCTCCTGCAGCAGTTTCAGCCTTAGCAGCGTTGTTTTCGTTGACTTCAGTAACCTTTTCAGCCTCCTCAGAAACCTCGACAGGCTCCTTTGCACACACGGAAATCTCATCAGTAATCTTGATATCCTCCAGATAAGGACTGGTAATCATATGGAACATGGTTCGCTCTGGGAACACATTGACTCCGTGCTTTCTGAAATAGTCGTTGCAGTTCTTGATATCCATTCTCAGGAACTCCAGGGAGTGAGGATGATCGTGTTCGACCGACTGAGAGACGTCGATAATGTACAGCTTGCGCTCGTGGTACAGAATGTTGTACTCGGACAAGTCTGCGTGCACAAGTCGACACTTCTGGTACATGATTCGCATGTAAGCACACAGCTGGTGGTAAAGAGCGGTGTACTCCTCAGCGGGGTTGGGGAAGAGTTCAGAGATCTTCGCGTCTCTCAATCGCGGACTAGGCCAGCCCTTTTTGTCGCCCAGAAAACCCATCACCAGAACATGGAGATGCAGATGAAGAGGCTCAGGACAGGGAATGCCTGCTGTATGAAGTCTCTTGAGGTTTCGAATCTCCTTTTCGGCCCACACCTTGACCATTTTTCGAGGGTTGTGGCGCGAGTAACCGTGTCTAAATCGGTACTCTCCAGACACGTATCGGTCTCTATCTTTAAACACCAGAATCGACGTCTTGTAGATCTTGATGGCTCGATGAATGCCTTCCTCGGTACATGCGTGGTAAACGTTGGCCTCTTTGCCGGTGGAAACGCACCCGTTGACCTCAAAAATGATGCCTCGGTTGATCATTTTGAACAGGATCATTCTTGTTCGAGGATCCAGAACCTGCTCGTTGGTGGCTCGATCGGCGCGGTCCTTGGTGGCGGTTCCCATGAGTGCAGAATTGCCGCCAGTCTGAGAGCCGCCGCCAGACGACTTCTTCTTGCCCTTCACCTGCCCGTCACGTGCAGCGAGACCCTGGTGCGTCAGCGAATCGAGATAATCGTCATCCATCCGCAGTCGGCCGGTGTACTTGCTGAGATCGCTGTCGGCGGTCTGCTGCGCAGGTTTTTCGCCGGAAACCGTAGAAACGGCCTTCTTTTGCTTGTTGTACCGCTTGGTAACGTTTCCGGAGGTGATTTCCTCCTGGAAATCGTCGTCCACCTCTTCATCGTCGTCGTCCTCTTCTTCCAGCTCAATGTCGTCGTAGTCCACAGTGACCCCGTCGATTTCCTTAAAGTCGGGATCAGTAGAAGGCAGCAGCGTCGTAGACGCTCCGCCTGAAATTTCACGTTCCCAGTCCATGGCGTTGTTGTTCTAGATCGAAAGCCGTATGCTGTCGTTTCCAGAAAAAAGATCAGAAAAAAAAAAGAGGTTATGCATGGCAGAAGCTTATTTTAGGCAATGGGTTAAAAGTAATTAGTGAAATTAAAATTAATACGTGATAAAATGAGGAGTGAAGCAGGTGGTGAGATATATTTTCTTGTGACTTCCACAATCAGATACTGACCCGACCCACTTCATATCTGGCACTGGACAATTTTTGGGCCATTCTGGAGTTCTCATAAAACGAACAGACCAGAGCTTGACCTCATGGATCTGGTGGCAACTGTGGGCATGTGTTGGATTGGTCTCGGGCCACTAGAGGTCATATGTACTCAGTTGTTCCATGTTTCTGTTCAGCCTACATCTCTCTGTAGCTTATCTCCGTTATCTCCGGGCTCGTGTTCATCGAGAGCTTACTCTAAATCCTGGAAATAGATGCTTGTTGCCATTCAAGTCTACGTTTCATGGTATCAAATTGATCGTATTGATCTCCCGAATTCATCTAACAGCTGGCTACTTCTATTGTGTGAGTTTTCCAACTGATTCACAGTTTTGTTGATTGACTTTCAGGCTGGACATCGCAGTGATTGCTGAACTCCTTCTGTGAGCGACAATGCTAATTGTTTGCATAACTAGACCTTTGAAGCTCTAGCTGGAACGGCTGCGCTACAGTTTCATACAAAGCAGTCGCATCACTTTAGCTCAAGTAAACAGTTCGCTGAACTCAGAGGCCAGGAAGATTATCGAGAGATCTGCTGGGGAGAAAGGGACATGCTATACCGATATGATTTGACTCTCTACAAGCTGATGTCTTCTCTCTCAGTCGGCTACCTGCAACCCCAATTTGGCACCCCCAGGTATCTTTTCTCTCAACTATTTCTTAGCTAAATCGTGGAAGTTCATCAATGTACGGTATTATGTGATCGTAAAAAAGAGAAGAAAGTGACATAGACATGGAGTCACACTCTTTCGGACCACTCCGGAGCATAGCACGTAGCAAAACCACAACACTCTCTCAGCTCTAGCCTCAGGATCGTTCATTTAGCCCAACACCATTGATAAGCTCATCGGCCCGAGCCAAGATAATCTACGCCATCATCTGACTTCTTCATCTAGAGTATTACAGTATACAGTCTGTCTACAGCACAGTCAAGTCAAGTCATAGTGAGTCATATTGAATAAGTTATAGGATCAATCGAGAATTGCCACGCAGCTTAGCACTTGCAGGCGCCCTCGCACTTGCAGGTGTCGCACTTGCAGTCGGGGTTCTTCTCACACTCGCAGGCCTTGGTGCACTTGCAAGTCTCGCACTTGCAGGGGCCACAAGAGCACGACTTGGTGTCACAGGCACAGTTGGTGCAGGGCTTGGAGCAGTTGCAGTTGGTGGAGCAGGCCATTTTGGTAGTGGGTGAGGTGGTGGTGTTGGTGGTTGAGATTGGTCTGGTGGAACTTCGGAGGCTGAAGTTCTGGGAGTCTGTTTGTGTCTGGAGAGAGAGATTTCTGTGAGCCTGCCCGACCTATATATACCCCACGCGATTATCGCTGCGACCGTCTTGTGATGCTTTGTTACGTGTCTTGTCTTGCTGTACTATCCGCATTCCCAAATAAACTTCTTTATCGTGTTGATTAGGTTAGACTTTCCCCGCCGTGCAGTCCAATGGCGAAATGCTCTCAGGTGGACAAGGAAAGATGAGAAAGTCGTGTGACTGAATTTTCTTCCGATCGCGGAGGTTGGAGTGTCAGTGGATTGGCAAAAATCTCGTGATCAGAATGATACCAAAAAGGCCCCAACTCTGACAGTTTTCCACCGTGCAGCAACGATTCCCCAGTTCATCCCCCGTCCACTTTCCCCTGCCGCCCACAAAACAAAGTTCAGCAACAACAACCAAGTCGTGGCTAGTACGATAAAATAAGGTGCATTGTGGCACCATCAGTGAAGGCTGAAAACGAGAACCGCTGTGAAACACGCTGGAGAAATCAGACCAAGACCAAATTGGAGCACGAAGTAGCGCCGATTTTTGCCATCACAACGACACCAAACACGACCACTGAAACCGACTCATCCCGACTCGAACCAGATCACACTCTGCCTGTCACACTCCGCACTTTGCGAGCAAGCAAACCTACTCCAACTCCACATTCCTTCTCAACAGTTCGGTGGCAACGCCAAGCCGAGAGCCAAGCCAATCTAGGAACAGTGCACGAGTGCTTTTCGCCATTGGACGTGAATACGCCCATGTGGATCACACTCCCATACACGTGTCCGTTGTTGGCCATACACTTGTGACCCACCATACCGTAGCCATTCTCCAGAGAGCCATAGACTCGGCATCGGAAGCTGCAAGCCCTTGGAGTATGGCAATGGTATCACCTGATCATAGCTGCAACTTCCCCAGTATCACGATAAAGCATTCACATGCACCGCCTCCTGCACTTGCCTGGTAGCTAACACAATCCGGTTCAAGCCTGGTATCCAGTGGTTAGGGTATGGGTATGACGATCGAGGGGTATGGGGGTAGTGGGAGTCAAGGGTATCTTGTGTGGAGGGGTGGGTGTGTCGAGGCGTGACCATGCGATGTTGTCGCCGACAGTGGATGAGAATCGACAGCCTGAGATTTTCGCTTTTAGTGACCACAGATTATGACCACATCAGGTTATGAGTGGTCACAGGTTATGACTCGAGGCTGACTCATCTCATTGGTCGAAGGCACTGGTCGAATGGTCGTGTGCCATGCTGATGACATGACGATGTTGACGAGGCATAGCGCTGATGAGACGAACCGAAAGTCATCGCCGAAAGACAACGTTGCAATAATACACGACGCGAGATACCTCCATCTTCTTATATGGCGAGGTGATTCACAAGTGTTGCGTTTTAAGGTTTGTAAATGGGGACCTTGGAGGTTGCTGCACGGAGAAGTGGCTGTGATCAGGAGCAAGTTGAGGGGTTTGAGGAGGGTCGAGGAGGGGTAGGGCCGTCACGTGGTATCACGTGAGATTTATTGGTGGCACATGACTTATGGAGATACTCCTCTTGTTTTATTAGGTGTTTCTGGATCGTTTTCCGGCAGCTATATTTTTTGTGGCTTGCCAAATGAGGGTTTTACAGTGAGGTTTATTCCGCGGGGCTGTGATTTTGCGACGGGTATTGGAGCGGGTTGTGATGAGTAATTGAGGGCGAAAGCTGTGAATTGAGGGTAAATAGGGTGCCATATTTCGATTCTCATTGGGAGTGAGCTTGTGGGGTTTATTTTGGACGAATTCTGGAGAGCTGAGTTCTTCAATCAAATCTGAGTACTTTTGTTGACCATTTACTTGCAGCTCAAAGTCTCTACGATTGACCCGTTTGATACTTAGCTGGATTCCTGACACATCACAGCGAGTTCTAATCCTTTGATCAGTTGACATGGCTTTTACAGTGTCCATCTCATCTCGTTTCAACCCCACATGAGCTCCTCACTTGATCTATCATATGAGGCAAAATGGGGCTGCATCAGGATATATAACAAAAGAAAACACAGCCTTCTTCTCCTCCACTAACATAATGCATCATTGGGGCGACGTGGAAGACAGAATCGTGACAAATTACTTGGATCAACATCCCGGAGAAGATCCCCATTTGTCCGCGCTCAAGCTGGAGATTACCTTCAACCGAGCGTATCCCTATAAGTTTATTCTGCACCGGGTTTTGTACTGGAGAAAGGTGGTTTTCTGAAGGCCAGGTCCTACAGATTTATGAATGAATGAATAATGGTTTTGATGTTGCCCCGTATTGTAAGTCGATTCTCTCAGCCGTGTATCATCGCTTGAGCATATGCATGGTTCGTATTATCTGCATGTGAGATGCAGGTGGAATGGGCCTAAGTCTGGTGAGTGGTTATTTGTGCCTCCAATCACTCCACCTTAATTCAGGTGAGGAGGGAATGTGGCTATAACGCCGGATGTATCTACGCCAACGAAATGAAATGAGCTTCATTGAAACCGCCAATTCAGGACGGTGAGAATGGTACCCGAAACGTTGGACTTGATCACGTTGTGGAGGTTAAGAATAGCAAATGGGCTGAAGGGATATTTCTTCTCTACGGCTCAGGTTCATTACAGAGACGAACTTTGCACATTTGAGATTCGGAAAGACGGAAAGTCGACAATGTTATTGATAGCAAGTCTTGGCGACAGACAACCACACCAGACGGCACAGACAATTGCATCCTCTCTCTTTACACGTCACTCCACATCTGTGTCCTAAAACCACGTCCTCTAGCAGATGTTGAACGACATGTGCCACAGTCACTAAACCGTTTCAGTAAGTCACAATAGACTGGCTTGCAACCAACTGCCGACCACTTGACAGAAACCCATGACTTGGCCTGGCTCCTCATCATCTCTGGCCACAACACACCTCATGTTAATATGCACTTGATCGAGCTGAGATGGTCCCGATACTCTCCTTTGCCTGCCAGCAAAGCAACAATGCTTCATAAGCGAAGCCCCTTGCCAAGGCACTGGTTGTCGTTCTTTGTACAGAAGGGTGTCCGCCGTCTGTGAGAGAAAGATGTGAGGACGGCAGAAATCCTCTTTCTAAAGAATAGACTCCAGCTACCACTCTCAGTTTCGCGTACACCGGCGCTGTGTACAAAGGGTTCGATCTTCATCAAGGTCACTGGTTTCAATCAGGCGTTACAGTGCCACTTAACCACCACATCCTTGTATGATTATGTTTTGAACTATATACATGATTATAAATAGATGCTGTCTGATTGTTCGTTGTCCATTTTTTTGGTCCGCCATACGAGGGGGAGCTGTCACTCGAGAGGAGCACTTCAACCCGAAAGTCGAATAAGCACTCTGCTCTCAAAACGGGACAGCTTGAACCATTGGAAAAGTTCGCTCACAACTCTTCGCTCACTCTCTCTCCGCCACACTCAAATCTCCCACACTAGTATTCCTAATACTCATATCCAACAGCTTCTTCCTGCTGGGCGGAAGTCTCGGCCTCTCCTTCTTGTCACGTGACTTTTCACGTGACTCCTTCCCTCGCTCGTCTTTCTTTGGCGCAGGCGAGCTCCTGCTTGGTGGCGGAGGAGGAGCCGGGCTCTTTCCGCGTGGAATCATCGGCATCGGAGACTTTCCACGTGACGGGGGGGGCACAGGTGGTCCCTTGGACGATGCACGTGACGGAGGAGGCGGAGGGGCGAGTTTCAGCGAAGAAATGAGACTTGTAGTCGACGAAACCGCCGAGTTTGTGCCAAGAGAAGTCTGACTAAGCCGTCTGGCGGTTCCAAAGTCCGCGATTCCGATGCTGGGGACTCTGGGTTTTGTGGGCGACTCTTCTTCGTTGAACGAGCCGATTGAAGACGAGGGAGACGGGGGAACAGTGCTCATAGGAGATGGGAAGGTGTATTCGAGCCAAGGAACTCCAAGACATCTAACTGCGAGTCTCAGAGTGGTTTCTGAGACCGGCAGAAAAGTCGAGCTGCCCTTATGCCCCGACAACATCTCGAGCACGTCCGTCAGACTGCCGATTTTGTAAGGCTCATGTCTAATTTGCGAGTTGACCATGAGTGGATGGAGAACTCGAAGGTACGTGTTGATTAGCTGCTCCTCGTCGTTGGGCAGATCGTGGAGTTCTCGAATGAATACGTCGATGAGCACGAGCAGGTCGTTAGTGTAAAAGTACTCGTAAGTGGGCTCATTTGTGAACAGCAGATAGAGCAGTTTGAGGCCCATAATCTGGAGACACGTGTCGATGGCTCTGTTGAGCAGCAGAACGAGCTTGGCTCCAAATTCGACATACCCGTCGATGTCCAGCGAAATCAGATCCAGCACTTTACTCGAGTAGATTCCAGACTCCTCGTCTTCGTCGTAAGCCGCAATCATGTACTGCTCGTTGAGACAGAGCAGCACTTTCATCACAGACGCGTCATACAGAGAAGTATCGTCTCTGTCTGCGTTGACGACGGTTCTCAGTAGCGAGTCGATGAACTTGTCTGAAATGTTCTCCAGGTCAGAGGCCGAAATTCTCTGAATCTTGCACATTTCAAACATGAGCTCGAGAAGCACTCGTCTGAGACGCAAAGCGGAAGTTTTCTGGAACGTCAACAGCAGCCGAGTCAGCGCATGGCACGCGTTTTCCTCCTGCATCATTTCCAGAGTGGCAGGATGTGAATCTGAGTCGATCAGCAGAATCAGAGAGACCACTGCAGCCAGATCCGTATACTCTTCTGCCAACGTCAACATGGCAATGAGCTTTCTGCGAGTGAAGGCTTTGTGGTGAATAAATATAGGAGACATGGTGAGCTTGTAGCCTGCTCGAAAAAGATCATTGTCAGAGACTAGAAAGTCGGACAAGTGTTTGGTTGCAAAAAGAAGATAGTCCTTGAGGGCTGATTCGACGACAGGGTAAGAATGCGTTTTGACGGACACAATGTCCAGCAGTTTGGTCCAGAATTGCGAGTCCGACATGTCATCGTCTTCTTCCGGGGGAATGGTGATATCGGGTGGAAGAAGTGGCTCATCTGAGACAGAGCTCATGAGACTTGTGAGTAGGGTTTCCATGGTGATGATTTGAAAACAAGACCGGTTGAAATACAATCAATTTGAAAGAATTAATTGAAAGATCCCAGATCAAGTAAACAACCTGTGTTGCCTGATAAAATGCTGAGTTAGAACAATTCAGATGTGAGTCGAAAATCTCAAATGAAACTCACCAATAAACGTTTAAGCGAATGAAAAGTCACGTGCTAGTCGCGCAGGTCACGTGATGCAGATGTCGAGCCCGATGCTGTATGTTGTATGACGAGTCGTATGCTGGTACTTGTACAGCAGTCGTAAGCCACGTGTCGAAGTAGCGTGATTTTTTCCGTTCAGTCACGAGATCTTCTTCACAGTCACGTGCAAGTCCTCTTAGTCACGTGATCCAGTATGTCGCGCGGATCCAGTTGGTCTCTACCAGTGCACCGCTCTCTCACTCGATTGCTTCAGAAATCGCAGTCACGTGAATTGGTAATCGCTGGGAGTCGCAGGGTCGTCCGTCACGTGATCAAATGCTTCTCTTCTGAGTCCCTCCCGTTGGTGTCACCGGAAAACGTGTGTTTGTGTCGAGATTTCAGAGAGGTGAAATGTCCAGATATCCAAGGCTCTATTCCATCCAATGTCAGACACCTAACCCCCACCTCCCAAACGCACCTCTTTCTAATCTGGGGTGATGCCAAAGTTTATTTCGGCAGTAAGGGGGAGATTGAGGAGGTGGAAAATGGGCTTTGAGAGATGAGAATGAATATGGTACATACTTTTAAGGAATGCTAAATTATGAGCGCTCAAGAATATCTGTAGCTCTTTTGTAGCATCTCCGGTCGTCAGATTGGACGGCACTTGCTCCTAACCCAATATGGTTGCCCTTGCAGAAAGTATAGTGAGGTATTAAGACGGTTCGAAACTAAAAATAGTATGGCTGAAGAAGGGCAGACTGGATCGGGACGTTTGGGGTCTCAAAATGGAGCTGTAAGTGAGGGGAGTTCTTGCATGTATTTGGGATTGCAGCATGGTCAGTATTCGCAGAGTTGGGGAAGCTCTGCAGAGAATCGGGGTTTTGGGGTCCCTGGAATTAAATGAGGAACAAATATGTCGGGAAATTCGATACTAAACGAGGGTCACGTGATGCTCTTGATCAGAGTTAGTGTTCCAGCTCCTTTCATTCCCCCCTGGCTAAGGGTTTTGGTGATGTTTGGGGGTAGAACGAGAGGCGGAGGGGTTTTGGGGAATGGAGAAAGGATGTAGATTTAATTTCTATATAGGATACTCTCGAGACTGGGTTTAGTGAGCTGCAACTCCAATATCTCAAATATCTCCATTTCTGATGAACTCGGAGAGACCCATTGTAGTCAACTACCAGTCAAGTATCCTGTCAACTACCGGAGTCCGAATCACTTACATACCAAACCTTATATATTTCTGCATAAGCATGCATAACACATTTCTGATTTCATTCATCATCCACTTTTACACATGTTCAAACGCAAGAAGAACGCAGGACAAAAACGAACTACGATAATCGACTCAGACTCGTCCTCGGAAGACTCTGACAATGACGCCAAGCTTTTCAACGCCTCCAAACGGCGCAAAAACGACGTGAAATCTCAAACGGCAAAAACACAACAAATCTCGGCACCCGATTTCTCGTCGAAAATCGATCACAGTCACTCACGAGACCTCTCCAAAACCGACGACGCCACCAAAGAAACAATCCTCTACGCACGTGACTCCTCCGATGACTCAGACACTCTATCCAGGGGTCCCTACAAAGTTCCCTTTACTAAGCCCGCCAACACAACAGTAGGTCTCAAGGCTTCGTCCAATATCAAGAGCACTACGAGTCAGGACTACCAGCCCGATGTTTGTAAGGACTACAAATTAACAGGTTTTTGCGGCTATGGAGACTCGTGCAAGTTTCTGCACATGAGAGAGGATTACAAAGCAGGATGGCAAATTGAGAGGGAGTGGGAGATAGGAGGGAGCGGGTCACGTGACTCAGGTGCGACAGCTGGAACACGTGATGAGGCGTCTACTTCCAAGGACTCGAGCGAATCTGGAATTCCAGACACTTGTCCGATCTGCAACGACAAGTTCACCAGTCCCGTAGTCACCCAGTGTGGCCATTATTTCTGCGAAAAGTGTTTTCTGGCCAAGCACAAGAAGAAACAAAACTGTTTTGTGTGTGGCAAGAACACAAAGGGTATTTGCAAGCCCTTCAAGGGTTAGCGGGGCCTTGGTATGTATTATATGTATTTATTGATGATGTTGTTATTGATCGAACTGTTTGAACGTCGTGTGAAGACGATCTGAAATAGATGGGGTAGAAAGTGATGAAAGGAAATGGTATTCGTGACGCAGCAAGTTCGTGACTGTTTCTGTATTTTCTATCAGAGAATACTGAACACTCTAGAAGTGTTTGTAGTGAGCAAGCATAATTTAGCACAATATGGTGCTTGTCAGGGTTTGGGAAACGGCAAGGACTCTCAAAGACACCAGATCGTCCGTTTGTAATATACTTGTACTTTTACTTGCAGACTGACTCATTAAACTGCCAGCTCGCATCTTTCGCTTTCCCCCCCCACACGACTTCTGTTCAGAAGTGTGCCACTATAAACCCTCCAAACAGCTTGTGTATTATTTGAACACTTCATAAACCAAATATTTTCGCATCTTGAAAATCCGTGTCACGTGACGGTTTGAGAGATCTCATTATATTTCCAGTTGCTGTCAATTCGCACTTCTGTCATCTTCATCATCTTCTATCATCGACTGTGTCTTCACATTATGTACTTGTACAGTACAAGCAAGAGGCACTCCTTCCAAAAGTGCTATCGAGAAGAGGAGTTCATCATTTAGATTAGCGTCTTTGGAGCACCTTCAAAATTCAAGTTTTAGTCCTCTCGCTCTCAATAACCACATTACAGTCCTGATAACCATGCCTTGTGCAAAGCACCATTTTTCGAATACCGCAACAAAAATAGCAAGTGGGTCAATATCGATACCAATCGCAAGCTACGGGTGTGACGGTTATGACTGTAGCAGTTGTATCTATGTGGTGCTAAAACTTGGCACGCTCTTAGTTTACGGGAAAACCTCGTCAAAATAAGGTGGGCCTTTTTTCCACAGCCACGAAGTCCGGTTCGTAGGGTTTCGTCTCTACAATACTGCTGCAATCGCTGTGTTACTAATATGCACTCACTCACCATCCCTAACACGCTCGCTTGCTCACTCTATAATGCATTTCCTACACTCTATACTAGACCTTTTTCCTCCTAATCTCCAACCCATCTTTTTCAGACGAAAAGGCCAGGACAGCAACATCCTGATACCCGGGATGCGACTTTTGTCTCGGCTGAACCAGCTTCTTGGCCAAAGAGTACTTTTCCATGGTGTTACCCTCAAACAGCTCCGAGCTCTCCATGATGACCTTGTAGAGAGAGTAGGGAGACTTGATGAGAGACGAAGTGCTCAGTTCCTGAACAGTCGACTGGGTCAGAGAGCCGAGACACGTGAGCAGGAACGCAAACAGCGCCGCGAGCTCACGTGACTGTTTCTGGTTAGTCAGCGCAACCGGAAGACTGGTCGCGTTTGCTCCTCCCTTACCAGTCAGACACCGTTGGACGACGGAGTTGAGAGCTGTGATGGTCGCCTGGGTGGTCACGAGCTGCTTTCTGAGCGCGGTCTCGATTTCTGCGGTCACATCACCCAGCCCGAGAGCCTCGGACACCAGAAACGCGCCAAACCACTGAGCCTGGCGCATTTGAGCCGGTAGAGTCAGTCCGTAGAGCGTGGCAACGACACAGCTGACGGCAGCTTCGTTGATCCAGTTGCCGGGGTCGACAATGCTCAGTTTGATGCCGTCAGACTGTTTCTTAGTCATCTTGCCGCTCAGCCCCTTTGACCTCGCGGCAAAAATGGAATGCACGGGTACAGTCACAGAGTTCACAGTGAGAGTGGAATCTGTGAGGTTTTTGGACGCAAAAAGATCCTGAATGTAGTCCACGGTAGCATCCCTTTGTCGCTGCTGGTGCTCGAGTTTCTGCTGTCGAAGAAGCTCTTTCTGGGCTGCCTTTTCAGCCAGCGCATCCTCAATCTTGTTTTCCTTCTGGGATGCCTCATTGTCGTCCGTTTTCAAATCCGAGTTCGATTCCTTACTCGCCGAAGCGTTCTCGTTCGTTTGGTTCGCCCGGTCGTCTTTCTTGGTGTCGATTTTGGTGTCTTTTTGAGGAACCTCATTCTCTGAAGTTTTCGAGACTGCAGTGGCAGATTCCTCAGAAAGCTTGGCAGGCTTCTTGACCTCCTCCGATGCAGGAACACACTCAGGCTCGGGAGTCGGCTCAAAAACGGGCACGAAGTAGCCCATGTTCATGTCATATCGCCCTCCATAACTGGGCTGTCTCTGATGATGCTGCTGAGGCATGTATTGGCCCATATGATGAGGAGGCCCCGGAGGAGGGCCCGGAACGTGACCTGGATGAGGTCCAGGAGCAGGCCCGTGACCAGGATGGGCCATGGGATACATGTGAGGATGATGAGGCATGCCCATGGGCACGTACTCAAACGTGTTTTCAGGCATGTAGTAGTGGTTGGGCGCCGCGCCGTAGTAGTACTCTTCGTCGTAGTCGGTCATGATGAGAGTTGCGGCGATGAGAGTGGCGTTTGTGGTTGTTGGTGAGTGTCGAGATGACGAGAGATGCGTCTTGAGATCGTTGAGTCTCTGAAAGTTGTAGTGGGTCGTTCAAAACCTTGGCGTGTGATGAGTGCCGCTCTGTGTCACTGGCAAATGCTTCTGTGTCGCTAGTAATGCTTCTGAATCTCTTGCGGATTTTCTGGGTCGTTTCCGTCCTCCCGAGTCGAGTCTAGTCTGTTCAGGTCGATGTTCGTCGTGACAGTAACTTATGCGTCTCTTCTGCGCCAATAATAGCTTCTATTCCGTCTGTGCCACTTCTGTGCCGGTCTGTGTCACTTGAGTGGTCTCTGAAATGCCTCCAACTGCGCCCGTATCGCCTATGTACCGTTCTGTACTGTTCTGTACTGTTCTGTGCCACCCTCTGCTCGGTGCTGATCTGTATGCTGGAAAAATACCCAAAAGCTTAACTACCTTAGGTTCAACTCTAACGCGTGGCAAATTTGGTGTTCAAAAGTTGAACCAAGCGATCCGAATTCTGAGACTTCTAGCTGACTCTCCGGAATCTTTGAAATATAGGCATATGTTTTTATTTTAGATCCGATTACCGCATTGACTCCAAAACCGGCCCTAAACCTATCTTCGTCATGTCATGGCACCATCGAACATTGCTATTGGACAATGTACATCTGGAGCAGCAGTGATGAGTCCAATGTATCGTAGGAGAGGAAGGACCAATGACATCGCTGTCGCTCTTCCTCGAAATCGCAGTCTACAATTTTCGCCTCTTTCTGGCCCCATATATCCTTAGTCAGCCCCAATAGCCGAGGGCAGATCCATGTTGCCTAATTGTCGTGAGTTCGAATCCGCTTGCACTACAAGAAGGCATTATATCAATACAAATCTGTGGTGTGGTCACCTTCGCATGGCTGACAACTCAGATTGGCTACAGTTCAATTCTCAATAGAATAATCATACTAGTACATGCGTGTCTACCTCGTCTTGCTCAGCTCCTCCTTGAGTTGTGCGGAAAAGTCGTCTTCGGCGTCGTCGTGGTCCCAGTCCTCCTCCCACAGCTGCTGCGTGTTGGAGTTGGACGCGAGCTTCACTTCGGACTCGGCCTCGTTCCAGTCTGGGTTAGTATGTGGTTGGGTGGGTAAACGAGAATTGACGTAAAATGGGGCAGTGAGGGGATGAAGCTCTACTAAGGTAATGTGAACTGAACGGGATACACAGACAGGGACACCTAGGCCATTCCCTCCTAGGCCAAAACCGGTGTCATAGACCACGTCGGGACAGCGTCGGTTTAGCGGTCTAGAATAAGGACATCAACAGCAGTCAGCGATGGACACACAGAGAAACCTGCGAGATTCCACTCTACCCTTGTTGACTGTAACAGCCACATCAGACACCCCCTCTATCTCCTACAACATCAAACCCGGCTCTGGTAACCGTACGGAAACCATCGGCAGGGGTTGTGTTCGGAGGACAGAACTTGGGCGAGCAAAGAGATCCGTGGCTAGAAAAAGAACGAGCGATCTGCGTGGCTGGTGCGGCAAGCGCTCATGTACGTCTAGCACAGCTCTTATCTGGCCCCGATGATAGAATCTTGTGTGATGCTTCAACTGAGCTGAGATGATTGCTGCACACGCTGACATCACAACAATCACAGGATGCCTCCTAGCAGTGCAAGATGTCCTGCAGATGCCACGTCACAGTTCCGAATGCCATCAAATGAGATCGATCCAGCATCGCATTCATCTTCATCAAGTCACCTTGTCTCTGTCAAGCTGACAATGCTAGATCACAAACCAATCGCAACGCCACGTGTTCACTCAGCCTGCCTCAACAATGTGGCCCACCGTTATATGACCTCATGTGTGGTATCGACTTCGCATCTGTTTGTGTCCCTAACCAATCCCATCAATGTCATCTGTTACTGCGACACTCTTCTGTGTCTCTCCTTCCCCCTCTCAATACTCACCCTCGACCGGGAAATCTTCAAACTCGTCGTCCTCCTCGAGAGTGACGAGAACCTTGGGCTTGTCTTCGTTTTGCTTGTCGGACATGATGTTTTGTGTGTGTAGTTGAGAGGTGAAGTGGTGATGTGTGTTATCGCCACATGTTTGAGTTTAACGTTGTGGGTGGGGTGGAAGGTGTATGTTGAGGGTCGATAAATAATGCGGTTGCAGTCGGTGTAGTCAGATGGAAGCAGTCTGAAAATGATCCACGTGACAAAATGAATGAAATGAATGTTTCTAATGTCGGTAGCGCTCTTGAGACGCTCTCTGGACTAACCCTCATATGACAGCGTATACTTGAGCATCACAATTTGCTCAAGTATACAGGTGAAATCTCCCAACGAAAAGTGGTCACTTTTATTTACAAACTTCCACCATTCAACCCACACTCAACTTTCCAAGTCTTACAACAGAACAACACTATTACTTTATGAGTCACGGAGAAAGCAAAACAACCCAGTTAGGACTTCTCATAAGATCCAAGTGCTTGAGTCAGCTCCAGCATTGGCATCGTCCTACATCATTTCACAGACTCTTACTACATACTCATCTCTTACTAATCATGTCTTCCGCATCCAGACAGACCACCACAGCTCCAAGTGAGTCACGGTGGCGAGAAAGAGATCTACAGTGGGCTAGTCAGACATACTGTACTCAAGGGACGGTCAAGATAGTCACATGACTAGTCACGTGATCTACCCAGACATCAGGCTGTTGCTGGCAACTGTACCTCGCATTTCACCGTTTACTACACACATGACTCGGACCAGACTCTGGGAAAATCAAATTATGACGGTCACATATATTGGAAGCCCAATTGAAGCCACCCAAAATGTACCCACTTTAATGTGGATACAGATCAAGACACTACAAGTGCACTCCCCTGTCTACCACCCAATTCCCATCACCATCCTGAACCCTAACCCCCATGCATGTCTGAATATTTTTGATAAGCTTTGGGCCGTTTTGACACTGTGAGTTTGCAAAAAAATCCTCAACTTTCCTGACATCAGACAAGTCGACATCGAGGAGTTAACAGTGAGTATTAAAGGAGGTTTTGTAATGTGGGAGACACGGGGAGTCATGTGATGGATCAGGATGAACGAACGACCATGTGACGACTTTGGCAAAGAGACACGGGCGACACAAAGACAAGAACGATAGGAACCGACAAACTCAGGGACACAGATGGAGTGGCGGCGAGGAATGTGATGGTAAACGGTCTTGGACCGACAGGAATGCTGCCTGGCTTTTTTTCTGTTTGTTTAGGGCTGTTTTCGAGAAGTTCTGACGGTTTTCCTGTTTGCGACACAAAGAGATGTGGGTGTGACACAAACACGTGGGGGAGACTTGTGGACTTCGTGAGAACAGCAAATGGCTAGGTGGGTGGGAATGGTGCTCTGGAGACCCTAGTGGACGTTTTGGGTGGCTTGTTTGAAGATTACAGCGATCTTGTCACTTGCCACCTATAGCCTATTTGAGTGTCGTGGGGGTGCTGAGAGATGGTAGAGGTTAGAGCCCTCATCAGCGGCAACCAGCAGTCCACTATTCACTTTTCACCAGTCCGCCAGCTTTCACAGTTTTGCCACGTGGCTGTTGTGTTTGTGTCTGTTCTGTCCTCAGATCATGATCTAGCAGTACAGCAGCCTCACAGTGTCCAGACTGGCCACCCGTTCAGTTCTGTTATGTTCTGTCCATCTACGTGCTCATTACCAGTTGCTCAGCAGCTGGATCATGATGCTCACGACTTCGTCGCTCGCCGAGTCGTGGTTGTTGTCCGCCCGTGACCTACGGCCACTCGCTCCCGCTTGTACTAACCCAGTGAAAGATCGCTTCTCCTCAGACCCCCCTCGGGTCATTGGAGGCATCGAGTTTGGCGCTCTCTCCCCCCAGGAGATTCTCAAGCTCTCCGAGGTCGAGGTCGCCACGCGAGATCTCTATGATCTGCAAAAAGGCCGAGCTCCTATGGAGTACGGTGCGCTGGACCCCCGGATGGGTGTGTCCAACAACATGAGCAAGTGCAAGACCTGTGCCGAACCTCTGGCCACCTGTCCCGGTCATTTCGGTCACGTGAAGCTCGCGCTGCCGTGTTTCCACATTGGCTACTTCAAGGCCACCATTTCCATCCTGCAAAACGTGTGCAAGGACTGTGCGCGGATTCTGCTCACCGACGAGGACCGGCGCAAGTTTTTGACCGAGCTGCGGCGCCCCGGAATCGACAATCTGCGCCGAATGCAGATTCTCAAAAAGGTCAACGACCAATGCAAGAAGCAGCGGCGGTGTGTGCACTGCCACTCGCTCAACGGTGTGGTCAAGAAGGCCGGCCCGCTGAAAATCATCCACGACAAGTTCCGGCACGTGGGCAAGAAGATTCCCGAGGAGAAGACCGAGTTCGACAACTCGTTCAACACCGCCAAGGAGTCGATTCCCGAGGTCGAGCGGCTGCAGAAGAAGGCCATGGACGATCTCAACCCGCTCAAGGTGTTCAACCTGTTCCGTGAGATTCTGCCCATGGACTGCGAGCTGCTGGGTATGGATCCCGGCAAGGGCCGACCCGAAACATACATCTGGCGATACATGCCTGCGCCTCCCGTGTGTATTCGACCCTCGGTGATGCAGGACAGCGCGTCCAACGAGGACGATCTGACCGTCAAGCTCACCGAAATCGTGTGGACCTCGGCCATCATCGAGGCCGGGCTCAAGCAGGGCATGGCCGTGGCGTCGCTCATGGAGCAGTGGGAGCTGCTGCAGCTGGCCGTGGCGGTGTACATCAACTCCGACACGCCCCAGGGCCCCGGTCAGAGCGCGTCCAAGCCGATCCGAGCGCTGACTCAGCGTCTCAAGGGTAAGCAGGGCCGTTTCCGAGGCAATTTGTCCGGAAAGCGAGTCGATTTCTCTGGCCGAACCGTCATTTCGCCGGACCCCAACCTGCGGATCGACCAGGTGGCCGTGCCCGACCGGGTGGCCAAGATTCTGACGTACCCCGAGCGCGTCACGAGCCACAACATTGAAAAGCTGCGCAACCTGGTGATCACCGGCCCCTCGCAGCATCCTGGAGCCAACTACCTGTTCAAGAAGGGCGAGTCGCTGCGTCGAAACCTGCGGTTTGGCGATCGAGCCAAGATTGCAGAGCGGCTCGAGATTGGCGATGTGGTGGAGCGTCATTTGGAGGACGGCGACGTTGTGCTGTTCAACCGACAGCCCTCGCTGCATCGACTGTCGATTCTGGCGCATTTCGCTCAGATCCGGCCGTGGCGAACGTTCCGGCTCAACGAGTGTGTTTGCACGCCTTACAACGCCGATTTCGATGGAGACGAGATGAACCTGCACGTGCCGCAGACGGAGGAGGCCCGAACCGAGGCCATGTGTCTGATGGGCGTGAAACACAATCTTGTGACGCCCCGATCCGGTGAGCCCATTATTGCCGCTACGCAGGATTTCATCACGGGATCGTTCCTGATTTCCAAAAAGGACTACCTGATTGACCGACGTACTTTCTGCCAGCTTCTGGCCATGATGTCCGACGGAGACATGCAGTTCGACATTCCCCCGCCCGCGATCCAGAAACCCGTGCAGCTGTGGACCGGTAAGCAGGTCTTTTCGCTGCTGATCCGCCCCAACAAGAGCTCCAACGTGATCATCAACCTGGACTCCAAGAACAAGACGTTCCAGCCCCCGCCCAAGGGGTACCCACGTGACATGTCCCCCAACGACGGCTTTCTGGTCATCCGAAACTCGCAGGTCATGTGTGGAGCCATGGACAAGGCCACTCTCGGAGACGGTAAGAAGGATTCGGTCTTTTATTCGATTCTGCGAGATTACGGCCCCGACGAGGCTGCTGGAGCCATGAACCGAATGGCCAAGCTGTGTGCCCGATGGCTTGGAGGTCGGGGATTCTCCATTGGTATTTCCGATGTCACTCCCGGCGCAGAGCTCTCCTCCACCAAGGAGATTCTCGTCGAGCAGGCCTACGCCAAGTGTGACGAGCTCATTGAGGCGTTGGCCAAGGGCAAGTTGGAGGCCCAGCCTGGTTGCACACCCGCCCAAACTCTGGAAGCCAAGATTGGAGGTCTGCTCTCCAAGGTGCGAGAAGAGGTCGGAGAGGTGTGTATTAAGGAGCTGGAGAAGTCCAACGCGCCGCTTATCATGGCCACCTGCGGTTCCAAGGGCTCCACGCTTAACGTGTCGCAGATGGTGGCGGTTGTGGGTCAGCAGATTATTTCCGGCAAGCGAGTGCCCGACGGTTTCCAGGACCGATCGCTGCCGCATTTCCGAAAGTTCTCCGTGACGCCCCCGTCCAAGGGTTTCGTGCGAAACTCCTTCTACTCGGGTCTGGATCCCCCCGAGTTCCTTTTCCACGCCATTTCCGGTCGTGAGGGTCTGGTCGACACGGCCGTGAAGACCGCCGAGACCGGCTACATGTCTCGGCGACTCATGAAGTCGCTGGAAGACCTGTCTGCGCGGTACGACTCCACTGTGCGAACGTCGTCCAACGGAGTGGTGCAGTTCCGATATGGAGGCGACGGACTGGATCCCTTTGACATGGAGGGCGACGCCCGGCCGGTGGATTTCAACCGAACCTGGACGCACTGCGAGTACATTTCATCGAAGCTTGGAATTGAGCCCGAGGCCGAGACGCTCAACGTGTCGTCGATGCCGGACAAGCCGCTCAAGCCGTTTGAGATGATGGCGGTGGTGGAGGACCAGATTGCGGCACTGGAGCAGAAGCTGCAGCGAATGGACAACTCTGGCCGTCTGCTGTCGCTGGCCACCAAGTCCGCACGTGACCGAGCGGGTGCTGAGAAGTACGTCGACGAGGTTGACCCTCGACGAGACTTTTTGCAGTCCGTTCGAAGCTTCATTCACTCCAAGGCCGAGGAGCTGGCCATTGCACGAGAGTCGCGAGGTCTGATGGGTCTGCTCGAGAAGCCCGACGGTGAGGAGTACGACGGCCAGGATTTCGATCTCTTCGCCCCCAAGGCCGTCATTCGGGCGGTCAACCAGGTGTGTCGAATTTCGCACCGAATGGTTGACACGTTCCTGCAGGCGTGTCTGCGAAAGTACCAGAAGGCGCAGGTCGAGCCCGGTACTGCAGTGGGAGCCATTGGCGCCCAGAGTATCGGAGAGCCCGGTACCCAGATGACGCTGAAGACGTTCCATTTCGCCGGTGTGGCGTCCATGAACGTCACCCTCGGTGTGCCCCGAATCAAGGAGATTATCAACGCCTCCAAGACTATTTCCACGCCCATTATCACCACGGTGCTCAATAACGAGACCGAGTTGCAGGCTGCGCGAATTGTCAAGGGTCGAATCGAGAAGACTCTGCTGGGCGACATTGCTCACTACATCCAGGACGAGTACTCGTACGCCAAGGCGTCTGTTCGAGTGCGAATCGATTTCAACACCATTGATCATTTGCTGCTTGAAATCGACATGGACCAGATCCGGGAGGCCATCATCAAGGCGCCCAAGCTGAAGCTGAAGCCCGGCCAGGTGTCGATTGAGGAGGAAAAGTACATTCGAGTCGATATCGAGAGCGACGCCGTCAAGAAGAACGGCACCACCACTATCATCGACCAGGATGGCGAGGTGTTTGAGGAGGGCGTGGAGGCCGACACGGCCATGTTTCTGCGCACGCAGCATCTCAAGCGGGTGCTGCCTAACGTGGTGGTCAAGGGCTTCACGGACATTTCTCGAGCCGTCATCAACATTCGAGAAAAGGACTCGACCCACGAGCTGCTGGTCGAGGGCTATGGACTGCGGCACGTGATGACCACGTCCGGAGTCATTGGTACACAGACGTCGACCAACCACGTTCTGGAGGTCAAGGAGGTGCTTGGAATCGAGGCTGCCCGAGCCTCCATCATCCACGAAATCGACTACACCATGTCCAAGCACGGAATGTCGGTCGATCCTCGTCATATTACGCTGCTCGGAGATGTCATGACGTACAAGGGAGATGTTCTCGGTATTACCCGGTTCGGTCTGGCCAAGATGCGAGACTCGGTTCTGCAGCTGGCTTCTTTCGAGAAAACGACGGACCATTTGTTCGACGCCGCCTTCTACATGAAGACCGACGACGTGGAGGGTGTTTCCGAGTGTATCATTCTGGGCCAGGGCATGAGCATTGGAACGGGTGCGTTCAAGGTGCTGCAGCCCCTGGCGCTGGACAAGGTGAAGATTGGACCCAAGCCACTGCTGTTTGAGGAGGTATGCAACCAGCTGAAAAATGTCAAGTTGGAGGACCATTAGACGATAATAAATTATACTTTTGAGTGTTGTATGAGTAGGTGAGGGTGTGCGAACAGGGCGAGTGAGGCATATCCTTAGTCGGTGACATCGAGAGGTTCGAACTATCGCCACATAAGATGAGTTCGTGGGGATGTGTAGTTTGTACTTTTGTAATAGTGATCTTGGGATTGGGGTATTGTCGAGATGTCCCAAGCTACAGACGAAGTCCCTTTAAATTGATTTCATGCACTTATCTCGATCTCCTCTATTTATTGGACCAGCTCCATAATAACGAGTAGTAAATGAAGTTCGTTAATTATCGTTGCAGTCACGCTGTTGTCGATTGCACGGTGGAGTTGTGAGCACTTCAAGAAGATGCATTATAACCAGCTCACTGGAGTAAGATGAACTAATTTCATTTTAAATGTGCCCCAAATTACTTCTGCATGATGACATAATATCGATACTCCCTAATCTAAGCCGTGACTAGAATCACGGGATGCTCAACAATTTAGATGGCATGTGGCTAACCTCAACAAAGGTCAACTGTCATTTAATTCCAAGGGGGATTCATTTTGGAGCTGGTTTAATCAAACCAAATAATACCGACACTCCTCTGAACTACTTAAACAGAGGTACACGAACCACTCCTAAACCCCTTCTCCTTCCCTCAATCTTCCCATGAAACAACCACTCGCAGATTACAACTACTTTTGCATGTCCCACGACTGCTACATTCCGCCCGAGGCAATCGCTCAACATAAGAGACGCTGCAGCGGTCCCTATTTCGAGCCAGCCGTGGAATTCTACAAATAGAACATCCACTATCGTACGTCCGAAGACCAGTCCGAACAATCCACCTATATAATTACAGTACATACATCTACATACACCCCACCTCGTCACCTCCACCAAGTCTGATTGTGACTAAAGACCTTATGCTGAAGCAATCGCGTCTCATGGTTGAACTTTGTATGGCACGTAGGGCACTCGTACTCGGTGTATTCAAGCCCATGTTCCCGCGATTGATGATCCAGCACCTCCTGAAGCTCCCGGAACCGCATCCCGCACTCTTTTCGATTGTAGAAAATGCAATGAAACACGCCCCGGTAAAATCCATAGAGCTTCTGTGGTCCCACAAACCTGCCCGAGCCAGCGTGATAAGTCAGCTTGTGCTGTAGGGCCTCCTCCAAAAGATTGTCCGACGAGAAAACAACTCGGCAGCCTGGAATAGGACACGTCTCGTGGATGGGACCAGTGTAGCAGCCTCTGCGAAAGTCGAGGGTGTTGAAGAACCGCGGGTTAGGGTCGTTGGACGTGCTTGGAGTGGGTAGCTCGACCTTGGGGTGGTTTCTGTAATCGTCACAAGCAACAGCTGGAGAAGTCGAGTTGGAGAGGGTTTCGGGCTCATCAGTCTGAGCTGGCAAAGTCTGAGCCGGTAAAGTGATGTCTTCCTCAGGTGTTCTCTCCGTCAACGCGGGGTTCAATATGTGGTCAAGATTGCTGTCACCCGAGAGCCCGGTGTAGCTCGGACGGGGATTGGAAGCTGTGGCACGTGTTGTTGGGGACGTGTTGATGTCTTCATCGTCGGAGATGCAAATGGCGTCGTCTTGTGCCGGGACAAAGTCGTGAGTCACTCGTAACTGGGTTGGAGTTTCCTCGGGAGTCTCTTCAACCAGATCATGCCTCACGACACTGCCCATCGCACGAATCTCTTCATTTGTCATACCTGCCAAGTCGCTGAACTTGGGAATCGAGAACAACTTTGTCTTTAGAGGCAGTTTCTTCTTGGGGGTCGGCAGCGTCCTGGGGGACAGCACCGTCTTAGAAAACAGAACCGGCGAGTCCCCTTTCCCCGTCCACTGGCTTTCCTGCCCCTTGGCCTCACTCGGAGCATTGAGAAGATTTGAAACCGTGACCCGGTCAAACCACCCTTTGGTCAGCAGGATCCCCTTTTGAGCATCACTCACCTGATTCTTCAGTTTGTTGAGAGTTAGGTCTTCCCCAGGGATGTCCTGTGGTTTCTCCGGGCCAGTTAGCCGCTCCTTGTGAGAAACCGGCTCGTAGACCGTCTGTTTGTTGATGACGTGCTGTGTGGAGTCACTGGAAGAAATGGACGCCTCTGATTTCACCAGTGAGATGGGGGAAGTGTTGTCGGCCTCTTCAAGAGTCTGTGGCAGAATTGGCACATAATTCTTGGCGTCCATTGTGGTGTGACAAGGTCCGTGTGACCAGAGATGTTGTCGAGAGCGAGACTGAGAAGAACTCCAGCAGTTTCTGTCTCTGTTTGCGCCGAAGAACGGTATCAGTCCTGTCTGTGTTGCTAAGGGTATCTTCGTAGAGTGTCTTTGTCTATCTCTGCTGAATCTGAGTATCGCTGTGTCTGGTATCGGTATGTGTCACAAAGGAGTTTCTGTGTAGGTATCGATGTTGCAATTGTGGTCAGTGCCGTTCGCGTATGTCTTTGTGTGGGTATCCTTGTGGGTGTCACTTGTCTCTGCTGAATGGTATCTGCTGTTTGAGTCTTGAGCAATGGTTAAAAGGAGTGGTGATGTTTAGGTGGCGCAGATTAAGGTGGGGGAATTATGGTTGCCAGAAGGCGTTGCTGGGGTTCGAACCGAGGTGTGTTGGTGGTCAACTAATTGGTGACAGTCGTTTTGAAAAATAGATTCCATTTAGTGGAGAGCTACAAGAGCCCCTGAGCACTGCCGTAAATGCTTCTACAGTATGCTCTGTTGTGGCCATTTTTCCGTTTCCTAGCCTGGTATTATTTGATCAGTCTTTTCTTCGTTCTCTGGTGTGGTTGAGCTGTTATTTAGACCCAACTACTACTTATGTCTCGCAGTGCCATTTCTTGGGATGTTACTTCAAGTCATCCTTAGCTCTCTTCCTGCACAACCGAAGGCAGCCAAGTAGACAACATCCTCTCGAATGCTTCTAGTATTTACCTCCATGAATCAAAAGCAAGTCTACAGTTCTAACAAATATGGTCACAAACTAGACCACATGTCCATTGCACTTACTTAACATGAATTGAACTAAATACTTACGGATAATGATCCGGACCGGGTCCAAAGTAGCCCACGTCTGGAAGAGGAGGAGGAGGAACTCCGTTAAAATCAAGCCCCTCGGCAATGACGTTATTGCCCCACCACGAAATGCTGTAGTCGTTGTACTGGACCGCAAAGAAGATGATGATGCCACTGAGAGCAATACCCGTGTCCATGGCAGCCGAGAAAACGTAGGCGTACTTTCTCCACCAAGACAGGAACCGGTTTTTGAGGTACCCGTTGAACAGCAGAGCCATGTAGAGCCCTCCAGTGAAGTAGCTCATGTTGGTGGGCGCCCAACCGGAGATGAAGGAATTGACGATGAGAATGGGGTTCACGTAGAGCAGCATTCGCTGGTACTTCACAATCTTGCGGGCCTTGGCGGGGTACTTTTTCGTCAGCAGGTTTGGAATGAGGATCTGGACGGCCCAGAAACACACGGCCAGACCTGCTCCCAGCAGAAACATCCATTTGAGAGCGGGATACTGGTGGTCAAAGATTCGCTTGGGTCCAATGACTCCCCAGATGACGGAGGCTGAGAAAAACGTCTGTTCTCCTGGACAGGTGAATTTCAGCTTGTTATGGGGGTCGCAGATGTCCTTGATGTCGTGCATCTGGAACTGCAAGACGCCCAAACAAACCAGTCCATTAACAAGAGTAGCCCAAAGTTGGCAGCTGAAAATACTTCGGGGAGGGAGGTGGGCGTAATGGGTGAGTTTCTGGTCACTTGCGTAGTTTTGAGCCTGTCCTGCAATCTGAACAGTCAGAGCTTTGGCAGTGTTGAGAGCCTGGAACTTGCCGGGAAGAGCGTAGCCCACAATGAGCTCGGCCAGCACGTTGAGAGTGAGAGAGACTCCAGTGAGAGACGCAAAAATGGTGAAGGGGAACAGAAAAATGACCACCAGTCCCAGACACAGAACAATGACCCACACGGGAGTTTCTGTGGGCCAGTGTTCGACCAGAGCGATGGACAGACCGAACATGATGAGCAGAATGCAGTAGAACCACCAGTCTGGAACCTCCTTGTGTTTCCGTTGCATTCGAGAAAAGGGGTCTTCCAGGCCCTCAAAGTTGGACCGGTGAATGTACCGTAGCGACTTCCACGTGTCTCGAAGAGCCACTGCCATGGTCTCATAGTGGCAGAGAATCGAGTAAATGAAGGACATGGGATACATGGCGAAGAAGGCGCCATAAGTGACGAGATTGGCGGCCGAGTAGTACGGAGGCGAGTAGTTTTTGTACTTTTCGTCGTCAAACACAAAATTCGTAAGAATCTTCTTCACCTCAAACGGGTTGCCCGTGTTGTCGTACAGCACGTTGGTGTTGATGGGGATCCAGCGGGTGTAGTTGTTGTTGGTGTAGTAGATGGCCATGATGATGAATCCGGACACAAACACGCCGCCCACAAAGTTGATGGATGTGTACAGCGGCATGAGAATGGGCGAGATGCCGCCGGTGATCATGTTCCAGTCAAACGTCGGAATCGGGTTGTATCCCATGCCTCCGAACGAGCCCGTGACGATGGCCAGATTGGCGTTGTTGGGGGCAATCCAGGTCATCCAGTTCCAGGTCGAGAGAGCCTGCCACAGGTAGTTGGGCAGCCAAAAGTAGAGAAAAGATGCGATGAAAACGACAAAGAAAAAGGAGTATCGACTGATGGTCCAGCCATTGATCGACTCCTTTCGACCAGGAGCCAGAAGAGCCTTGTTGACGGCAAGAGTGGGCAGAATAGTGGGCCACATGGACATGACGGGGTAGACAGCCACTCGTCGAAGCAGACCAGCCAGTCCAAAACCCATAAACTGGGTCACCAGCATCAGCAGAAACGAGTATCCAAAACCTCCAGCCCAGGACTGGTTGTAGAACATGGGCATGTACTGCACGAAAATGTTGCCGGTCACGTAGGGAGTTCCAGCAGCACAGTTGACCATGATTGTACAGAGGAGTTGTTCCTTCTGCGACCATCGACCGGGATTGAGAGTGTATCTTTTTCCTCTGAACGTGAAACCCCAGTCAGGAAGACAGTACTGGAGAAGTCTACCAGACGGATAAAGCAGCAGCTGGACGACGGAAGCTCCCAGACCGATACTGGGCAGTCGGGGCTCGAAAAACTGGTTCACAAAAGCAGACACGGCGACCCAGATGGTGCCCAGAAGAATCACTCGCCAGGTCATGACTGTAGAGTCATCTTCGTCGATGGGGTCGGTGACAGCTCGAACCTCGGGGTACGGAGACCACCAGTAGAAGAGAGTGGCCCAGTACTTGAGCAGCATGGCTCGTTCGACGGGATCACAGTACTGGCAGTCATCATCCTTCTCATCGGTACCACTCTGGGCGTCCAACAAGTCAGCCAGCTGATCTTTGTAGGAGTCCTTGAAGTTGGGGTCCACTTTATGGGTGTGAAGAGCCTTGGTGCAGATGTCGACGGCCTCGCTCTCGGTCATCTCGGTGAACTTTTCGGCCATGAAAACCACATCTGCGGGATAGGTACCGTCGACATCGTTTGGAGGAATGCCGAGCTGTCGAGCCACCCAGTCGAGGATGTGAGGTTGGACTTCACTGACGTCGTGAACCTCGCCAATGGCGGTGTCCTTTTCTTCTGTTGCGATGGGTTTTTCTTTCTCCAAGGACATGATCAAGAAAAGTAGCAGAGAGGGTGCTTGAGTCCCCTCAGTCAATCAGACACATATCTATATATGTGCCTGCCCCAGTACCCCGGTACCACGGCCATATCGCTCATCGACGCCAAAGTCTATGATCAATACGATTCGAAACCCCGACCTCCTCAAAACTTTCGGAGCCTTGCGAGATAAGCCTGTGTTCCAGAGAGCTGGGAGGGGGTACTATGACAGTTGGAGCGCAATCAGTACATAGCCAGCACCTAAAAATACATATTCACTCTATTAATAATTCATATTTCGTCACTCTCTTTAGACACACCAAACTACCACTCCCTGCACGCCAAGACCCCGGGGAGCGCCAAGCCTGCTATCGGAACCTACAGTGCCGTACGAGTTTGTTCTGTTCCAAAAACAAAGGCGTAATCGACCCAAGGTTTCGCTAAATGTGATGGCATGAGATGGCTGGAGGGCTGGGGTCTTATCAGCAAGATCAGCGGCCAGTGTAGCATTAGCAATGTACTCTGTTTATTGGAGCATCATGGAGGAGGTAGGCTAGAAGCATTACGACACACTTATCGCTGTCGGTATTGATTCCGGACTGAATTCGATCCACTGCCGGAGCTGGCAATTGCACTCACCTGTCAGGGCTGGCTTCTTATCTATTTATTAATCATGTAAAGGCCATAAGCGTGATAATTGAACATCTTATTGGTTGAGCTACAGGCAGCTTCCACGGCAGGCAAGCTTTGCGTCTCTTGTTGCCGAAGTCCGTATGTGGCTTGAACTTGAGCCATTGGCATCTGAAACTTGTCCAAACAGCTCACTATAGTCATGCCGCCACCTGCTGAAGAGGCTCACTCGTGGGTCTACAGCAACGTCAGTTTTTTATAAGCACACCAACCAGAATGAACCCCAATGGCTAAGCAGCAATTATACCAAAATATGGACCCTGCTTCTCAATCACTCCACATTTTCCAAGCTTTGTTTCGCCGTAGATGACCACGCACGGCACGATCTGCAAGCTCCAGAAACTGCGATCCCCCAGTCTACGAGGCTTCGAAGGTTCCGTCTTTTCGCCGCTCTCTTATCTTGGCTTCGGATCGGAGACAAGTTAGTGCCGTGTATGATGCAGCACTACCCCAGGTTAGACCAACGTTGACACCAATGCTATCGGCAATGGGACGGAACTCGGTACAGTAAGCAACAGCTTACCAATAACGACCTCATTGAGTACCGGTACGAACAGTATGAGAGATGAGATTGGCAATGAAGCTTTCAGGTGTTTGATGGGCCCTGAGCCCACAAATTGCTATGATGACAGCTGAAAACAATCATAGACTCCGATTCTGAAAGCTCTTCTGTTTCCCATGACCAGATGGGTTTTTCCAGTAATAGTAACACTTGCTGATATGGCTCGTTTTTTTGTTCATAAGATCATTGCCAATTCACCTACCTGATTGTACCCGCACTACACCATCTGTCACCTCGACCTTGACTACACCCCACTTCATCCTCACCTTAAACCAAAACCACCACCTAAACCAACTCTTCTTCTTACACTTCACTCAATTGTCACCTTGAATCCTCACAACCCAAAGCGGCGGACGCAATCATGTTATGTCTCCAATTCGGCGGGTGAGAGGAGGAAAGGAGGACATGTGAGCGCAGCGAACTTGTCTGGCAAGACGGTGGTGTCATCAAGATGGTGGTGCGAAATTGAGGTGACGTTGCGCATGCGGCGTCACAAAGCCACCTGGAGGGTCTTCCGGCTCTGTGAGGTGGCCCCAGGGTGCGTGAGCTGTGTCGTGTCGTGCGGATGTGTCGTGCGGACACAGACGCATGCCCCAAGGCGCAGATGCACGGGTCACGAGCCTTCCCAGATTTGAGGTTGACACCAATCGGGCACAGCTTAAGAGTATGGCCTGAGTGTGGTTAGTGAGTATTCACACACAATGGAGATACAGATGTGTGATAATGGAGTATTGGTTAGTCTCTGAGACTGCTTTCGAGCAATCTCGATGTTCAATTACCAACTCCGCACCAACTCCACACCATTTCTAACGTCACAAGCCACCACTGAAGAACCCCACCAGTACTACCAGGAGATCTGAGAGGCGTATATACCATCTGGGCTCTCTCAGAGAGCTCATAGAAGCCCCCAAAACGCGCTTTTTTTTTGATTCTAAGGGAATTCGCAACAATGCTCCCCTGTCCTCCTCAAATAGCCCCTCCACCGCCCCGTTCATCACGGTTGTATAGTGTAGTGGTTATCACCTTGGATTCTGACAACAGCTGAAGATTCCAGTAACCCCGGTTCGAGTCCGGGTACGACCTTTTTGCAGAAATGTCTCTTTCATTTTTGCCGATTTTCCCCAATTTCTTCCGGTTTTCTCAATTCTGGTAGTTTCCAGCACCATTACTCATCTTCAACTCTATTGCACCTCCCTATTTCCACAACCCCAACAGTCTAAATAAGGTTTCGAGCTGCACCTCCCTGCATATCTAGCATAACCGTTATTAAATGAACCACAACACTTCAGACTCCCCCAACTTCAGCAACGACAGCATCAGAGATTAGTCGATCGACTTCTAGGACAGAGAATTATCAATCACGGGACCCGAATCAACCACGTGACCTCCGCTCCTCAACTTTGCCACTCAGAAACACCTCATCAGGAGACCATCAAGTGGGACTACCGGTACCGGTAGCTCTCAGACGACAAGCACCTAGACGGTAATCACGTGACTTTAACGACCAGCACGTGTTCTAGACATAAAGCACGAGACCTATACGACCATCACGTGACCTCACTGACCCCCGTGACCACCAGGCATCTTATCCGGTGACTGTCAACCTGCTCAGAACAGCAGATTCACATCAAACCACATCACGTGACCGAATCGAAACCTCACGTGACCAGACAACACCACGTGACTAAACACGACCAAATCTGAACACTTCAGCATCTCACTACCTCTTCTGAGACTCCATCACCAATTCACTCCTCCCCATCTCGTCATGCTAACACCCTCATCTCCAGCACTACCTCCCACGTGCTCGGATTACAATCTGGACACTCGGACGGCGAAAATCAACTTTTGCGTGTCCGTGCTCATGACGTTTGGCATGTTTGCCAGCTACGCTCCTCAGTTGTACAAGATTGTGAAGCGGAAAAGCGCTGAAGGCATTTCTCCGTCATTTCTTCTTCTGGGCTCCCTTTCAGGCGGCTTTTTTTTCGCCAATATCGCCATGTTGGCCGATCCGGTGGTCCATTGCTGCAAACTCGAGCTCGGAGCCACTGAGTGTGTTTCGGCGTCCTTGGGGGTAGTTCAGATCTTTTTCCAGGCGTCCATGTTCTACACGATTCCGATTTTCTGCTTGATTTTCGCCCGTCGACAGGCTGATCAGGACCAGTACGAGGAGATCAAAAAAGTGACTGTTCTTGTGACGGCGTCGTTTTTTGTGTCTGCTTTGGTATGTGTGGTTTCCAAGGTCACGGGACAGTATACTCGGACTGTGGCAGATGTGTTTGGCGTTCTGGCTGCGTTGCTCACGTGCGTACAGTACTTGCCCCAGATTTACACCACGTACAATCTGGGTCACGTGGGCTCACTGTCAATTCCCATGATGTGTCTGCAGACTCCTGGAGGATTCGTTTGGGCGCTTTCTCTGGCTCTGAGACCGGAGACAAAGTGGTCGACGTGGGCGGTCACGTTTGTGGCGGCTGTGTTGCAGGGAGTGTTGTTGATTATGGCGGTTTCGTTTGAGTACAGGGATAAGCAGGTCGACGAGAGAACGGCGTTGTTGGATGAGGACGAAGACGAAGGGCATTAGGAATACGAAGGGCGTTAGGAGGATGAAGGGCATTAGCCTTTCGTATGGATGAGGCGAGAGTGATATTGACTCCGGGACCTCTTAGTACCTCTCCAGCACCGATCTCAAGTAATACAGCTGTCTCTTACTGAGAGGATCAGACGAATGAGACTCAGCACCGGTAGACGAGAAATGTGTAGTGAAGGTGAAGCAGACTCATCATGCCAATGTCCTTTCTACAGTTGTGGAGCAACATTCACGGCAAACCAAATCGTGTCTATGTAGTACCGGTACCATTTAAATTCACAGCAAATAATGAATGACATAATGTGGTGTATCGCCAGCGGGATTTTTATTGTGTCTGACTTGTCTACTTGTACGTCGTACTTGTAACATGTTCACTGAGTGTCCTTGACTGTAGACTGTAAATTCACAGCGGTGTATTGACCACGGGGTTCCTTTCTATAACATGAGATTGGGGAGATATTGTTTCATTCAGAGATGGTACTAGGTAATTGTTATGCCTGATTTCGGTCCTCTCAGCTTGATGGTCTGTACCGGTACCCCAATATTTGAACTCCAGCTTTTAGGTTCCAATAAATCCACAATAAACTTCCATATCTCTTATCGTGCATTGCAAGTGTTTTTGAGAACATTAGATCTGAGTGAGTTTTCATCGTGACGTTTTGGAGTTTTCACTATATAATCTTAGCGACTCCCTTAATCACCTCATGTACTCACAATTCTTCTACCTGCTCTCAATCCGATTCTACGAGTAAATACTCCTGTTTCAATCAAATCATTAATGATACTCAACTTACAGCAAATAAACAAACCCGACAGTTCTCCTGTTCTTCCACTCTAAGGCCCCCCGCATTGATGTCGACACGAGCACACACGCAATTGTGAATCCCATGGCAATCCAGCATCCTCTGTGGTACTGAGGAGCCTCATTCGACACAAACGTTCTCAAAGCAATGATGGCAAACGTGTCCGAGACCATGGCAAAAATGGCAAAGCTCATGAGTCGTCGGTGTCGTCCCTGGACATTACTGCCCAGCCAGCAGGCTACAGACACGAACGCCGCCATGGTGTTGGGGATCACAAACCAGCCGCCTCCAAACTTGATCCACGGGTTTCTGTCTCCGGGTTTGCACAGAATGAGAGCCCATCCGATGATGGTCAGCAGGTAATTGGTCACCAAAAACGGATAGTTTTGTCTCATTTTGAACGAAAACCAGCCTTGGAGGATTGTCCAGAAACAGCCAAAGACAATCATGGTCCAGCAGATGAGCTGGGAGATGGCTGGAGTGAATCCCAGAGACATGAGAGTGGGCGACATGAGAAGAGCGTAGCAGCAGTCCAGTCCGTGGTACGTGAAGAGTCCCAGAACTGAGCATGTCCATACAATTGGGTCCTTTGCAGCAAGCCAGAGTCCCTCCAGAGGACTCTCCACTGGCTCAACTGGGTTTCCTCCGTCATAGTCAGCTTCGGTAAACTGTTTGAAAAACTCCGATCCAGCCTCTCCGTTCTTCTTGATCCATTTTTGGCTCCAAAAGTAGTCTGGAAGCAGTCTCCAAATGAGAGGAGTCTGGATACATCCACAGATTCCGGTGACAAAGAACTGCCACGACCAGCCGAGTTTGCGCTCGTGGATCAGACCCAGAGCAATGGCAATGAGCGTGAACAGCGGGACCATGAACCAGGCTGCTCCCCAGGCACATGCAAACACAAACTGAGCCTCATAACGTCCGTGCCACTGGAAAATAATGTGAAGCACAGCAGGCAGACAAAAGCTCATACACACGCCCATAATGACTCTGTCGGCGACCAGTCCGGCGTAATTGTGACATAAACCGAGCAAACAAATGCACAGACCCCAACAGAACATTTCCACAGCAAACCAGATGCGAATGTTCACTTTGAGAAACAAGAAGGCAAAGGGAATGGCCAGAAAGGCGTAGGGGAAGTACAGAGCGGTTTCTGACCACTCGTACTGGTTCACGGTGATTTTGTTGTACTGCAAAATGCCTGCTCCAAGAGCTGGACCAATAACGTCTCTGGAGACAATATGGGAGACGTAGAAAGCCTGGCATTGGCATGCGATAGCCAGAGACCGGTGGAATTTGAGATGATGAGATTGTTTGGGGGTCAGGGAGGTGATCTGACCCTGTTCTAAGCTCCCGGAGTGAGAGGAAACCTTTTTGAAGGCAGAAACATTGGCAAAAGCGTTCTCCACATGTTCAGTAGAAGTCTTGGCGTGTTCAATATGATCTGTGGACTCTTTGGAGTGTTCAACATGTTCTGATGAGGTTTTGCCAGGTCCAGTGTCTCGGTTGACATCTTCAACATGTTCCGTTGAGTGCTTCATGAGTTCAGGATCATGCTTCTCATTATGCTCAGTTCCAGAGTGATCTGAGTCTGTGGGTTCAATCGGGTCGTTCATTGGAGGTTGGTTGACGACTCCAGACCTTGCTCATCTCTATATATACGAAGACGGCTTGCACAAGTGACCACCCATTTTCCAAAGTCACCACGACTTCCAAAATGAGCATCCGAAAGGTACAGAAGAAGATGGTTTGAAGGATGTGGGGTAACGCGGTAGAGAAAAGAAGGGAGACTGATTGACGTCATTCTCACCAAATTTGAATGCACCACAAGACTCTACAGCTTTTGATGTAAGCATAACAACACACACCACCCCAACACCATTCAAGACACTGAGAGGACCATACAAGTCCTCAGCTTTTGCCCCCGTCCACCCCACTATGCCCCCACACGTCCCGAGTCTGCTCAGCCGTGTGAGAGAGCTTTGAGCAAGTCTTTGAGCGGCTTTTCGGAGTTTGACTTCTCCGGAAAAGTCTGGTGGGAGGGAAGTTTTGGAACAGTTCTCGAAGGGGTTATAGCAGTCCGAAATTGATAATAATGAAATATAATCGAATCCTGACATTCACAGAGTCGACTCATGTACTGAAGACGCGTCTCCAATAAATTCTATGGCCACTAACACCATCCCGCGAATTCTTGGCGAGGGGTAGAAGAAGCATAATCCATGTATCTAAGCGAAATGGAACCCTATCGGACCGATGGAGACGGTTGAAATCAAGGCTAATCACGTGACCGGCGCGCTAGACCTGAAAAAACATCACCCGACCTTTCTAAATCTGCACTTTGTTCCTCTTAAAATGTCCATCACCCTCTCTGGAGTCTCATGACGTAAGTAGCCGTGTTACCCCACATTGACAACTTTGAAGTTTGGAAAACGTCTCGAGACTGTTTATTTAGGGTAAGAGTGACTTTAAATCAATGCTAAGGGGGAGGAAGATGTACCTCATTGTTGGTTCTGTGTTGGATAAGTCCAAATAGAACCGTTTTACGGAGTACTCTGAGGTCTAAGATTGACTCTCCATAATTGCTCTCTTCACATCTCTAAAACTGCTCATTTCTCAGCCAATAATCTCCGTTATGCGCTCGCGCTTTCGTACATCAACAGACAAGCTTCCACCCTTTATAGCACAAAAGCAGCTCCTATATTCCAAGGTTACATTTTATACATTGCCATTCATAGACCTGTTCTAATTACCCCACACATCTATCTTTAATTGGGTGATAGCTACGGGTAAGAATTACAAGCACTGCAGCTACACAATCACTCTCACCGCATTCGTTGATTATATACCGTCCAAAAAATCCAGTTATTTCGTCCTTCCACCTAGACCAACTGCTCGCTCACATCTGCCAAATCACACCATCAGACCAATCCAGTACACCCCTCTTCTCCACCTCACACATCGTCAGCGAGTCGTGCATAGCCTTGTCTCAGACTTAGTCTGTCTCAGGGAACAATACCCATTGAGTCTTCCGCAGCGGAGTTGTCATGTGACTAGTTGGGGGGTCCATAAGTAGTATTGATGATGATATTTTGGTCGTGGATACAAAGAAATCCGTTCCCTATCTGGGATTAACTGCTCTGTCTAAATCTGGCTAGTTCACGAGACCAGTTCTGGAGTACAAATTCTCCCAACCGGAACTTCCATGTCTCAGACTGTTTCACCGAGCTCAGATGGGGCGGAATGTTCCGGCGTCCTTAACCCAGACTAGTTCCGATCGGGTGGAGCTGGGGTGTGGTAATGTATATGTGCGGACTCAGCGCAATTCAGGCTCCAAGATGAGATTACTGCGATCCCAATCGGAGCATTATTTGTGTCTTACTTGTGTCTCCAGTATTGTTCCAATATATTTTGAGGGGAAATCACCGGAGAATTCACATCACGATAAATTATGTGGACTGGACAGGAGAATGAATGTAGCCTCAGATTGTTCAGCTGTTCTGCATGATCATGATCAGTCACGTCATTATTATGATCACTCTTCTAGTCCTCTCAAGTGAGTCTCAAGTGAGTACCGAGTTTTCGGGAACAACACGGTGAGAAATGAGACACGGACAATTTGGAACTGTCTCAGACAGACATTGAGACTGATAATCGTCTCAAGGGATGTACGAGTAGTGAGACTTCCTCAAAACTCATCGTTCACCGGCTTGTGGGATAATATTAGTGAATGGGTGCGTATAATTGAGCAGGTGTAGAAGTCATCAGCTCTTAGTTGAAAAATTCACAAAGATGTATTTTCATGTTCTGTGACCCGCTAGATCGCCTTCTCAACCGATAGCTCAATCTAAGATACGCTCATCTTCACTTCTCCTCTCTCAGTCATGCTTACAAGTGAAAGTCATGTCTAAAACCGATCCATACTGTCTCACCACTAACCTATGGGGTTCGGAACTCTTCGGAATCGTCAGAACCTGTTGGGTGATTACTCTATCAATAAATCGGCTTGAGGAGTCTTACAGGTTGGATAGAGGGACAAATTGAGCGCGGAGAAATTGTCCAGAAGAGCTCTCGTGTCCTGAAGAGTGGATTTTGACTTATAATACGTCCATCAGGCATCTGTGGAGACTCTGGCGAGTGCTCCAAAGTCCACAGCCTGGCAGTCAAGTTCTGTCACGATATATTGGTGCTCACAAGACGTCTGACAACCAGGGAGAACTCATAAAGTTGTACTCCCGAGTCCTCCTAAGACGTCACTCATGTCAACTCTGGCGGTTTTTCGCTCACCTTGGAGACTCCCGTTCCATTAACCTCCTGTTACGAATGGTAGTTGACTGCCCAAGTAAAATTGACTCAAATGAGTCTCCCTCCCAAGTAAAATTAGCTCAATTAAAGTTTCTCCCAGGTGTGGCTTTTTACAGTTGCAACTACTTGTAGTTACTTGAGATATTGGGGACTCTCCAGCTCCGTCAGTTTGTACTCTAGAAGCCTGGTATCTCTAAGGGTTGATTATCACGTGACATCCACATCACCCTCCGAAAACCTCCTCAATCGCACAATTCCCGTAAGACTCAGCTCCTCTCCCACACCCCTAATTGATTCTTCTTACTCGTCTCTCCACCTGCCCACCCAAAGTGGTTTCCCCCAGCTTCACCAATATTGCTCCGATTGAGATTCCAAGCATATCAGCGTACTAACTGTCACTCACCAATCAGACACATGCAACTTTTATCTCGGAAACCCCCCTACACCACCCCCCATCTCCTCCTCCTCACTTACCCTACCTGCTGATAAGCCCAGGAGATATGCAAGGGTCTGCATGTTGCGAGATACGGCACTGCTACTTTTCAGACTCACACGACTCACCCTAGCTCGGCCAATACAGCTCCGATTGACACAAAAACACATTGAGCGCATTCTCCAAGCGACACAGACCGAGTAGAGATTCCAACCATCGTTTTTCACACACTTTCCACCGACTTATCCCGACGACTCCGTCGCTCATGACATGAACTACAGCAACCACACGTTTGCCAGCGACTCGGACTCGGACACGGAGCTCACGCCCATCTACATTGACGACCGGTACAGCTCTGTGGTTAGTAATGACTCGCGGACGGGCTTACTGAGACGCGATCTGGAGAGAGATGGAAGCGACAAGACAAGCAGCGAGCGCAACCGCAGCTTCAGCAAGTCACGTGACCAGATCGAGGAGACTGTGGCCGGCGAGTCGGCCAGTTCTGCGCAATTTGACGACAATTCCGAGTATCTTGAGCGCACATCGGTTTTTTCCGTGGGACGCAAAAAAGCCATCAATTCGCCGTATCCGGAGGTTCGGGCTGCTGTTCCTGCTACAGATGATCCCACGATGCCCCAGAACACGGTGCGAATGTGGGTGATTGGCATTTTTCTGGTCACGATATGTTCGGGCTTGAATGTCCTCTTTACCCTGCATTGGCCTGCTTTTGTCATTTCCTCGTTTTTTGCAGCAATGGTGGCGTGGCCAATGGGCCGAATCTGGGACCAGTTTGTGCCCAACTGGCGCATTCCGCTGACCAACATTTATCTCAACAATTCTCCGTTCAACATCAAGGAGCATTGTCTGATTATCGTCATGGCCAATGTCTCCTACGGGGCTGGAGTGTCCTATGTGCCAGTCATTGTGCTCACTCTTAAGCACAGATACAACAGCACGTATTTCGGCTGGGGCTTCAGTATCGTCAGCTCCATTTGCGTCCAGTGCTTGGGCTACGGAATGGCCGGTGTCTGCAGACGTATTCTCGTCTATCCCGCGTCTCTCATCTGGCCCAGTAATTTGGTGACAACCACCTTCCTGACCAACATTCACATGAACGTGAACCACACTGCCGACGGCTGGAAGATTTCGCGTCTTCGCTTCTTTCTCATTGTCTTCTCGGCCTACTTTGTGTGGAACTGGCTGCCCGGATATCTGGCTCCCTTTCTGTCAAACTTCGCCTTTGTCACTTATGCTGCACCGAATAATGTCATTGTGAACCAGATTTTCGGCTCCTCGTCCGGGCTCGGACTCATTCCCATCAACTTTGACTGGAACGTCATTGCCGGCTACATTGGCAGTCCCCTGGTGCCCCCATTCTTCTCCACAGCAAATGTGGCTGCGGGCGTAGTCGTCATGTTCTGGATCATCACGCCCATTCTGCACTACTCCAACGCCTGGTACGGACGATACCTCCCCATGAGCGACTCCAACTCATACGACCGGTTCCAAAAACCGTATGACGCGGACAAAGTGCTCAAACCGTTTGTCACGGGCGGCAAGAAAAAGTTTCAGCTGGACATTAAAAAATACGAAGAGTACTCGCCACTGTATCTCTCGACGACCTTTGCTCTCTCCTACGGCGTCTCATTTGCAGCCATCACCTCAACCGTCGTCCACACGATTCTCTTCCACGGCAAGGAAATCATGTACTACTGGAAACACAGCCGCAAGGAGCCCGAAGACGTGCACATGGAGCTCATGCGAAAGTACCCGGAGGTGCCCGAGTGGTGGTACGGGCTCGTGCTGGCCATCTGCTTTGCCCTAGCCTGTGTCACAGTGTCCGTCTGGGAAACAGATCTGCCCATCTGGGCTCTCATCATCGCTCTGCTCATTGCCGGAGGACTTCTAATCCCAGCAGGCATGATTGCGGCTCTCACCAACGTCACCATGGGTCTCAACGTGCTCACCGAGTTTGTGGTCGGCTACATCCTCCCCGGCCGACCAGTCGGCATGATGTTCTTTAAGACCTTTGGCTACATTTCCAACGCCCAGGCTCTCAGTTTTCTTGTCGACCTGAAACTCGGCCACTACCTGAAACTCGCGCCCCGAGTCATGTTTGCCGCCCAGATCATCGCCACCATCTGGGGCAGCATTTGCCAGCTCGCAGTGGTCGAGTGGGCCCAGAGAGTGATTCCGGACCTGTGCGAGGAGTCGCAAAAGACCAACTTCTCCTGCCCCCAGGTCCAAGTCTTCTACTCCGCATCCGTCATCTGGGGTCTTGTCGGTCCAGGACGCATTTTTGGCGAGGGACAGCTGTACCATGGCCTCCTGTGGATGTTCCTCATTGGCGCAGCTCTGCCTCTGGTGTCATGGCTGTGGCTGAAACGCTTCCCCAACTCGCGGCTCAAGTTCATCCATTGGCCCGTCTTTTTCAACGGACCCAGCCAGATCCCGCCGGCTACACCCTACAACTACGCATCGTGGTGCGTCGTCGGCTACATTTTCAACTGGCTCATCAAACGCCGATGGTTCAACTGGTGGGCCAAGTACAACTACACGCTGAGTGCGGGCTTGGACGTGGGGCTGGCGGTGGGTGCGGCTGTCATCTTCGTGTCGCTGCAGTTGCCAAATATCAACCCGCCGAGCTGGTGGGGAACAAAGGTGTATGAGAAGACGATGGATATTCAGGGCACGGCGTTTCAGATTGTGTTGGAGGGAGGCGAGAGTTTTGGGGTGAAGGAGTGGAAGTAGGCAATACGAGTGCGAGCGAATCCGAGTGCGAAGCACGAGGATCGCGAACATGAGGATTGCTGACACGAGTCCGGTGCGTCTAGCTCATCGCCTGCCCACTGCGACACAGATCTGTTGTGTGTGGTGTATTTTGGTGCCTGACTGTCAGTACCATGCGGTCTCTGCACCCATACCAAGCTGCCCTGAAGCCAGTTCACTCTCTGATCTGTTGTTAGTAGGTTACTCACTCTTTCTTGGTGCCCCCGACTGTGGATACACATAGGGCAGCCACGTGGCTGTGTCGCACCGCAACGCCGAAGCCGCCGCTGACTGGAGTGACGCAGACTCGGCCACGTCATTAGGTGACAAATCACTTGGAGACGCACAACCAGCCACATCATTTGGACACCGCCCAACCATCACCTCGTGACACGTTCGCTACGCTCACGTGTCTTCCCACGCCCGCCGAATTGGAGACAGAACATGATTGCGTCCGCCGCTTTGGTTGTGAAAATTGAGGAGGCTACAGAGGTGTGCAGGAGGAAGAGTTGGTTTCGAGGGTTACAGAATAGTTAAGGTGGGTCGGGTGATGCCTAAGTTGTCGTTACAAAAGTACAGTGACGTGGGCAACCTGACTTGTCGTGGACTAGTCTTGGCATCTTCTGGGGGTGTTCCGATTGGCACGAAAGTAGTACCATTGGAGAGCCCAGAACGCGCTAAGCACGGCGATGTATTTATAATCTTTCTAGCTATATTGCATGAATATGTTTTATTCCTTTGAGCGGTACAGTACCACTTGATTTCCTCTTACTTTCGAATGTGTCTCAATGCGAGCTTTACTTGATGGACCAGTCGGATTTGACGAGGTCGCTGAGTGGTGCTCCAATAGTTGCAAAAGTAGCTGCGTTGGGAAGCTGGGGCTTTTCTGATCATGGTGGTTTTGTTTTCAGAGTAAGAAGTTCGTTGTTTCGTCCAGTACTTGACTTTTTGAACAATACAGCTGGCATATGGTGGCTGGCTTTCAAAATCCTATCTAATGCGCTCAGTTCAGTTGAAGCTTTCGTAGGGCTTTTAATCGCGGGAGCTCACAGCACACTTGAACCCAATTTATTGCAGCTGACAGAGCTTCAAACAGATAATGTTGGGGTCTGTAAGAAATAAACAAGTAAAAAAAGCCTATCAGGACGTTCCCCATAACCTGACGTATCACTCCAATGAAAACATCTGCTCTATCACTACTCAGGACTCTCCAACATGGCCCGCAATTCTCGACTACCATACAAACCAATTAAGGTTTGTCACAAACATAATGTCGAAATAAACAGTCCCTGGCACGGCACCGGAGAACACAAGGAATCAATTCATAACATATGTGGCTTTAAGTGGCGTAAGGTTTAGAAGGAAAGGCGATCTTATATCTGTACTTTCAAATAGTTTGTTATTTACCAGCGCTAAAATGATAAGATATATACCACTAAAACACCCATATCCAGGGCTACATATGGGTACCAGTATTGAGGCATTTCGGCCGGAACACGGAATCTGACTCGTATGTTTCCATGTTTGAACTGCACCAAGGGGGAGCAACTTGATATCTCCCGCATTTAAGATGTTTTTCTTGAGAGATATGGAGGAAGAGCACTCTGTTTGGGTGCGAATCAAGGAGCTAAGATTAAGGGGCACAATAATTTAACGCACATCGGATGCTGTTGAAATGGTGATGTGCCAATTAAGGTTAGGAGGTGAGTTCAAGCTAGTGTATGTTTGTATCATTATATATCATTCCGTAGAGCCTTCAAGTGATGAAAAGAATCTTTAGAGACGTGCTAATAACACTCCGGTAGTGTATATATCCAAAACTTAGTCAAATCTGTGACCTACTGCCCATTTTAGAGAACCCCTCCAATCCCACCCCCAGCTGTGCGGCTCGGAAATTGATGCATAATCTCCGCGGAGATAGGGTGCTGAGGTTGATGCAGGTATTCTGGGCCGAAGTTTTTCTACAGACATCAGAGAACATTCAAACTACTACTGTGCGAATCGTTTTATTCTCCTCGCTTCGATGGCAACTCTTGCTGAAGTTTTCGGGCACTTTTCGTCCCCACGTCAAATGACATAATGAATAAATTACCACAACAACCCCTCCTCCTCAATCCTTCAGCACACTCATCCACAAACAAACCTCTCTATAAATATCTCTGTAGTCATGTTTTCCCTTGAACATGTACATGAGACAGTAAGCCACTAGAGACGGGTCTCCGTCGAGATGTAGTTCCACGTAGCTGGCCACAGCCATATTGTCTTCATGTGTCCATTCCATTGCGTGAATGTTACTTTTCAGTCAATTCTGCAAGGGTGTATATATGTCATTTCAGCCTCATGGATATTATCAAGACGAAGACGTGACCTGTAGCGCTTTGGGGCGTGATAATATGGTAGGGTTTGGTGAGGGCGACGGGAAGACTTGTTGTCTTCTCTTGATTCGGACTGTATTCGGGAACGAGCTGGAGACGGACTCCAAAAACCCAGTCTTTTGTCTCTACAAATACTTGAGCTTTGGTGGAGAGGATGCGCATCCAGTTGTCCGAGAAGGTTCAGGTCTCCACAATCGATAATATCAGATATAATAACACGACAGTCCGACCGGTAGTCGATGAGTCAGTCATTGAACAGTTTGAGACTTGTGCTTTGGTCCAGGTTGTTTCCATGTGTTCTGCTACACTTTAGGTAAAAACAGCAGAACTTCCTAGCTCTGAACCTGTTCTCCGAATCATACCAGGTACTTCGATAATAAACCATGGGATCATATGACCATTAACAAATACCAGTCTGGTAATAATCCTGGATGGGGAAACTTTCTCAGCCAACGGTTAACGGCAGCTAGACTGTAGTGCGGCTGAAGAACCATCAAGAAGAGATGAGTCTCTGTGAAAAAACCTCCAATCGCTGGCCAGATCGCACTCAAGCTCGCTATGTTAACTAGCTCAACAGAAGAACCACCTCCAGTGACACATCTCAAGCCCTTCCGACAAGAGTGCCCATCACACCGAACCACTCGGAACTACGCCAGCCACAAACACGCTCAAAGTAGTATCAAAATGATCACAAAGACGAACCGATTACGGCAGTGTAAAAATCATCCTAGTAGCGTGGATATTAATTATCCTAGACAGTTTCTCACGATTGTCGAAAAATAAGGTCGCCTGACTAATGGGGCCAACGTTGAAAAATATCCGAGGTAATTATTCCGGGGATCACGTGAATGTGCCCCATTTGTTGCAGAGAACCTCCCTTCGGAGTCCGAATGTCACATGACTGACCCAATCGTCCCAGACACCTCCCCGTCGGAGTCCGAAATTTAAGCGGGTTCGAGTAATGAAACTCTGCGAAGAAACGAAAATCACAAATTGTCAAGACACTGCATAGACAATGAATAGATAATGGTATATAAGAATGACCACGGCACTGAGGAGAATCTAGTGGTACAAATCTCGTTTCTCCAGCCCCTCTGGAACCTTTAACTTGAACCCCCAGCCCGAAGTAGATTGAACAAAAGTCCAAGTAATTACTTACTTGACGGTGCCTAAATCCAAGTGTATGATTGCTCCGGAACGGCGAATAATGGCCCAAATCAAAAGCGCCAAACTGCAGCAACAGTATCAAGCTATTGTCTACAACTCTCTCCATTCAAGTCCCGCTGTGTCACGTGACCTGGGTCAGTTATCGGCAACTTACTTAGGTCGACTTGAGCAGCCCGAGTTTTGTTTGGTGGACTCTGAGCACGAATACTGGCTTCTTTACATCCTTTCTCAAGTCCCCCACCTTTGTTTGCACTCAAACTCATCCTTAAACCTCTCAGAACGCCCCCAAAAAGTCTTTCTCGAAAAAGCAATCCTAGGCATCTCATCATGCACGGTTGTTTCAGCATTGAGAGCGGTAAAATTGAGAAAATGGGCGCTTTGAAAACATCGAAAGGTCGCTGATGCCGTCAACTTGTCTTCTTAGACTTGTGTGTGAGTTTTCAGCGTTAAATAAGCAACCATTATTACTGTCAAAAATAAACTCTTGACGTGAGTCACGGTGACTCAAGTGTCAGAATGTGATTTACAATGAGGGTGGCTGTCGATCCTTGAGGAGATGAACTATTGATATTATTAAGACCAAAATCAAACAAACGCCCGGTTTTGGGTCACGTGACTGCTTTCCCTGCACCCAGCAACAATCCCCACGACCCCAACAGCACTAATACATTTTCGCGCTATAATTTGAAAAAGTGTATTCCCCGCTAAAAGTGCATGGTGTGGCTTCCCATTGTTTGTGGGGAGTTTGTTGAGGTAACAGGGTTTTGAAGAATAGTTCCAGTAGAACGGTGTTCAGTTGATGTTAGACCGGAGTTGCTACGTGGGGACGAAGGCTGGTATTGATGATAAAAGCTTATGTTTGCAGTCACATGACTTTTATTAGTCTCGAAAATCAACCATTATTCTCCAGGACGGTTATTGGTCAATCTACAGCCACTCCCTACACCCCCCACTTAGACCCAACTACCGAGTCAATAACTAGACACAATAAACTCCGACTGCATCTCGTCTGCAGGCTAAAACATGCGTAAAATAAGCGAGTTGAAAAAACGACGAATTTGCGACAAACTTGCAAACGACTCGAAACAATCTGCGACAGACTTGAAACCACTGTCAAAACAGCATGGTGATGTTCAAGAGGTCGAAAAAGACCAAGGAGGTGCCCCCGAGTGTGTCAGACGAGATTCCCATCGAGTTTGGCAGCAACGAAGACCACAGCGAAAAGAACGAGAAGAACAACACAACCGAAGCTGTCGACGAAACGAATAACACGTCTTCCCCCGCCTCAGATCCAGAAAAGAATGGAGCTCGACCGCCGATCTTCACATCAACATGGCAGGAAGTCATCTGCATCTTTCTGCTTGCTCTCAGTCCGGTTCTGGAAGCTCTCACCACTGGAGCTCTTCTCGTGGCTCTGGATAAAATCGGCCAGAGTTACAAGATTGAAGGAGGCCAACTTTCCTGGACTTTGTCGGCCTTTTCTCTCGGCACAGGATCTTCCTTACTAATCATGGCTGGTCTGGCGGACTCGTTTGGCCGTAAAAAGACCCTCATTGCAGGATACACTGTGTTTGCAGCCACGTCTCTCATTTCTGGCTTCATGAAGAACGATGTGGCCTTTGACGTGCTGCGGGGTATTCAGGGCGTTGCTACCGGAGCGGCTATTCCTGCTTCGGTCGGAATTCTCGGCTCAATCTACAGAAAACCGAGTAAACGGAAAAACCGAGCCATGGCTGGATTTGCCGCTGGAGCGCCGCTGGGATTTGTGGTGGGACTCGTCGTGGGCGGAATTTGCGGCGAGTTTATTGGCTGGCAGGGAATTCTCTTCTTCTTTGCAATCATGTACTTTTTGGCCGCTCTGGCATGCGTCTGGTACATTCCGAATGATCCTCCTCTGAGTCGCCCGGAAGTGATTGAGAAGTTGAAGAATTTGGACTACGGCGGAGCGGCTCTCTGTCTGGCAGGATTCACGCTCTTTGTGTTTGCTATGACCCATGCCGACGCTACAGAGCACGGCTGGAAGACCCCGTACATTCTGGGCCTCTTTGTCACGGGCTTTGTGCTCATCGTGCTGTTTGTGCTCTACGAATGCTACCTCGCCACCAACCCCATCATGCCGCCGCACATTTGGAAATGCAAGGGCTTTGCTGTGTGTATGGCCTGCGTGGCTCTGGGAATGTCCACCTTCCTGGGAACCACCCAGTTCTACATCACCATGTACTTTCAGAACATCAAGGGCACCAATCCAATTCTCACCACGGCCTACTTTGTGCCCATGGTTGTTGCTGGCATTTGTGTCAACGTTTTTGCAGCCATGACACTCCATATCATTCCCGGCCGGTTTCTGATGATGCTGGCCCAGGTGGGTTTCTTTGGAGCAGCGCTGTTGATGGCTCTAGTCGGAGTCCACACTTCCTACTGGGCCATTCCGTTCCCGGCAGAAATTCTCTCGGTTATCGGCGCAGACTTGCTCTACAACGTGGCTACGCTGTTGACAATCAACTCGGTCAGTGAAGAACTCCAGAGCCGAGCAGCAGGCATTTTCAACACCATTGCCATGCTGTCTGCTGCTGTAGCTCTGGCTGCGGCTTCCTCCATTGCCTCGGCTAAAGTCAGTGCAGACCAGACCTTCAAGGTGTCCAAAGAGACGCTGCTGGGCTCGTACCACGCGGCCTTTTGGTTCTCTGTCGGCACATCAGCTGCGGGACTGGTTCTGTCCTTCTTTCTCAAACTGGGAACGTCAGGAGGAGACGAGGAGAAGATTGACGACGAAGAGGAGTCCGAGTCCGTCGCCGAGGTGGCCAACTAGACTGACAGTCGCAGGAGTGGCTAGCATCAACTAGACTGTACATTGACATCACACTAATAGACTATATATATACTAATTGCATTTGAATGAGTTGACCGGGAACTACAGTAGCTGATGGGAGTGAGTGAGAGGAACTGCAGGTCGTCGGAGATGGTACAGTGATAACTCGACTAATACCAAGACAGCAACTTTTTACAATGCTACGAGACATTCATGAGACAAATGATGTGAAGCAGCCAACCCATAGAAATGTTTAGCTGTTAACTTTTGAATACCGCAATACCAAAAAACACCTGATAGCAGTCCTGCTCATTTGCCTGGTGATGTTTAGAATGCAATGCTTCATGAACAGCTCCAAACGGCGGGCGTTGAAGATGGATATCTCACGACTTCAAAATCAGATACAGCTGACAGTGCTAGGGCAAGTCACTTCACTCGAGAATGAAATCTGGTACCATTTGAGTGAGTTGCTTTTCGTGTAGCTATGAATGAGATGTGTTTTCCGTGTATCTTCTTAGTGATTGCAGTACGGTATGTACATGAGACAACTGAACCAATGTCAACCAATCCCATCAAGATGAGTACTCGTAATACTTATGAGTAGTTGCATTAGTTCTTCTGTGTCTATACATTTAATTACAAGCAGTCCTAATCACGTCCATCTGTCCACAAAGCTGTATGTCACAAGACTATGTAGTCATAAGACTGACAGAGAGAGGACAACACAGGTAGATACTCCTCTCTTTTTGGATTATTAAATGTTACTCTTTACCAGTATCTTAAGGCCAGCTCATCAGACCGACTACTGGTAACACAAACCCATCACCATGTCTAAAATAAGGTGGCCACCGTGTCACCTGAAAATGACCCGTAAAGATATCTTCTTATTCTCTTAAACGTCACTTGATCTTTTCACAGACTGATACCAGTGAGTCCATTGATACCTGAACGTGCACTGACTACTTACTGACACAGACACAAACAGACACAGACGCAAACTGGCACGAAAGATACCATCCCATTCATCCACATACCACTCTTTCTTCCAACTCGATACCACCACCTACACAGTGACACCACCCAATGAGATCACAGACTCACTCGCTCATTCATCTGCTCACCGCTGACGATGTCTTCTGTCACAACGTCGCTTATGTTACCAGCTGCCTTCACTCAGCAATACTAAAACTCCCTGTCAGGACCCACTACATTGCCCAAGTCACAGTTGCCCACCGTCATCATCCAGAATGTCTCCGTGCTCTCGTCACAACCAGGGCGTCACAGCACCTTCGTTACCACCAGCTCTTACACTCCCGCTGACTCACTCCCAAGTGTTCACCCACTCACACTCAGCTCGCTCAAGTTCTCTCTCCGAACACAACCCCAGCCGATGGTCTCCGTACGGTCGCCAGAGCCGGGTTTGGTGGTGTAGGAGGGTTGGTGAGAGCGTGCGAGACGTAAGATAAGGTGATCCAGAGTGAGGTGAGCTAGGGTCAGATTCAGGGCATTGCATCAAACCAAAAGACACGTCGTCGAACTACATTCTTACGGCTGCTGAACACCTGTCTATGTCACTTGAGACCAGAGACCGAGGCGCTTGACTGACCAGAGACTAAATCGTTTGTCTGACCAGAGACCAACACAGCTGTCTCTTTGCTAACCTGGACTCTACCACCATCCCGCTGAACACACCCCTCTCGCCGACTGCCAATCTGGTCTGTCAACGAGTAGTCACGGCTCCAGCAGCAGTCTGATCCCTGTATCGGATGTCCCCATTGCCTAGAACCCAGATCTGTGCTGAACATCTCTGGCCTGGAAGGCTGCTCGATTGCCAGTCCCGTGGAGACTGCGCACACTGCAAGCTGCTTCTCCGGCTCACAAACAACGCCTCAGGCTCAAGGAGAGTTCAGATCTACATCGGTCGTGGACTTGGAACTATTCTTGAGAGTCAATGTGTCACATTCCTCGTCTGCCAGTCGCACCATTGTGGTTCTCAGTCAGTCGCACGACTCTTCCGGGCTGCACCATGGCTCTATCCATAGCTTTCTTCGGACCGAGTCCACTTCAGCCATCTACACGACACTGCTCACCCGGCAGCATCTTTGACCTCCAGAACACACCACAAGCGCAGTCCTACCCTCTACCATCCACCCACAACATTCCCTTTCACTCTGATTATTCCTAATTACTGTACATATCCGTTTTCATCACTCGTCTCTTTTTGACTGGACGCGAGCTGGCGAGTCACCGCAGAGCGTCGAGCTCGTTGCAGGAACTTCTCCTGCCCGTGACCTTCGGTGTCCTCGAACTGGACGTTGGTGGGCCACCGTTTGATGGACGTGAGTGCAGTTGTTCGTCGGAGACTGCTGACGGCTCTGAAAGCCTACTGCTGGCTACTGCGCTCACTTCTCGGGTTTTTTCTGGTTGCTCTCACACTCTGACACTCGCTTCGCTCGTGGTCAGAGCGTTAAAGCAAATCACTAACCCTCACCTTCTTCCTCAGGCCGTCAAACTCCCTCTTTGCCGACTCGTGGCCGCCCACACTGGACCGCCGTCGTCTAGCCGGAGACGCCGGCAGAATCGTCGTCGACGTCATGGAGCCCTCTCCTCCCTGAGGCTGCGCCTCTCCTCCTGCTGTTGCCTCTCGCAGCGGCGGCAGCACCACGTCGCTGTCTTCCAGCACGTCGTCGTCGTCGTCCGCCTTGATGCCGGCCTCGTCCAGCTTTTCCTGCTGCAGCTTGCACCGTTTTTCGAGCACTCGGTTGCGGGTCTCGAGCCGGTGGAGCGCCGAGCGCAGCAGCATTTCCGACTCACGCATCGACGCTTCGGAACGACGCGCGGCCTGCTCGGCAGCCTCGACCTCGGCCACCCGGCTGCGGAACAGGTCGTTGACGAGCTCGAGCTCGGAGAGGCGCGTTTTGAGGTCGCCGCCGGGATGCGACGCGCCCACCGACGCGCCGGCGTGCTCGCCCTGGCCGGTCAGGTACGGCGACTGGCTGGCCGCAGCGCTCAGCTGGTCAAGCGCGCTGTTGGGGAGCGCGCCGGGCGGGTTGTTGGACAGCAGCAGCGGCGACGTGATCTTTTTGAGCGTCGGCGAGCCCGAGGCGGCCGGGGTGGCTGGAGCTGTGGCGCCCGCGGGTGTGGCGGCTCCTGTTGCGGTCGCGGGAGTGGCAGCTCCAGAAGGAGCGGTGGAGCCGTTGCCGTTGCCACTACCACTGGTCAACGACCCAAAGCCCGGCAAACTGGGGCTCTGCTGCTCGCGGAACTGCGGCGACGCGTACTGCTGCGGCGGCGGCAGATAGTGCTGCTGCTGCTGCTGCTGCTGCTGAGGGTGGTCCTTCATGGCGGCCATGGGGTGCAGCGGCGCGTGCGGATGGTGCTGGGGCGGCGCGTGGGGCCCGTGGGGCTGCTGCTGCTGGTGGTGCAGCGGCGCCTGGCCCTGCCACATGTGCGGGGGCGGGTGGTGGCCAATGTGGGTCACGTGCATGGGCACGTGCATTCCCGGGGGCGGCGCGTGGCCCGGGTGGTGTTGTGGGGGTCCCGGTGGTCCGTGGGGGTGCTGCGAGTGCGGTCCTCCGCCGTGCTGCTGGCCGCCGTGGGGCCCGTTGTGGTGGCCCTGGTGCTGCGGGTGCACGTGGGGCAGGTGGGACGCCGACACCACCGAGTACTGCACGCCGTGGGCGACGGCCGGGTTGCCGGGCCCGTGGCCGTGGTTTTTGATCCGGTTGCGCGACTTGATGACGTTGGTTTTGAGGCTGATGGGCCGGGCTCGGCCGTGCAACTTGAGAAACAGCCCGCACGCGTTGCACAGCACCTGGCCGGCCTCGTCGCGGCGCCACAGCGGGGTGGTCGACGTCTGGCAGTTTTGGCACACCGGCGTGAGCGAAAACTGGCCCCGGCCGTTGTCCTTGTCTTTGGACGGCGCGATGGGCGTGGAGGCGTCTCCGGGGGCCGAGGGAGCGCCAGTAGAGGCTCCCCCAGAGTTGGGGGTCACTCCTCCACTGCTGGGGGTCACCGAGCTGCTGGAGGGCGTGGAGCCGGCATCGTCGGGCTTGGCGTCGGTCGGCTGTGGAGCGTCGTTCAGAGCGTCGCTTTTCGGCTCGAGTTTCAGGTCGGCGGGGGCTCCGTTTGTGTCGCCGCTGGTCGTGGGCAGGGTCGTGGGGTTGGTGGAGGGCGTGTTGGAGGAGGCCAGAGCACTTGAGGGCGTTCCAGAGGGCGCGGGCGCGGCGTTTGCTGCTCCAGCAGCCTCGGCGGCTTGTGATGCTTCAGGTTGTGCACCGTGGGGTCCGTCCTCGACCTTGACCTGGGGCTCAGGTCCAGCCCCGACTACTACCGGCGTAAAACCCATTGTGGCAGCAGACATAATATTCCTTGCGAGGGTCCGTGGGGGCGTCGTTCTATCCAAATCCTCCGCTGTCCAGGCCGACTGTGGGGTTTTTGTGTTTCAAGGTGATGCAAAATTTTCCTATCGCTCACTATCGGCTATTTTGGTTATCGATATCATCCCGATTGGGGCGTGGGTAGGGGCAAAAGTAGAGTTAGTGGGGAAGCGGTGGAAAAGTTTGGAAAGTGACAACCCGGGTTGAAGGAAGATGGAAAATGATGGTTTAAAATCATCTTTCTGTGCTCCTGAGTCTGGTCATAATTATGGTGTTATTTTTGTGCGTCAAATATCGCCACCCGAATTGATTGACAATATATTGCACATTTTCTAACCAAAAATTCTTCTCCCAATACCCCCTTTAAACACTCACGTGAGTTTGAAAGTTTGTTTTAATAAAATGGGAGATTAATGTCCAGAAAGAGGGTCACCCATGCTACTGAGAAGTTTGATGCACAAAAAATTGCCAAAAATCGTGATCACCACTCTGATGTATTTTTTCTACGACATTTCCACCTCCACCACCCTCTATCAACCCTCTACATTCTCTGAAAAAGGCAGAACCTAAATCTCACAATAAAGTTCCATCAACAAAGCACACAATCATGTGACAGTGCAGATTTTAATCTTCTCTTATTGGCCAGTGCTAGATAGTGCACGTATTGCGTGATAAGAACAGGCGTGGAACTGGCCAATAGAAGACGAGTAAAATTCCCAGAAAAATGCTGAGCGTTCCCCGACGAGATCAAAACGGGATGAGCATTAAAGATTCCGTCTCGCAGCAAGGTTGCTATTTTTTTGCGCTCTTTTTTCATATCCCCCACCTTGCACGATAAGATAACCTATCTGGAAACCATAAATATGAAGGACACGCGATAGGTGATAACGTCACGTGACCATGAAGGCGATGGAGATAAACGACAGGGCTGTTTGGGAGGCGGAAATGAGCGGAGAAAAGCTGTGGCACGTACTGAAACACGTGACATTAATTATGGTTGAGCTCTTTCAGTCACATGACTTCATCCGGGCCGGCTGTGGGTTTCTGATATTTCCCATTTCTGTAGGGTTGAAGTTACCCTGCTTTTGGGCTGGCGACGCGAACCAGCCCTAAAGATTTTACCCGGAAGAGGTAGGGTAATTGGTTGGGGAGTGGTTGAGCGCAGCAAATGGAGGGCAGAAAAAAAAAAAGGTGAGTAAGCAAACTACTGTAGTCCCAAAACTTGGCCAGTGTGGGTCTCTTTAGCAGTAGTACCCGCACAGTGTCTTGTAGCGTTCTATTCATACGTTCAGCTCTTCCATTTGACGCTGCTGAGTAGCCTTCAGTTGTCAAATGGACAGTGCCGTTTTCTTGTAAGAATCGCTTCATGTCTCCTTTGTATTTCAGGCCATCATCTGAGAAAATTATTGTTGGCATCTGTGGTCTGAAATTGGAGTTTAGTTGAGGTACTTTCTGTACATACGCCTCAAGTATGTACTTGTACATGTGCTGAGCTTTTGGAGGGAATGCCTGTGGCATACACACTCTTGCTGTGCGACTCTACCAACACGACGAACATCACATTGTTGTGGATGGACGGGGGAATTTGTCCGACTAGGTCGGTTGCCACTTCCTGTAGTCTGTAGGCAGGTAGTGCCCTTGTCGTGTGATAAGACTTTCGCAACTTTCCACATACAAGTACACACTCTTCACAAATCTCTTCACTTCCTGTCCATTTGTCAGGGAGTCCTTTGATGTTACCTTTGTTGGTTTTGATGATGTGTTTGATGAGGTTGAACGGGATGTGTCCGAATCTTCTGTGTAGGTAGTTTATGTCGGTTGACTGGCTGTTGGATGTGAGAGGAATGCTGGTGATGTCGGTTGTTCTCTTATTGCCATGTTGATCAACCTGTTGTCGTAGTCTGTGTAAATTGAAGCTGGGTTCATGGAGCACCGGCAAGATGATGAAGCTCAGAGTGCTTCTGATGACAACTTCGAACTTCTTGGGGAACTTTTTGGTTCCTGCCGTTTGGATCCGTTCTCGTTTGTCTCTTCGCCACACGAGATCACTATTTCTTGTTGAAAGGATCTTCGTGGGGTTGAGGATGTTTACGAATGGTGATAGTAGTGGAAGAATATGAACTCCTCTCACAAATTCGTTTTGTCCGAGATAAATGTCTCCTTGCTCTGTTGCTTCATGTTCTATGCCTCCAAAACATACAGTGGCTGAAGCTGGTCTGATGTTGGTGAGGCAGTTTCTGTGTGTTGTTGCTCCCGCAATTGCTTCACAACCTGTGTCCATTAGCCATGGAATGCCAAGAGAACGTTCGAGGTACTCCTCGTCTACGGTCAGTCTACTCGATCTACTGGGTCTACTAATTGCCGCGATACTAAGTGGCCTACAGTGTACGGTACATCGACACATGTTCCGTGCCGAGTTCTCCACTTGAGTACATACGTGTGTCACAATCAGGAGGAGCCCTAGAGGGACAAGAGTAGGAAGGTTGAATCGGGCTCAAAATTCTCGTCATTGTGAATATGATATCGGGCAGAAGGGAGCTTGGACAGTTTACCAGACTCGGCAATTGTCGACGGAACAGGAAGGAATAAGGCTGTGGATATGGGGACAGCAAGATGAGTCCAGTCAGGTGTTATTGTTTCGTAAGGCTCGTACATGTACTTGTGATTGTAGAACTGATTTGGTTGGTTTTAAAAAGGGCGGTGGAATTTGGTAGTGATACCCCTTGTCGTCGTAGCTTCCGAAAGGTGCTCGGTTCTGGGCGTCTACCTCAATTTGTATGGACTTGGACCGCATTTCGGTGGGAGTTCCGCCAAGTAAAGCTGAGTAAAGTTCCAACTGACAGACAGTAGAAGTTGAAATAAAATGCAGATTATCTCGAATATTTGTGTGATGGAGAGTCTAGATAATACTATATTGGTTTGAAACATGACAACGATTGACCAAGGAAAACTCTCCATATACCTTTGGCGCATCTGTAACACCGAAATAGGTACCCCCAGCACGACTCTGTATCCCACTAATCCCAACTAATGTCTTAAGTAAGGTTACACCTCGTCAGACTCCAGCAAGACCGTGTGATAGGCTTGATTAAGTGAGGGGACTGGTTGTTGCCTGATTGAGTCAGAGCAATTTGCTTCACTGTTGGGGTTTCTCCAGCTTCGAGTCTCACCTGTCAATCTGCGTCAACCTTCACTCTCGCTCTTCTCAAGACAGCCAAGTCTGAGGTTTCTCCACCACCCCAGTCTACAGCCACTCACCTACAAACGCACCACCTCATAATCGGAGAATAATTGAATGGTCGAGAGTTGACAAAATCGACTCTTGAGACAGTCCCGCGTAAATAATCAGTTCATCTCATTTGGGGTGTATTCGTGGTCAAGATTCTTTACTCAAACTCCCGTACTTTTATTGCTGTTGGTGGCTACTGTAGCAGACCTGAACCTGGTTCATTTGTCCCTCGAGTCAGATTTACAAATAGACGTCTAAGACGGCTACGGGAACTACAGTCAGAAGCGATGTTGAGAGGCATCCGTTCTGTGCAACTTCAAATCACGATATAATTCGTATCAAAGAATAATTGGCCAGCCTATTCTGTGGACTGCCGCCCAGGGTCACACAGCGTCACGCCGGACTCACTGCACATCTCTGAGGAGAGTACATTCGACTGACCATTATCTACGAGAACTACGTCACAGTACATACATCACTACTCACACTCGGATAACCATCTATTTTATACATTGCTTCATTTTTTACACTAGCCACGAGCCATTCTTCGTCGATACTCTTCGTCAACACCGCATCTTTCTCCTCCACCACCCCACTATCTTATATACATTGCTCTTGGCTTTTGGATAGTGGCTCTGTGCTGGACTGGCAAGTGTCCAGCTGAGAGCGGGGGTGGTGGAATTGTGTAGTCCTGACATTCACCCAACAGAGTAAAGGGAGGTCAGAGACTCCCAGTCTTCGCGATGTAGGCAGATCTCATAGAGAGATCATAAGATCGCGAGAAGCAATCATAGCAGCTGGGCTCAGATCACAGAGTGACGAGTTGGAGGGATGAATCAGACTAAGAGGACATGACTGAGAATGGACTGTGAGACAGTGTGACATGACTGAGAAACAGACCGTGAGCACATGACAGAGAATGGACCATGAGACTGAGCAGGAAGCAGACCACAAGCTGTGACCTGAGACAGACCACTAGACTGTGCAGAAACAGGCTACAAGACCACTCGCTTCGCTCATGGTCTAGTAATCTAAGAATCCGCGCCGCTCGCTCACCACTCGCAGACAATTCGCTTCGCTCATGTCTTGCTCGTGCCTCGCTCGCTAGCACGCCCAAACCCCCACCACTCCATCTCCCCCTCCCTCCACCAAATACCCCTCCTTGGTCTTCACCACCGTACTCTCCGGCGCCTCCACATCGCCTTCTCCCCGTCCCAGACTCCAATGCTTCTCCGCCGCCCTGTCGTAAATCTTGACCGTGTTTTCTCCATTCGTGCTGGCAATTCGCCGGTTGTCGAAATCCAACGAAGTAATCGGAGAATCGTAGGCAAACGCGTCGAAAATGTTGCCCATTCGCAAATCCCAGATCCGCACACTTCGGTCACGTGATCCCGTCGCCAGATGCACGTCGTCAAACTGCAGACACGTGACCGCCGCAGTATGGCCCTGCAGAGTCCGCTGGACCTGTCCCGATCGCAGATCCCACAGCCGCACGATTCCGTCGGCCGTACCGGTGGCCAGAGCCGCGTCTCGACACTGGACTGCTCCAATGAACGGAGCCGAGGCGTCGAAACCGGTTCGGAGCCGGTCGCTCTGGTACAGCGCGTTTTGAGCCGAATTGGCCCAAATCACGTCCAGAGTCTGCACACATCGGCCGGTGTGCAGGTCCCATTGTCGGATGGTTTTGTCGGCCGATCCGGACACGAGAGTGTGGTCGGAGAAGTGGAGGGCTGAGATTTCTCCGACGTGGCTGTCCAACACGTGGATGGTTGCGGCTGAGTCAGCGTCATCCACATCGCCTGAGTCAGCTAAGTCACCACCCACATCCCTCGTCAACTCCTCCAAATTCCAAACCCTCACTGTGGCATCAGCAGATCCGGTGGCCAAAACATTTCCATCAACCTGGAGACACGTGACCGACGCGTGATGACCCTTGAGATCCCTCACCAGCTCGCCACGTGACAGATCCCACACCTTGAGTCCCAGATCCATGCCGGCCGACACCATGGTTCCAAACGGCATGTCAAAGTCCAGACACGTGACCGAGTCCGAATGGGCGTCAATCTGGCGAATCTTGTTACCCGGCTCGTAGTATTGTTGCAGAGTTGGTTGGGTTTTGCGTCGGCCGAGTTTTCGTCGAGGTAGAGACTTTGGCGGGAGGGCTGACACTCGTTCTGTCACTTGAGATAGTCGTTCAGAAGTGGATTCATCGTCTTCAAGCTCTTCGGGCGTTCGAGTTTCGTAATCATGAACCACTGTCGCCTCCTCCCCCTCCTCTTCCATCTGCTCCAACTCCGCGTCAATTCTCAGAACCTCGCTCTCCAGCTGAAACTCCTGCTGCTCCAAAGACGCCACTCTGTCAAACACAATCTGTCGCATCGACTGCAAGTGGGCCACCCGGGCGTCAATCTCGGTGATCTCGTTGGCCGCCAGCGCCTTGCGCACCTCCAACAAGTCCAGTTTGTGACTCAGAGCCGTCTTTGTGTCGTTGAGATGACTTCGAGCAGACTTGCCCACATCGCCAGAATCCCCCAAAAGCAACTGAGAGCTCCTGGAATGCTCCGGAAGCGTCGCCTGGAAACCCTGGAACAAAGAAAACGTGTTGTCGTTGCTGGGAATGTCCACAAGCAGCTCATCGGGTAAAAGACACTCTTTGGAGGCCGAAGATGTGAGTCGAACCAACTCCGACGGACGCTTGGAAAAGGAAAAAATGCGCTTTTGAAAGGCCGGCCGCGAAATGTCGCGCATCACGTGACTCTGGCTCAGGTCACCTGACACCAGCGTCGATGCCGTCGCCGCCACCGCTTTCGAGAAATGGGTCATGTCGGACATTGCTGGGAGAGGAAGAGTTGGTGGGAGGGAGGACTGATTTGGTGTAGAGAAAGTTTAATGTGGTGGGGGTGGATATATTGGCGTTTTAGTGGTATCAATTTGATCACGTGAGCTAGGGGATTACGGTAATATAGGTTATATCATTGTAGGATTACTACATCGTGAGATATACCGACTCTTGTATTTGCTCTTCTCTCAAAGGCAACTCTAATATTCTCGTGAAATGTGGTTGGATGGGAGATGCATACGCGAGCGGGAGGGTGTCGGCAAGTACGATAGGTGTCGGAGGTAGGTCCCGTGACATGTCACGTGATGGGAAAGAGAACACAGGCTATGAGGAGGAATGAGGGCTTGGAATTTCTCTCTCAATGGTGACCTAAGATGCTGTGGTGGATGACTAACAGTAGCTACCAAACTGGCAGTGAGTTGACAAAATTGGCAAGGTTATTTCGAATGTTTGATGGACATTTTGACCATTAAACATTATGGTGATAAGTACAAAAATTGTAGGTTCCGATTCGCCAGACTCTTTTGCCTCTTTAAATGCCATTGTATCGACTTGTTGTAAATTCTGCGGATATGACAGATTATGTTGCCCAAATCAACCTTGCCAATCCTCCCAGACATGCTCAGATCCACAACCCAGACCGATTAACAAATCCAAAGCGAGGTTTCTCAATCGGGGGAGGATAAAAAAATGATTCTTCTGTTTCGATAGCTCTACTGTACTGAGTTCAGTTGAGTTGCGCCGAGTTGATCAGTATGTTCTGGCGTCTTACTGGCGGCTTCTCCGCCCCAAGGTGTAAGAACTCACTTCCGTGAGCCAGGCATCTCACGCCGATGCAACAATACACCAACAGATTATGTAACTACAGTATTAGGTTGGTTAGATTTCTACCTATTTTCAGCCCTAACCCACAAAAAGAGTAAGTCAACAAGTTGCTAAGTGGACTTGATTCCGATTTATTGTGAAACCTAAACTATACTTCGGTGTGAAATACCCCGGTGTGGGGTTGTACTTACAAGTCCTATTCTCATGGGCCAAGGCCGTCCACAAAAGGCATGAGGGACATCCTGATCACCAGCATGTGTACATCATCATCAAAAAATAGAAGGATATCGGGTCCGGGTAGCGAGTTGTTTTCGTCGTTGATATACAGGGAATGAGTACGCGGCTTCTCTTGAACATGATGGGTGGAAAACTTTTGGTTTGATGGTCGATGAGCTGAGTACAAAAGTTGAATAATGATGAAAATCACATGTTGTTTGACTACAGTACTTACAGGACCCACTATTCCGATAGCAGTGCCACCAGAAGGATGGTCACTTGTACATCTGTCAGACAGAGATCTTAGACCAGTATAGGACAGACATCAGTCAACAGCCACGATTATTACGTCACCTCTTCTATTACATTACGAGTTGACTATTGTGCCCAGAGTGACCAGAGTCTTGCCGGTGCCTTGGACATGCTGAATGGATGAATATTCAGTGTCGATTTAGACGAACTCTTAGACACGTCCTCAGTATACTCAGTATCTCAATACAAGTACCAGACTGTTTTGAGAGCCGGAAAGAGTTTTTGACAGGTAACATCGGAAAGCGGTAACTCGAGATAATGGCCTCAAAGTTCAACGTCGACATACCATCATGAATCTTCGTCGTGAAGCTCCTGGGATTGAGAGGAGATGAGGTTATGGGAGATACCTTTACTGGATGAGCTACGGCAGTTGGCTGGTGTCAAAAGTCCATTGAAAGACATCGAAAAGAAAATTGTGAATGATCTGAGATGTACTGGGGTACTACAACCCGTCCCCTCTCCAACTCACGTGCCACACCCATCTCTGTCTGGTTGACGACTGGAAGATACTGATATCCTCAGTCTCCAAGAAGCACCTCACGTGACTGAAACAAATCACACTTCGGTATATCTATACTATAGCTCTTTATAAACCACCTCCTCCTGATTCCACCACCCCGTTATCACCTCACCATCATTTAGCTCGTATGTTCAGAGAGCTCTGACATGTGCCCAACATTGGCATCAAAAGTCCTACTGAAACACCAGAAACATGGGAACTTTGCGAGAGTGTTGAGAATGATTGGTATAGTCGGGGCTAGAACTCTTCGTACTTTTCTCTGTGCCACATACAGCTATACAAACTCCATCTCAGACTGCCCAGTACAATAGAAATTGAGATGATGACTTTTAGAGGGAGCTGTTTACAAGAAAATAAATAAAAGACACATTTGCGAAGCCTTTTACCCTGAACGAAAACATAGCTCGCTTCGAACAGGTCCTGCTCTTTCGTTTTGACGCACTTCGGTGCTCTTACATGATCAACACTACAGCCCACAACCAAACAACCAGACACCTGGGAGTAGCACGAGCTTCACCTTTGGATTTACCAAGTCTAAAATAACTGCACGTTTCACCCACCACCGCCTGGCTCCAAAAATGACGTCTACACACTCAATAACACACAATGAGGACAATCCTCCATCATCACGCCAAATCAAACGCCAGCAATAAGCAAACTTCAATAGTTCAATTTTAGACACTAGATACACCCGCCGATACATTCTGACAGAGGTTCTGAGCTCCCAATACTCATCCTTATCACTTGCTCGACTTCACGGGATTACTCACAGGAGCTGACCATTCTAAGGGGTCTACCTCATAAATGTCTCATGAACACCCCGCCAACCACTGACAAAACACAGTACTTCTTTAAAAGTACTGTAGGAGTAGTAAGTACTCGATGTCTTCACTGTCTTACACTCATATCCTGCTCAGTCGTTTTGTCCACCTCTTATGTCTAATCAGGGTCCTGGTCCCGGTAGCAGCTCAACACCGCCCTTACAGATGTCTCAAACTACAAGTAATTAGCACCTCCGTAGACACCTAGATGGACCTTTGCTGGCGCTAAGAAGGGGGCGTAGATGGCAGAAAATCCCGTGGAGAATAGAGTGCGCAAATAGACTGTCTTGGAGTAAGACAGATGGTGTAGTCACCAGAGCACAAGTACAGGTCGCTAAGATCTTCTCTTATGAGCAGATAGCCAACGAGCAAGTTCTGGAGAATGAGACATGGCTGGCTGTGATGTGCCTTCTTAAGCGACAAGCCCAAAACCGGCACACACACATTCACAGCAACTGTCTCATGTGGTTGTGCATCCCAGGGTGCTTCCAGGATGTAGAGTCAAGTCATTGTTGATGTTCCGATCGCAAGAATAAGTAAGTACTTGTACCGGTGCAGAAACATATTGTTCCACGGGGTTTGAGACATTTTGACGGACTGGATTCTTTACACCATTGTCTTCAGGATACTTGTACTATGCATGGATGTTAGGGGGTGTATACAAGGGCGCTCAACGAGATGGAAAGCTCAGGAAAGCGATTTGAGTGCCGAAAACTGACTCATCGTATTCTTCCTGTCATTCCCAATATTTCCATCAACTCCTGAACCTCCTCCGACCCCTACACCTATAGTCACACTTTTTCTTGTTGATTCCCCTCACAACAGACTAACACCCGAGCACTATGAGACATGGACATGCAGCCATGCTCATGCAACCGTGACTCAGCAGCGACCACAACGGTGAGCTGAGGTCATGTGTCGACGGGTCCTGTTCCCAAACAGGTAGCCATTGATCAACCCGACCCAAGCCGGTCACCATCCCGGTTAGAGTTAGTGAGGTTGGCCACAAACCACCACCACTGGTTCTGTGTCACCGCTTGGCGGCCTGATTACATAAACCCCCATTTCCCATATTTACAATGTATTCTCTTTCTCGCTACTTTTTCGTCTCAACTGCTACACAAGCTCCAGAAGCACAACAGGTCCTCCATACCTCTTTGCTTCTCACCGACACCCGCTCTAACAAGCTAGTGTCTTCGCTTCTTAGGTCAGTATCTGCTTGCTTGCCCCCGAGGATCCGTCAGCGCCCACGTCAGAGTCTGTGTCACTCACGATACCCCCGTGACACAGATGGGGACCAGAGGTAACATGAACCCCAGCGCCACCCAGGAGGAGGAGTCCGTCAACGGTGTTGACGAGTATCCCATCACACCAGGGCTAGCCACCCCAGGCTTCTCCTGTCGCTGCCTCAGTCGTCATCGACTGACCTGGAAAGAGTTACCTCCTGTACGCCTCAGTACTTGCTAGGGACTGGAACAGGTCAATCAGGTGTCCATATTTGAATGCATTACCAACAACAGCCAAACAGAGGCCAAACCGGCGAGCAGGGATAACCAGCCGACATTTGTCTTTTGACTGTGTCTCACAAGTGAGTTGACTGATTGATGACTGTGCCACTACGACGCCCACATACCGGCAAGTCTGCTGTGCTGTTGATACTAACTTTAGGTTATCACATCAGGCACTACCCTAGCCCTCACTTGCGATCAACGCTAAACTTCCCTTTACAAGTACCAGTACTCACAAGCACTAATTAGCGTACTGCAGTGGAACAATGACAAGTGCTGATCGATAGCACCCCGCACTCTTCTAAAGTGAAGCATCGCTACTGTACTACGTATCGTACTAAAAGGTGAATCCCCGCGCGCGCAAATTAAGCTCCCGACCCTGACCTACCCGAGTGTTTAACAAAAGTCATCTGCTTCCCGAGATCGAAACCAGGGCAGCAGCTGTGGAATTTGGATTTGAAAGAAGTGAAAGCGAAGCGGACGAAGAAACGGAAAACCCACGGAAAAAGAAACGGGCCGCGTGATCAAAACGGTGGCTAATGCCGTGGAGATAGTAGGGTTGTGGTATAGGCCAACTCCCTCGTATGGAAAAAGCAAGAAAGTTCACCAACCAAACCAACGGCGGCAGCTTATCGGCGTCAAAGTTGGCTCCCAGACCTCCCGTTGAGACACGCTGTGGGAGGCTTTTATTGCAGCCGGCGGTTCTACGTTTCAGGGAAATGGTCTTGAAGCTCTCGCCCCACGGTAGTTTGCCCGTTTGCACAAATGCCTCTCCGAGCTCCAGCCCAAAAGCCCCGCGGCAAAGTAAAATGCGCAGCTTAGCCACCACCCTGGGCCGAAAGTGCAAAGTCAAGTTAGTCAGGCGTTTGTATATATTAAGTGAGGGATTCAGTGGAGGAAGCAAGTTGAGAAATCGAGTATTGCAAGTTGAGAAATCGAGTATTGCAAGTTGAGAATCGAGTATTGCAAGTTGAGAAATCGAGTATTGCAAGTTGAGAATCTCGTCAAAATAAAAGGGGAGGTTCACTATGTCAGAGCAAGACAATCCTCAAATCCCATGACCCCGACTGTCTTATGTACAATGCACGAGTTGCAGGAGCAGGTGTCGCAGTCTGAGCCTGCTGAGCCTGTCTGAACATGTCTCGGTTTTCTCATTTTCCAAAGCCAACGTTGAGACAAGGTCCTGCATGTCTCACTGACGTTACACCTACACCCTTGTCATCGTGGGGAAGCAAGCAGCCAGAGGGAGTCGATTGAGCCGATTGCGCGACGGCTGCCAAAAGTGCTTTTCCGACGAGAATCAGTCAGCTGCCAATCCTCAGACCTCGCTAGACCCAGTTGGTTCGGGAAAGCGCATCCATGTACATGTTTGGCGATCGTTCCAGGCCCGTTGCCGGTGCTTTTTGGCTTGAGACAAGAGTCGGGGCGATTGGTGGGACTTTCCGAGTGACTAGGGAGACCCACATTGTGACTTACAAGAACGTCTCAGACGACACAAAAACAACTGCCACACCTCACCACCACCACATCACCTCATCGCTACCCTCCACACTCCCCCCTCCGCTCTCTTTCTAACCCCTGTCCAGGGTCTACGGCACCGTCGAATGCACGATTTCTGACCTGCGTTTGTTTAGGTTAGATGGGCGCTGTGAGAGATGTGGCAACAGTGTCAGAATCGTCATTTGTGTCGCGGAGATCAGGTGTGGATTTGTGGTTTTGGTGGTCTCCGGTTCTCTCCCAGAATGGTCTTCCGTCACTCCTTTCAACTCCCCATCTCCTCTTCTCCTACCCTGCAACCCTTACACATGTTCCATCCCCGCCCACCGAACCACCCCTGATCCTCAGGGATGATCGGCATTTTACAGCCCGAGTGCCAGAGGCTGACGCAGGTGGATAGGGATCGGCAAGCCGTCGTGTTTGGCTGCGGTTTTACCAACTCAATCCAGTGAGTAAGGGAGTGAGAGTACTGGTTTTTGGTGTGAGTAGCTCGAGAGAGTCCTGGTTTCTGTAGGTGTGGATTTGGTGTGAGTAGCTCGATCAAAAGAGTGGAGCTGTAAAACAGGAGCCCAAAAATTCATGTTATATACTGCCTACCGTCTACGACCTCCCGCCCCCGGCCCCCCGCCTAACATGACATGACATGACCTCCTTCTCACTCACCACACACCACTGTCTCAAACCATAAGCGCGTTCTTTATCGTTTGCCCTGCATGTCTGATCAGCAAATAAGCAGGTCCCTATAGCGAGTAGGTTAAGTGGCGGGAGTTTGGGCGGATTTGGCTGCCGCAATATTCCCCCAGACCACCATATCCCCCTCTGATTGGCCCACTACCTGCTCTCTCAAACATCCCCCTCCAGCCCTCCAATCAGCTTCGGTATACGTGGCAGGGTCTAGTGGGAAACTAGGTGCAGCTATGCGTGCGTAAGCGAGATGCACCAAAAGCAAAGCCGGCTCTTTGTCCCAAAGCAAGGTTGGGTCTGGCTTATGGGTTCCATTTCAAAGTAATATTCCGGTCTCAAATAAGATCAACGGCCGAAATAGAGTGGTTGGAAATGTGTCCAAACCAACCTAGCCGGCACCATTGAGCACGAGGGTGAGTGTGAAAGAGGTTGAGTGGGTGGGAAAAGTAAAAAGCGGTTAGAGAGAACGGAGACGAAAAAAACAGAGACGAAAAAAACAGAGACGAAAAAAACAGAGACGAAAAAAACAGAGACGAAAAAAACCCCACAAATACCTGGAAAAACAAAGACCCCCTCTTGTATTGAGCAATCTCCAGACTCCGGACCAACTAATAGTACTCGTGTCGACTATCGCTGTAGTTTTCGCACCAACTGTAGTTAGTACCGGTACACCCACCGGCTCAAGTTGCTCAGTTGCTCATTGTCGGGTCTGTGTCTTCACCAACTAAAAGTAGCCGCCTTGTAGCTCGGCCAGTAGCGCCATGCATCTCGCACCCACGCCTCTCCTACATTACCATGTCCCTGCCTCCGATGCTAGTGCGCTAGGTGGTGCTAACGGGCCCAGCTCTTAACCTCTCAATGGCACTCGTCCACGTGGGGTCCGGGTCCAAAGTAGAACACGTCTAGGAAGCACCCGCAGAGCCATTACCGCGGTGCCATGAGTCGACCATTCCAGCTTTTACAGGGGTAGCTAGTCTCCATCAACGTGGAGCTGTTGGTGGTATGAGTACTGGTGGTACTACAAAGTAAAGCGTGCCTGGTACAAGATGGTGGTACGTGAGAGCGGGGTTGAGAGATTGTACTGTGCAAGTCGGGTACAGTATCCAGCATCAAGTCTTTCATATGACAGTGTCCAACCACTCAAATCTCTCCCACTCAAGTAACACCCTCTCAGACTACCGGTACACTCCCAGACTACGGTACACTCTCACAGACCGCACTCTCCCACACTACTCCCACACTACTCATAGCCTCTAACACTACTCATAGCCTCTAACGTAGTTGCAGAACCAGCTGCATGCTATCAACCTGAACCGTCTGCATCTAGACGGGCTAAGAATAGCTGCACACTAGCCACTTACCCGAATACGATCTAGACGCACACCGCCAGGAAAACCGAGTCTCAGGAGTTCCGGGGTACGTGTTGCAGTAGCCGGAGGAGCAACTGCGCGACTAGAGAGGCTGGCTGCATCTCCCTAAGCGTCCTACGAGTAGCTTCACTGCCGATCAACCTAAACAGTGGCTTGGATCGTAGCCCAACGGACAGAGCCATATTGGTGTTAGGAGGGCTTTAGGGAAGGAAGGACAATAAATCAAAAGATGCAGGTGATTGGAAGGCACAAATCAACTCCCCTTGTCCCTACGAGTTCTCCTCGTCTCAGGGCGCTCTGCTCAGGCCACCCTTCTCTTCAACCAAACCTAACTCTACACCCACACCTGACGATAAACACGGGCAGTGATCCTGAGCCGCTAAGATAGCCTTCCCACGGACGAGCGTAGGACAGGGTGAGACTAGCCGCTGCCAGCAGTATTGTCTGTAGTCCAAGCTAGGGTACATTCCACGACTGTAGGCGTGGGGCTGTAGAGAACCCCAGGGCAGCTAGCTCCGCTCCAGTAGTTCGAGGGTACAGTCTGTGTTAGACGTGTTTACTGACACAAAGAGAGCCTCTGCGCCAATAAACAGGGCATGTGGAGGCGAGAGAGCGGCTACCCACACCGGTACGAGACTTGACCGGCTACTTTGCCTGCTGCGGACCGACTCCATTGGGGTGGTGAACATTCCTGTCTTCGTGGTAGGGGGCCTGGACTTGTCTCTTCAGACGGACTGGACTGTTGGGGTTCGAGACTCTATGAAGCTGTTGAAGGAGGTACGGGACGCTCCAGATGCTGTAGGAAGAACCGGGGTTGAGACGCCTCGGACAGTTATCGTGACCAGAAAGAACCATATGGGTTAGAGCAGTTATCGTGACTCTCAAGGGATGTACCTGGTAGGACGGTTATAACGAAGCAAGCAAACTGCAAAGTTCTGGTTGGCTCCTTAGTTGTCTGTGAGAATACACGAGGCAAACAAACTGCGAAGCTCTGGTTGGCTTCTAAGCTGCCTGTGAGAATACACGAGGCAAACAAACTGCGAAGCTCTGGTTGGCTTCTAAGCTGCCTGTGAGAATACACAAAGCAAACAAAACTGCTGCGCAGTCCCAGTTAGCTTCTAAGATGTCTTCTACAGTACTTGGAATACGAACAAAACAAAACTGCTTCGCAGTTCCAGTTTTCTTCTTAAGTCAATAAATACAATAAATTAGCCCATGTCTTTCGACGTTAGTTCTGTGCCTGCACAGCGAGCTCTATGTTCATTTTAGGTGACGAGAACCGTCGAGAGAAAGTTGCTCATCTTCCGTTCCGCCTTTTCCTTGGGCTTGGACACCTGTCCCAGGGGAGGCGACACGGTTCCGCTCTTGCGTCGAATCATCGAGTTGCGCGACGTGCCCAGATGTGTTCGGTAGTGCTGCATGCAGTTGTCTTGTCGCGAGAAGCGGCTGGTGCATTCCTCGTAGGGACACTGGTAGTTTTTCACGCCCGTGTGGATGCGCATGTGACGGGCGAGGTGTCCCGACGTGGTGAACGACCGGCCGCAGTCGCACATGTACTTCTTGCGCTTCTTGTTGTGCACGTTGTTGGGAATCACGTTGACAATCGGCACCGTCTGGGGCTGGTACAGAGGCATCGATTGTGGCAGCGAGGGAGGGGCGTGAGGAGGCGCCTGCATCATCGTCGGAGGAAGAGGCGCCTGCATCATCGTCGGAGGAGGAGGCGCTTGCATCATCGGCGGAGGTGGTGGAGCCACAGCAGCGGAAGCGTGAGTCAACACCTGCTGAGGCTGGGGCAGGTAGTAGTACATCGGGGGAGTGGGAGGGCAGTTGATGTATCGGATGGGAGGCAGTTGCCGCTCGTCGTTGAGAATGTTTTTGAGCGACATTGTCCGTGATGTGTGTGAGTTGAAGTCTGGGGAGAGGCTGCTGCTGCTCCTCTCGGGAAGGTCCCTGGGTCTTATATATCCTCATATTTCCAGGGTCGTACAGAGACAAAGGAGGGTCCTTGTAGTATCGCTGGTAACGTCTGGCGGAATTTGGGACTTTGACCGCCAGCTCCTTAACTTGTTTTAGCTATAGATAAAATCGGCAGTAATTGAGTAACCACCGAGCCATAAAATCAAGCCGGTTGATCTAGAATCCGTGACTGAAATGCTAGCAAATCTGAGCTGTCACCGAAGTGGCGGCATCTGTCACGGATTCCGCCGAAGGTCATCAGTGATAACGTGCAGATGACGCAGGGAAGGTTATTTGCCCATGGGTTTGATAGCCCCGGCTTTGCATTTTAGCAGAAAAAAATTAGGTTGGCGTTAGTTGGGGTTCAAAACGACTTTGCGCTTTTAGTGTGGCTTTGTGTTGTCCTCTTGTGTCGGCCTTTTTGTGTTTTTCCACTTTTCACTTTCGCGCTTGGAAGACGGTTGGTTTTGTGTTTCTCCTAGTGTCGTGTATAGTGTGACTGGGGTGGACTCGAGAGTAGGGGCTCAGGGACCAGGGCAAGGACCAGGCCAAGAGACAGGGTCTGACAGGCCTGCTCTACAGTCTCTTGTCGGCACCGCTTTTGCGCCCCAAACTGAGCGCTTCCTCTCTCCATCACGGTGGATCTGCAGGGGTCGCTTTTCACACAAAGCAAATGTGTCCGTTTCGAGGTTGAGAGAGAGTGGGTGGGAGTGAGAGAGTGGATGAGTGGGTGGGTGGATAAAAGTAGACGATGACAGGTTTCTTTTTGCCACGGCGACCACGCCCAACTCCGACAGCACGAGTACAGTGAGTTCGGTGAATTGGCAATGAAGTTTTCAGGTGTTCAATGGGCCCTGAGCTCACATATTGCTATGATGACAGCTGAAATAATTTGTATACCGGTACTCCGATTCGGACGACTCTTCTGCTTCCTACGATGATATTGTATCGTCTTCCCGTAATACTTATTTTTGCTGATATGGCTGGTTTTATTGCCCAGAAGTTCATTGCCAATTCACCTTCCTGACTGTACAGTGAGTTCGGTGAATTGGCAAGGTAAGTTTCCAGGCTTCGAAGGACATTTAGGCCACAACTTATTATGGTGATAGGAGAAAAGAATTATAGATTCCGATTCGCAAGACTCTTCTGCTTCTTGTGAAATACTAATATCGACTTCTTGTAGTACTAAAATCTGAAGTCAGGACAGGTTTTGTTGTCCACAACAACCTTGCCAATTATCCTCCCAGACTGTACTCGTATCGTATGTACTGGTACCGCACTTTCTTGGCGAGACTTTTTGACCGCCTTTTGTCACCCCTCGAGCCTTGCTCTTCGCACGGTCTCACCTTTTCAGTCTCATCTTTCAGTCTCACTCTCTCTTTCCTTTTGCAGTCTCAGCGTCTGACATTGGCCCTTTACTGCGTCCCGCTTTTCCCTTCCTCTTTGCCCCTTTTATGAGACACTCCCTGCATACCCCGAGGGACGGCCTCAGACTGAAACGTTTGTACAGTGTTAGTAAGCGTAGGGGGGATTAGGGAGAGTGGTGGTTGGAGTTTGTGATCGTAGCTGAAGATCGTCACTTCGCCACAACACATTGTCACAACACTGACGTTCGCCGAGGGGGTGAAAAGCGAGGGGGCTTCACTGATAGTGGTGGTGCGTCCTGTACAGTACACAAGCCCTCGTTGCTTACCGTGGGGCCCCTCCTTGAGGCCCGTTGTTCCCAGTTTCTATATCAATAAAAGCAATCGGTAACAAGCTGCATTCTAAACTACAGTATAGAAAACTGGTGATAATATGGGAGTAATATGTTACGTCAAATAACAGGCTAGAGAGATGGCTCACATATCACGATCACCAGATCTGACCATCTTCGCTTCTCTCAACGGACACTTTCTGAAAACATCAACCTACGGTGCATTTTTTGGTAACATCTCAAGGCCAATCCAGCAGTTTCGCCGGTACGCAGCCTTGGCCTCTAGCGCAGCCTCCCCATATCCCATACTGTGGCCTTTTCGATTCGCCCTCCTGGCACCTCTGAGATGTGCATTTCTGGAACAAGTAGCGGAAAGTCATAGCCACAGAGTTTGGCCAGCTTTTGGATCAGGTTTCACGCTGGGCTGTCAGACACTGAAGACAGAGCGACAGCGACCGGTGTGACAGAAATAAGACTGTCTGCGTTTTATCTTTGAGCAACCAAAGCCAGCCAAGTTGGTGGTCGCGCAAAAAGCAAACACACAGTCATGATTACTGTCGAAATGGTCACGACTTGAAGCTGTAAGTCGATTAGACTATTGAGAACAAGGAAAAGTTGGTGCTATAGGTGAACTGCTAAAGCGATCGAAGCAACATGTGGTACACATGATGGAGTAGAATAGTTAAAACTCACCTCAAACAAAGAGCTTTCTGTGTAAAAGATCACTCTACAAAGACTTTGCGAAAATCCAGAGGTGCACGATTTCACCTACAATTAGCAAGCCCCACAACCACTACAAGGGTACACCAGTATAAGTAGGAAGAATGCAGTCACAGACGACAGTGGAAAAAAGAGGCTTAGGAGGTGTCCCCATTGCTCCCAACTCTTGAATCGACAGAAGGTAATTGACGACGGTTTCAAAAACTCCCAACTTTTTCCCAACTTTTCAGATTTGCAGAAAACCGTTTATAGGTTTTCTGCGACGTTTGTCCCATATTGCCCATTTTGCAGAAAACTTGTGGAAGGTTTCTTACGAATTTCAAGAAATCAAAGGCACGTCGCAAAGAACCGACAGAACGGTTTTTTGCGAACTTCCAAAAAAATCAAAACGTCGCAAACAACCTATGGTGTTATTTTGCACCAAAAAAAACACTTGTCATTTTTTCTCAACTTCGCAGAAATCTTTTCAAACTATACAGTACTTGTAGATTTTAGGATATTAACACCAATTCTGACTTGTATATTTTTAAAATCACATAACACACTAACTTAACATGAGCTTACACGGCGCTTTAGTGAAGCTACTCGGAGCAATAGAGACGTCGTAAACAAAACATGTTAGGCGACAAGCAAAACTTGTTCTTCGCGTCACCTCGAAGTGCCTGGTGTCGCTGAAGCCCCATTTGTTTGTCCTCGAGAAAACGATGATGGGCGCCGTGTTCCCCTTCCCCCAGTAGGGATGCCATGTGGTCATGTGTGTGCTATCGGATCTGCTCTCAATCCAGGTAGTCACGTCCTTCCTCTTGCCATGACTGGCCATCGCTGCTTTTCGCCATGCTGGGAGAGCCTGGGAGGATACTTGCCCAACCGCGCACCCATAGCTTCCCCAATTCATCCTAACTTCCTTTGTCGTCGTCTGAAAACTGTGGCTCAATTGTGGTTCCCACATGTCTCAAAAAATTGAGCTTGCATTTAGGCATTACGACGTGCTTGCGGAGTTCCTCGTCTGTGCTCGAGTCATCGTCGGGCACTGTCTTGGCCTACTTGATCTGGATTCATGCTCTTCTGAAGAAGTCGTCCGGCAATGTCGTGCATGGTCGTCGTGGTAACTACCCTTTGAAAGCAAAGCTCCTTCCCGTCGACGTCAAATTTCTTCACACTAGTGCTGAACTTCGTCCTGACTTCCATCTCCTCCAGGACGTATACCAGGCGTTCGACCGCATCTCTTTCTGTATGCAGAGTCAGTGCAGAGTGTTCTGGTTGTGTTGTGAGGGATGGTCGCATTGTTTTCGCGTTTCCTGTAAGACATCTGTGAAGCTCTTGATCTTTTGGGAGCTCCAGATGCCAAATCTCTTAAATCGATTTAAGGAAAACTGGACTTTTCAAAGACATCGAAAACGACAGATACTAAAGCATGAAGGACCGGAAAACTGGTGGGTATCATACTATAGACTACTGCCATTCTGTGAGCTCATTATGAGACGTATTTGAGAAACTAGCAGCACAGAACACTCTACAATGGCTTCGCGACAAGGCGAATTTGCACTGGCAGAATTTGCACCATTATAGACTAATATCTATGACTGGTCGAGCGAAACATCTTGAAATCAGGGGAAGGAGTCGGAAACAGCAGTAGTTGATGTCCACGAGCAGCCAGTATACTAAATATAGCTCCAAACACCTTGAGATCCTCGAGATGGTGTTGTTTCCTCGAATTCCTTGAACTCAGCACTTCGTACATAAGTGGGACGGGTCTCAATCGTCCGGGAGATGCAAAAAAAATTGACCATTGTGTAGAGCAAAGCTTTCTCTACATTTTTATTGGAGTACTTTTTCTTCATCATTTCCCGCACTTCTTCAATTGTTCAAAATTCTCGTCTTAGGCGTCCGCAGCCCCTCACTGGTTGTTTGAGTTTAGGATGGTCACGGCTTGAAGCCCCCTTTATTAGAGTTCCGGCTCGCTTTAAGCGGGCAAGCTTGAAGCCCCCTTTAGAGTTGCGGCTATCTTTAAGCTATACAGGACCGCTATTTGTGTCCAGAAACACGCCAGGAAAATAGCCGCAATGTTGGCAACCATTTGCACTTTCGAGATGCTCTGCTAACGTATTTGAGTACTCACTAAAAATCTAGCGGGCCAAGACGTCCTAAAAGAGCATCTGGACCAGAGCTTGAAGTCGTGTTCAAAATCATCACATGACTCCGCGGATATTTCTTAGCTGTGCACACGACCCACAAGTGTGCACCGGACATGCGAAGAAGTGTCACAGAACGGGGCATCTCTACGGCATATTTTTTCACCTACGGCGGCATCTACAACAGCAGATATTTTCTCGCCCTGCTAGCCCAGAAATAGTGAACCAGCTCTGTTTTTTATTTCCACGCCTATCATACACCACCTCCAGCCAAGATGTGGGCTAGTTTTGCGGTCTGGAACGACGCATGGCTGAGAGAAACGCAAAACCGCACATGAGCAGTATACTTGCGGAATTCCGCCTTTTCCGCACGCGGTCCGAACTAGACCCGCCTCGGGAGCTCCCAGAGCTATGATATTTTTCTTGTTAGGAGAATGGGAACTGCATACTTGTAGTACTGTACTCAAACTCCCAATTTGGACACACTAGGAGAATGGGGACTTTTTTTAAAATCACATAATACGAGACCTATCGAATTGTCCATGGTGTGAGGATGGAGCGCGTAGATGTATATGTCGCTAAGTCTATTCACCTGAACACAGACTCTTAGTCTGTTTAAAAAAACCTAGAGTCCTAAAAACCAATAAAATACAATTTATTGAAAATTTGGACAAACTGCTCGGAATTGAAATGTAACAAGAGTTGAAATAGTTCCGGCGGGTTAAAAGCGGGGAAATTGATCAATTGAACAGAAACGTCACCTCAATTGGGTCCCTTTCCCCTTCGCACAAAGATTATTCCTCAAACCGAGTTCTTAACAAAAGAGCTTAATTGTTGACTCAATATCGTTGGTAACGTCTGGCGGAATTTGGGACTTTGACCGCCAGCTCCTTGACTTGTTTTAGGTGGGTGCGAGAACTCCTCAGACGCCACCCATTTTTGTTGTTTGCCAACTGCAGGCGTGGTAAGACAGAATGAACTGACTCAAAGGTAACACGATCTTTGGGTGGGCGTAAAGATGTGTAGGTGTGTTTCACATGCGTTGGAAGTGGCGAAGCACCCACCAGTATGATGACTGGCAGGTGGGATTGTTTCCGGTGTCGTCTACCAGATGTGACGTTCGTCGATGTAGGGTAACCGACGAATGTAAAGAGAGAGGAAGAGGGGGTGAGAAACGAGGGGGCTTAACTGATAGTGGTGGTGCGTCCTGTACACAAGCGCTCGTTGGTGAGAGTGGGGCCCCTTGGAGGCCCGTTGTTCCCAGTTTCTTTATTAATGCAAACAAACGGTAACAGGTTGCATTCTAAACTATCCCTGATGACCTCCGGCGGAATTCGTGACAGATGACGAAAATAAACTATTTTATGTAGGCTCCTGTATAGGCAAAATGGATTAGTGTGGTCTCAATTATCGCCACTTTCTTTCAAACAAAAACTGCTTGACAACTCGGCCTTCTGACCATCTTCATGAGGACAACGCTGCTAGTCAAGTTTTTCTTGGGTTTTTTGAGGAATGAGTAAGGAGGAAGGGGAAAGGAGGAATGAGAAAAGGAGGACAGAGACATGGAGGAATGAGATATGGATAGTTTTGGAACAATTATGGAATTATGGTCACAAAGAACAAGAGTCTGGGATGCTTGTTGCGTAATATATAGCTAAATGCATTTCCCTAGAATCAAAAAAATGAACCATATGCCCCGCCTAACGAATTCATCCACGAAAAAGAACTTCAACCACAACAGAGTCCTTGTGTAAACACACTGCACGGCGACCTCGAAGTTCTGTGGTGAGTGGGTAACAGCTCAGATTTGCTAGCATTTCAGTCACAGATTCTAGATCAGCCGGCTTGATTTTATGGCTCGGTGGTTACTCAATTACTGTCGAAGTGGCCACGACTCTCAATCTTTGAGCTATTGAGAACAAGGAAAAGTTGGTGGATAAGGGGGACTACTAAAGCGATATAATCCTCTAAATGTGGTTCACATGATGGAGTAAAATACTATCGTCCGGGAGACCGGGTTCTGTGTCACTTAGATTTAAGCTATACATGAACTTGCCCAAGTCCTTTGCAGAGTATCGATACTACTGATCCCTTAAAGGGGTTTGTGTATCAGTAGAGACACTGTATGGTGAAACCCCGTGCTTTGAATACATCTATCAGGTTTGTTTGTGTCTTGTCCAACTATTTACTGCCCTTCTGCACACTTTAGTCTATTGAATATTTTTATACTGTTCGCTTAACAGCAACAAATCTCCTTGTTTAAATCTAAGTGACACAGAACCCGGTCTCCCGGACGATAGTAGTTAAAATTCATCTTAAACAAAGAGAATTCTGTGTAGAAAACACCTTAAGACTTGACAAAAATCGAGAGGCGCTCGATTTCAACTACAACTAGCAAGCCCTACAGCCACTCGAACGATACACCTGAATAAGAGAGTAGAACGCATTCACAAACACATTAACAGGGCATCTGAGAAGTCCGGATGGTCGCCAATATCGCTGTTATTTCCAGGCGTGTTTCTGAACACAAAAGGCGGGTCTGTATAGCTCAAATGGAGCCCGAATTCTAAGAGAGGGCTGTTAGCCGTGGCCACTTCGAAAGTACTGCCGATTTTATGTATAGCTAAAACAAGTTGAGGAGCTGGCGGTCAAAGTCCCAAATTCCGCCAGACGTTACCAACGATAGCAGGAAAATATGGGAGAATTCCGACTACATGTGCATGCAAAAAAACTCGTCTATTTCGAATGTTTAAAATGGAGTTGGTAAGACACTATTCCCGCTCTTTGTCTTCCACTTTTAGATCCAGTTTAGGGTTGCCGCTAGATGACGCTTGTTTTGATGGCGGTCGGCTTCACCTTGGCCAAGAATCGATTCATAGATGCCCTGTTTGAACCATCTGTGTATTGAAGTCGATTTTGAAGTATTGCACCGTACTGATAATGTACCATAGCAAAATAGTACAAGTAGCTAGCTGGTCTCCGTGCAAGTATATCACAGAAAGATCAAATACTACTGTACTCGTATAATACGAAGGCGTTCACTTGTGCCGTGGAAATGAGCTTATTTGTACGCAAAATAATTGTGGGGTTTGCATACCCTTTGCGTTTCCACCACGCCACAACCAAAGAAAAAGAATTGTGGATACAACCTAGGCGTTTGCTACAGTAGCGCAAGCGATTTCTTAGACACCCTAGCGAGCGTCGTGGTGTGCCATTTTCGGACTGTGACAATTAGCTGACGGAGATGTGAACGCGATTTAGCTCAATGCTAAGCCTTCCTAAATTAGCGGCGGCCCGACCATAGTTAGACTCGGTCTGCAGGCACTCTAATTAGTGTAAAAAAAAAAAAAAAAAAAAAAAAAAAA